>JARQOD010000001.1:459678254-459996888 GCA_033576555.1 Oophaga sylvatica
CCCGAAAACGATGATTTTTTAAGTCGCTTAAAAATAATTTTACCCGATGAACAAGTGTTTTGTTCATTCATGAGTAATCAACAGCCTATTTACACAAAAATCTGAGTTGTAAAGGCGCGCCCCTAGGAATGCCTGTTGACAAATCTTGCAGTGTAAATGCGCCTTTAGAATAAACAGTATGTAGGTGTATCTTACATAGGAGGTGTACACATTAATGGATGGAAGGACTACCGACCTTTCTCCAGGGATATCCCGCCCCTCCTGCACTCCACTATGACCTTGTAACTGTGACCTTGGTCTCACAATCGCAGCTTTAGCCACATGGTGGCCACCAGCATGCATTTCATATGCAGATGAGATCTGATATATGCAGATCAGATGCATTATATGCAAATGTGAATCATTCAGATGTAAATTGTCTGCCTTGAAGCATGTTGACTGTGTGAAAGCGCCAGTGTGTGTATATTTCAGTCTGCGAGTGCGGCTGTTTGAGTCAAATACAGAATCTGACGGCAAGAGAAGAACGGCTTGGTCTGTCTACTTCAAGACGAGACTTTTTAATCCCTGCCTTTCTATTTAAAGGGTGATTTTTTTTTTTCCTTTCCTTGAAACAAAAAATTAAGAGTAAGCAACAAAAGAGCAAATTGATCAGAGTTGCAATGGAACAGCTAGCTGCCCCCATAAAAAAAGTTTTTGCTTACATTCTCTTCTCTAACCCAAATCCAACTAGTTAACGTATTTGAATATCCAACTGCACCGGCCAATAATTTAATAATGATTTTTCCACTTTAAAAATGTATTATAAAAATGTACACCATATAGATTCTACAACGTTTTTATTTTATGTAAGCCTTTAAATAACCACTAAAACTTAAATCACTACAAGTTTTTTGTCCAAGATTCATCCAGAAATCTCGGACAATTTTAATCTGAGTCTGTGTCATTTGTGTCCGTTCTTTACCTCCAACTGTCAGCCCTGGGACATTTGTGAGATTACGTTTTTATATATCAACATTTTAAAATGTACTCAATCAAATACAGTTTGCCAGGGTGAATAATGGCAATGTATCTGTAACAATCGGATGCAATATGGACGATCCGTATGGATCCGATTTTTCTGCGCACCATAAACTTCAATGGGTAAACCTGACCCGACATACGGATTCAGTCCATGAAAAAACCCATCTCATCCGAAAAGCCCTAAAATGTATAACATTGGACATAGTGTTATCCCCGTGATGTCAGTTTTTTCATGGCCTGCACTAGGACTGAAAGTACATTCGTGTGAACTTAGCCTTACCAGATGTGATGTCTAGAATGTGCATCATCTCAATCACACACTGAATCCATAAGTGACTTCAATAATGTGAAAGTATTTTTATGTCCTTTGTATTTACACTGGATACAACAAGTGCAAATTCTCTAGATCGCACTTAAAGGGGTTTTCCTGGACTTTAACACTGATGGCCCATAGGTCATAAATGTCTGATCAGTGGGGAGTGTGACACCTGGCCCCCTTACCTATCAGCGGTTCCCAGTGTTGGCCGCGGCCTGAACTGCTCTGTTGTGCCGCTGCACAGCTCCATAGACAGAATAAGGCCATGGCCGCACTGCACATCCATTGATTGGAATAGGTGGCGGATATGCAAACTCAGCCACGGACACTATATATAGGACAGAGCTGTGCAGCTCTGCAACTGAGCAGTTCCAGCCAGCAGCACCGGTAACAGCTGACTGGTGAGGTGCCGGGTGTCAAACTCCCACCAATCAGACATTGATGTTACATTAATGTTACAGTCCCGGACAACCCTTTTAATATAAAAAGCCATAACCAAGGTGTAGCTATTGTATGAAGGCCGGAAGTCACCTCATCTGTGCGAAGATGCTCTCTTTTGTACTTCACAGACATTAAATTTCTTTCTCTTTTGTCAGACTTCACATTATTCCATCGCATAATTTAAAAGCAAAAGAATAGATGGAAATAAAAGTGAAATCGTGGAGTTCAGATTACAGAACGGACTCTATAACCTCATTTTAACCACTTTGGGGCCAAGCCCAATCAAAACAAAATATCCAGTAACGAGCAGTTTTATATAATTATTTTTTACACCTAGACAGTGATTTATTAACTTACTCTATTGGAATTACCTTTAAAAGATCCACATTACTCTTATGTTTAATTACAAAGTATCTTGAGACATCGCGCTTCATGTACTCGTGATTTATGTTTTACCAATCCTTACTAATCCGTTCTCTCAGTGTGATGGCCGTTCTCCCTGTATACTGGAGGACATCATTGTACTCTTGTAGGTACATAACAAAAGGATTCCATTTACAAATTGTTTAACTGTTTCCCTGCCAAGGGTGTATTTCATCATGAGATACATCCAGGCTACTAATGGCCATATCTCAGCCTGGATCGCAGCTACAGAGGCATGTGTGTACACATACAGCTTTACAGCACACACATTATACACACTCTATGCACACAAGTACACGACACTGCTATATGCACACTCAGATCTGTTATATAAACACTCAGTTCTGCTACATTCAGATGCGAGCTCTGCTACATACACAAACAGCTCGGCTATATATAAAGACATAGATCTGCTGTACATACACATACAGTTCTACCACACACACAGCTCTGTTACATACACATACAACTCTGCTACATACACACAGCTCTGCTACATTCACAGATTTATTACATCAACACACACATATTGTAAACAAACTGAAGTTTGTTCCAGACTGATCACAAGACCTTAATGACCAGAGGTATTTCAGTTTTTGCGTTTTCGTTTTTTGCTCCCCTTTTTCCCAGAGCCATAACATTTTTTATTTTTCAGTCAAAATGGCCATCTGATGGCTTGTTTTTTGCAGGACAAGTTGTACTTTTGAACAACACCATTGGTTTTACCATATCATGTACTGTAAAACGTGAAAAAAAAATTCCAAGTGTGGTAAAATTGCAAAAAATGTGCAATTCCACAGTTGTTTTTTTTACCATGTTCACTAAATGCTAAAACTGACCTGTCATTATGATTCTCATTATGAGTTTATAGATATCAAACATGTCTAGGTTATATTTTAACTTTAAGTGGTAAAAAAAAAATGGTGCAATTTTCCGAGACCTGTAGCATCTCCATTGTTCGTGATTTGGGGCTGGGCGAGGGCTTAGTTTTTGTGCGCCGAGCTGACGTTTTTATTTTTACCATGGTGGTGTAGATATGATCTTTTGATCGCTCGTTATTGCATTTTACTGCAATGTAGCGGCGACGAAAAAACATAATTCTGTTGTTTTAATTTTTTTCTCACTACGCCGTTTAGCGATCGGGTTCATTGTTTTTTATATTGATAGATCGGGCGATTCTGATAGCGGTGATACCAAATACGTGTATATTTGATTTTTTTTATTTTTTATTTTGAATGGGTTGAATGGGGGTGATTTGAATTTTTACTTTTTTATATTTTAAATTTTTTTTTTTTACTTTTTGCATGCTTCTAACGTCTTCTAATGCTTCTAAGCTGCAGTTGTCTGATCACCTCTGCTACACACAGGCAATGATCAGATCGTCTGGGTGTCGCAGAAATGCTCACTTGCTATAAGCGCTCATAGCAATCTGGCAATAACAACCATAGAGGTTTGCTGCAGACCTCTGGTTGTCATGCCAACCCATCGAGGGCGGGATTAGTAATGCGCTTCCGGTAAGCACGAGTTAAATGCCGCTGTCAAAGATTGACAGCGGCATTTAACTACTTAACAGCTGAGGTATATCGCGATTCCACCCGCAGCTGTTGCGGGCATATGTCAGCTATATACAGTAGATCACCTATCATGTGCCCTGAAAGGTGCAGGCTCATTGCCGAAGCCAGCACCAAACAGGGGGAGTCCGGCATAGACGTACTATTACGCCCAATGTCGGAAAGCAGTTAAAGTGCACCTGTCAGCAGTTTTGGACGATATACAGTGGGTTCAGAAAGTATTCAGACCCCTTTAAATTTTTCACTCTTTGTTTCATTGCAGCCATTTGGTAAATGGCTATTTATCGCCGCTGCTTACTTCAGGCTATGTCAGTTATAGTTTTTGCCTATGGCTCCTGTAGCTGACTCTGATTTGTCCTGTTGCCTTTGCTGTCTGAACCCGTGTCTGTTTTTACCTATTCTCGTCCTGATTCAGTGTGTGGACTCCCTGGTTTTGACTTGGCTTGTATCTTGACCTGTTTTCTGTCTTTTGTCCTATCTGCTCCTGACCGTTACCGATCCTTTGGCTTGTCCCTGACACTGAGTTCGTTTATTCCTTTGGTACTGCACTATAGTCTAGGATTTGACCCGGCTTGTTTGAATATTCTGCTGCCACCTGGTGGAAGCCTCGCTGCTGCACGACAGGCCTGCTTGGTCTAGGTGCAGTCCTGCTTCCACTCTATTGACATCTAGTGGAGCCTGCACCTACCTGCATTGCAGCAGTGTGATAAAAGCGATTTCTGGATATTTATGATGAAGGGGTTTGACCCGAAACACATGAAATCTACATGGTTTGCCTTTCTATGTAAAATTGTACATAGTTAAAGAAGGCCTCCTCCTCCAATGAAAGTTTTATCCTCTTAATATATTGCAGTCATCATATTATATGGCAACTGTGTACTTACAATTGCTCATTTTGCCTTTCTACCCAGCTAATTCTTCTCTGCTATACGTAGAAACAGGAAGTCTCTTTTTCCTGTATGAGTCATCCCCCTCTACAACTACTGCCCCAGCTGCTCCCTCCTCCCCCCTAACATTGACTTTCACTGTGACGCGTTTCAATGCCGGACAGGGGTTTTTATGAACTTAAAAAATAAAAATAATAATATTCTGTAATTTTTTTTTAACTTGATAAAGACATCTGTCCGGCGTTGAAACGCTTTGCCCTAATAAAAGAAGTTTCATTGTCCATCTTTGCAGCAAATGATTCTCTCTATCAGCCTTTTTAACGTTGTTCTTCCTTTTTTTTGGACACTTTTTCCCTGGGGGTTCACCAGCCACCAGACAGCAGCAGGGGGAATTTTAAATAACAGGGGCACCAAACCATCCCCTAGGTGAGCCATAACCTTATTTAAGGAGGAAGGAAAAATGGTATCACTTTCCCCACTTCTTGTCATATTTACTAAATAAAAAATGTCTCCGCACATGGTAGAAATCAGGAACACATTACTTATAGAATTATTGTGTAGATTTACACCAGTCCAGTTAACAATGTTTATTTTTGGCCAAATCATCTCTCAGCATTAGCAACCTTAAAGCTTTGGTGTACGTCTTCGTAGCACACAGATCCCCCCACCATTAAATTGATTCCTCCACCCACTGTCAGACAAAAAAAATAAAAATCTTGTGTGTACTTATTTCAAGGCAACTTTATACTTCAAAACTTTCTATGCTCCATTTTTCTTGCCAGTGCAGCCCTTATGAGCCTTGTCTTGTGGAGGTAAGTCATGGACATGAGGAACTACCGTCCTTTAAAGACAAGGATGTGAGAGCTCATCACATTACCCAGATCAACACAGACCGTGGTTCCTCACATGAGGCATCTCCTATGAATGGAAAGATGTTGCCTTGAGTTCCCAAGCAACTGCTCGCTCACAGTACAAGTGTGGGGCTTGGACGGAAGGATTTAGAAAGGGGTGCAGTGTCGTCATCTGAAGTATGCAGCATACTAACTTTGCTTGCTAACACTCGCAAAGCACTGGAACAAGAAAAAGCTTCCATCAGTACCGACATGAACATCAGGATGAAGTGTTAAATGGATAGTGACATTACTTAAATACAAGAATTAAGTAGAAAACTAGATCTGAACTGAAAAAGTAATTAATGTGTATGCAAATGTAATGCATATTAACACATGACCATTACACAGAAAACAGGCACAAAACAAATATCCAAATGAATAGAAAATCTTTTGCAACATGCTGAAGTAGTAAACTCTAAGGTATTAGTAAACATGAACTTTGGATCAAAAGAATTAAAGCATCGCCGGTCAGCAACCCTCTGTGGACAGTCACTCTAAATATTGAAAACTTTCGCCTTGCTACACTAGCTAAATGTGAAACAGGACAAGGACTGAACCCACCTGAAGCTCTGGCCGACAGTGGATTCTCAACTCAGAAAACAGGCGGTTACACTTATATACGAATCACTAATGAACTACAGTAGAAAACTAGATCTGAACTGAAAAAGTAAGTTAATGTGTATGCAAAATGTAAATGCATATTAACACATGACCATTACACAGAAAAACAGGCACAAAAAAACAAATATCCAAAAATGAAATAAAAAATCTTTTTGCAAAAATGCATGAAGGTAGTAATAATCATAAGGGTATTTAGTAAACATAATTTTGATCAAAATAATGTACAAGCCATCCCGCCACGTCAAGGCAACCCTCTGTGGGACAGTCCTACTCTAATATTGAAAACCTTTCCACTTGTCAAGTGACTTAAATGTGAACAAGGGCAGAGGGACTGAACCCACCAGTTGAAGCTCTGGCCAGACAGGATGGATTTTCTCAACTCAGAAAACAGGGCGGTCACACCCTTATATGCACGGAATGCACTATGAACTACATAGAAAACTAGATCTGAACTGAAAAAGTAAGTAATGTGTATGCAAAATGTAAATGCATATTAACACATGACCATTACACAGAAAAACATGGCACAAAAAAACAATATCCAAAATGAAATAAAAAATCTTTTTGCAAAAATGCATGAAGGTAGTAATAATCATAAGGGTATTTAGTAAACATAATTTTGATCAAAATAATGTACAAGCCATCCCGCCACGTCAAGGCAACCCTCTGTGGGACAGTCCTACTCTAATATTGAAAACCTTTCCACTTGTCAAGTGACTTAAATGTGAACAAGGGCAGAGGGACTGAACCCACCAGTTGAAGCTCTGGCCAGACAGTTCAGATCTAGTTTTCTATGTAGTTCATAGTGCATTCCGTGCATATAAGGGTGTGACCGCCCTGTTTTCTGAGTTGAGAAAATCCATCCTGTCTGGCCAGAGCTTCAACTGGTGGGTTCAGTCCCTCTGCCCTTGTTCACATTTAAGTCACTTGACAAGTGGAAAGGTTTTCAATATTAGAGTAGGACTGTCCCATAGAGGGTTGCCTTGACGTGTCGGGATGGCTTGTACATTATTTTGATCAAAATTATGTTTACTAAATACCCTTATGATTATTACTACCTTCATGCATTTTTGCAAAAAGATTTTTTATTTCATTTTTGGATATTTGTTTTTTTGTGCCTGTTTTTCTGTGTAATGGTCATGTGTTAATATGCATTTACATTTTGCATACACATTAACTTACTTTTTCAGTTCAGATCTAGTTTTCTATGTAGTTCATAGTGCATTCCGTGCATATAAGGGTGTGACCGCCCTGTTTTCTGAGTTGAGAAAATCCATCCTGTCTGGCCAGAGCTTCAACTGGTGGGTTCAGTCCCTCTGCCCTTGTTCACATTTAAGTCACTTGACAAGTGGAAAGGTTTTCAATATTAGAGTAGGACTGTCCCACAGAGGGTTGCCTTGACGTGGCGGGATGGCTTGTACATTATTTTGATCAAAATTATGTTTACTAAATACCCTTATGATTATTACTACCTTCATGCATTTTTGCAAAAAGATTTTTTATTTCATTTTTGGATATTTGTTTTTTTGTGCCTGTTTTTCTGTGTAATGGTCATGTGTTAATATGCATTTACATTTTGCATACACATTAACTTACTTTTTCAGTTCAGATCTAGTTTTCTATGTAGTTCATAGTGCATATAAGGGTGTGACCGCCCTGTTTTCTGAGTTGAGAAAATCCATCCTGTCTGGCCAGAGCTTCAACTGGTGGGTTCAGTCCCTCTGCCCTTGTTCACATTTAAGTCACTTGACAAGTGGAAAGGTTTTCAATATTAGAGTAGGACTGTCCCACGAGGGTTGCCTTGACGTGGCGGGATGGCTTGTACATTATTTTGATCAAAATTATGTTTACTAAATACCCTTATGATTATTACTACCTTCATGCATTTTTGCAAAAAGATTTTTTATTTCATTTTTGGATATTTGTTTTTTTGTGCCTGTTTTTCTGTGTAATGGTCATGTGTTAATATGCATTTACATTTTGCATACACATTAACTTACTTTTTCAGTTCAGATCTAGTTTTCTATGTAGTTCATAGTGCATTCCGTGCATATAAGGGTGTGACCGCCCTGTTTTCTGAGTTGAGAAAATCCATCCTGTCTGGCCAGAGCTTCAACTGGTGGGTTCAGTCCCTCTGCCCTTGTTCACATTTAAGTCACTTGACAAGTGGAAAGGTTTTCAATATTAGAGTAGGACTGTCCCACAGAGGGTTGCCTTGACGTGGCGGGATGGCTTGTACATTATTTTGATCAAAATTATGTTTACTAAATACCCTTATGATTATTACTACCTTCATGCATTTTTGCAAAAAGATTTTTTATTTCATTTTTGGATATTTGTTTTTTTGTGCCTGTTTTTCTAAGAAATTAAAATTGTATCTTTTATTTTGATGACTTTTTTCAAAAGTTTTTTTGTAGAAAAAAAGCTAGAGGCTGATGTTGGAAATATAAAAAAAAGCATTGTAGTGTGATAATTTTGCAGGTTAAAACAAATGTATGTCTAAGAAAACTAAAGGAAGATCTACTAAGTTGAGAATGCTTGGTTTCCTCCTTTGTAGTAATATTTACATAACAATGGAGAAGCTTGTTTTATAACGTATATTATATCTTGCTTATACATTTTATTTTTTTCCCGTATTTTGTATGTATTTTTAGAAGTAATTTTTCACATTGTTTCACTATTTGTTTTATGATTTCACAACATCAGTATTGACCTCCTTAAAAAGGTCACGATCAATGTCATGTGACCATGTACCTGATGGCATAATTTTGGGCCCCAAACGCGTTGTCGGATTAAAAAGTTTTCATCACTACCTTGGTCAGTTTCCTCCTGCAAGTGCTCACCAAGTCCGCCACTTTTTTCCTCCTCACATCGCCTTCAGACATATCACATACATCCAGATGAAAAGAGAGAGCAGCAGCAGCAGCACTCGCTTCCTTCAATTGTATGTGATTTGATCAAAGGAAGGGAAAGTGAAGCGGCTGCTGATTGGCAGCAGGGATCGTGTGACATAACAATGTTAGGTAATCCCAGGGAGAGCCATTGCTGACACCAATGGAACAGCACTGGAGGTACCAGTATTATTTTACTTGGGGTAAAGATACGGATTGAGAAGAGGTTGTTTGAGTAGTGGACAACCCTTTTAATAAATACATCATAAGAAATCAAATTAAAGGGGTTTTCCAGTAGAATGTTGGCGGTCCAAAACAAACGCGCCCACCCCTTATCAGCTGCTTTTTGTGTACACTGTGCACAGGCAAAAAGTTTCCAATCAGTGATGGGTGCAGGGTTGGACTACATGGCAGAAGGTTTATGCGTCTTCTAGCGATAATCCCCTGCTGATAAAACAGTGATTTTATCAAAACTACAGAAAGCAGCCCAGTAAGTGATACATCTCTGGAATCAGTGTCTCTGCCCTTACAATATGCTGCCTTCAGTTTAAGTAGTAAAAACCTGGACAGATTCCCTTTCAGACTAACCAGTTTGATTAAAAAAAACACAGAAACATAAATACATGCAAAAATGTATGATAGGATGAATTACTCCACCATAATGACGGAATACAGATTAGATTGTTTTAGGACCTATATAGAACAGCCTTGGTGTCAGCAGGACAGGTCGGTCAAGTTACGGACAGAATATAAAGTGATAGGAGCCTCCAGTGGAACTATTCCTGACACCTGAATGTGAGGATGGAGCGGCTCAAATCCAGTTGAGTGAGCAGACAGCAGCACCTTGCCCTTCTACCCCTCCTTTCTGGGTCTCTGAAGCGTGACCTGCAGACTGGGCCAGCTTCCTACGTATACCAACTACAGACCGCGCCATTGCTCTGATTTCTAATGGATACAGTAAGACCATGTCTGAGTGCTCCCCTTACCTGTCATGTAAGAGGGTCCGCAGAGGGGAAGGCTGACAGGTGCTCTCACACTAGTATAGGGGGACAAAAAATCCTGACAAGAGCTGCCTATAAGCGTGTATCAGTGTGTATATATATATATATATATATATATATATATATATATATATATATATATATATATAATCATACAGATGCAGGCTCATATTGTATAATATTATTTAGATATACAAGTAAAAATAGGATCCCATATAGTCGCAGCAGTGGGCACAACTGGCACAGAATACGCTGCATTTTAAAAGGGAACTATAAATGATGCATCCTCATCTGAATGTTTGTTGACTTCGATTTGGTGCTACCCTTCTAACCATACACATTTTTAGGCTGCACGATAACATGCAGATTTTCCTTTTGCATTTTCCAGACAAAGATCGAAAACAGCATTAGAATCTAGAGACAGAGAATGTATCACGGCAATATGACGTGCGGCACAAATGTTACATTTATGTTGCATATTTTCCCATTTGAGTTTAATGAGGAAGTCACAATTAGCAGCAAAGCTGCATTTTGGTGAGATTTTGCTGTGAGTATCAGCAGCAAAATCTGCAAACCCTGAAAAAAATACATCTTGCAAAGTGTAAAATAAATAGAAAATCACTATAGTCACTTCCCTGGATGCTTCTGTGGCCGCCTGACTTCTCCTCTGCCAGTGTCTGTATCAGCTAGTCTACTGTGACAACATTTCACCCCACATGACCGCTACAGCCAATCACAGCTGCAGTGATCACATGTGAAGAGACTTTACTGTACCGTGACTAGGTGTGCAGAGACTAGCAGAGAAACCGGTTATCATTCCAGGTGTAGGCATATTATTATTTTATTACTATTATTTTTTACTATATACAGTGGCAATTCTGCCAAGAAATCTGCATGACTCAGGTGCAGATGTGCCTTTGTGGAAGTCCTATTTTGCGCACAGAGAATGTTCCTCACAGGACCACACATAGTATAAAAAGATCTAGGAGAGATTTAGGAGACCTAGGAGAGGATGGGCAGAAAACAATGTTCAGCACTGTCATGCCTGATTCCTTCATCCTCCTTCTGCCTACTAGAGAAAGTAACTCCGTTGCTTGACAGTGTCTATAGCATCTTCTACACAGACAAGCAGTCAGAGTGACAAAGGCACAGTCTGTGCTTGTTACAAGTAATTCTCAACCCTGAATCTACAAAAATACTAGTGCATGCCCTCATCTCCCACCTCGACTACTGCAATACCATTCTCTGTTGCCTTCCTGCTAACTCTCACACCTCTCCAGTCCGTTCTTAATTCTGCTGCCCGACAAATCCACCTCTCTCCTCCATTTCTCTCCCCTCCAATTCCCCAATATATCTAGATCAAACTACTAACACTGACCTACAAAGACGTCCATAATCAGTCTCCTCTGTATATCTCCGAATCAATCTCCCAATATCTTCCAACACATAATCTCCGGTCTCCTGTACGTCTCCTCCCGAATATCCCACATCCGCTGGAATTCTGTGCCCCAAAACGTCTGATTATTCGTCACATTCGGAATTTTCAGACGGAACTTGAAAACCCACCTCTTCAAGAAAGCTTACAGCCTGCAATGACCCTACTGCCACCTCACCAGGTACCACCTCACCACCACCGGAGCTGCCGCAACCACCCAACCAAGAGCCTCCTTCCCCATTATCCTGTACAGTGTAAGCCCAGAGGCCAGGGTCCTTTCTCCCCTCTGTACCAGTCTGTCATTGCTAGTTTGTTAATTGTAATTTATACTTGGATTTTGTATGAAACCCCTCCTCATGTACAGCACCATGGAATCAATGGTGCTCTAAAAATAAAGAAAAATATAGTAAAAGTAGTTATACTGTCCTGCATGTCATACACATTCTCAAAGGTGGGTTGACACAGTCGGGAGGAGGATGCTGCTACGTGTATGTGTGACGTCTCTTCTGATCCCTGCCCGCACACCACTGCAGGGTGACACTACGTAGCAGAGGACACTGTTGCAAGGGAATGAAAATGGGATCTCCTATTAGGAGGAGCTAATTCTTTTCATGTCTATATAGGTAAAAAAGGAGCCATCTTTTATAAGGAGTGTAAGCTTTTCAGGGGATATAGCTCTGGGATCGCCGTCCGGGTAGACGGAGTGGCACGGAAACAGTTCATTCACAGACAGCAGTTCTGGTAAAAACTGGCCGCAACCAGTTTTATTAAAGTCTACAGCAAACAGAACATAATCAAAACCAAATCATAAACATAAGACCTGGGCTTGTCCAGCCACTTACTACACTTGGATAGATTTCCCTATCTATCTGGGACCAGACTCTAACAGCCTGGGCCAAAACAACACATATGTTCAGCATTTACCAGCATGGAGTTTCACAGAGTCTCCTCCTTGTGTCTGAAGGCACCTTCAACGTCTAGACTTGAGAGAGCTCCCCTCCTATTCAGCAGCTATCCGCATGGATTCTCACAGAGACTACTCCTGTGTCCGGGGTACATCGAGCACCCAGACTGAGACAGCTCATACTCCTGGAGACTCCTTCTTGTGCCTGGACTCCTTGTCCAGACTAAGCGAGCTCTCTGTGTTCGCAGACACCTACTTCTGGTCTCCTAATTAACAGCTGAGTGGTTTCAGGCCTGAGCTGCAAGTGTGTACTGAATGTAAGGTGTAGTGACCTTTCCCTACCACTAGGTTTACAAAGCCATACATTTCCCTTATACCAGTCAGCAAAGTATCTAGGTGAAATGTACACCCCATTCAACACACATACTCTCACTGTCTCACATATCCCCCCCTCTTCTCCAGACCGGAGGGCTGGTCATCCAGACCGGAGGGCTGGTCAACAATCCAAAAGAGACAGTGAACTCTGGACCAGTCATGGCCCTCATCAGCTTCATCTTCATCTGAAGCATCCGCACTACCCTGTACCCTCCCAGGCCTATGCTCTCTGCGGGCCTCGGGTATCCTGCACTGTTTCATCTTGACCTTAGGGCCGGGCTCAGTTTCGATATAGTGCCTGGCCAGAGAAGTACGACCCTGCACATCAGAACACTTCTGCTGACTCTTCCTCAGAAACTCACGTACCTCCTGTCCCTGGTGCACTGACCATGTGTCACCAACTATCACAGAAGGTATAGGGGGTTTTTCACTTTTCTCTAGTTCCCCTTGAACCCTCTTTAGCACATCTATTTTCTTGAATATCGGTTGACTCATAAAGTCTATTTCACAGACCTTAATGTTATGTTTCGGTAGCTGAGGAGTGCAGGTAAAAAAGGCAATACACCAGAGCAGTTGGAATCTATGAGATTGCAGTACCCTGACTAACCACCACAACTAGAGGCAGCCGTGGAGCGTTCCTACGTTGGTCCTAGGCGCCTCGTCACAGCCTGAGAAACTAACTACACCTAAAGATAGATATAGGAAAGCTATCTGCCCCGGAGCAGAACCCCAAAGATAATAGAAAGCCCCAAACATGTAATGGCGGTTAGATAAGATGAAATACTGACACAGAAAGAAAATAGTATGAGCAAACGCTGGGGCCCAAACTAACTAAATAGAAAAGGATAGGAAGGGTACTTACTGCAATCCCAGAAAACCCTGAAAAGCACCAACTCTACTAATTTCAAAAACACCTGAGATCACACGACCTCTTCCACCTAAATTAGTTCTCTGGTGTAACAAAATCAAAACAGCAGCCACTGAAAAAACTGGAAAAAGCAAAAGTACAAACATCAGTGGCTGAACAAAACTGAGAGGGCAGAAGCCCCCGGAGGGGACCCTGAAGGCCCCCACAGAAGTGCAGGACAAAATGCAAAAATATAGCACAAACACAAAAGAAGAAAATGTCTTATCTGTTAGCAGGAGATGCAGACACGACACAGCAGGCTACAAGAGAAACTGGAATAAAGGATTCAGACCAGAACAATAGCTCACCGGCAACCCTGATGGGAAGGTGACTCCCTTATATAAGACCAGTCAGTAACACCTGATTCCCAGTCCTCACAATCTTCACTGGACAGACTAGCACCGCTTGTAACCACCAGAGGGAGCCTCTGCTCAGAACTCATCTCAAACCCATTCACAACACCTTAAGCTCCTCTGCCATGGTCTCTGACCATTTTAAGCTACTCTGTTCAAATGATTGGGACTGTAGAAGGAGCTGATCGTTTTTCTTTTGCAGTACACATAATTCATCCGCTAAGTCTCCAGCTGAATTGTAATGTTCTACCGTAACAACAGCATTCTTATATAGAGCCTTAGACTTATTGAGCAGCATTTGCTCTTGCAACGAAGAGATTCTCTGTATCCTTCCTTTTACTTCATGGACCTTCTCACGAAGATGCTCATGGCTTTCATCACACTCCTTCATCACAGTTTGGAGTTTTTTCTGAGAAGTCATCAATTCATCTGGTACCTGTTGGACGTCTTTTATGTCTTCGGCCCCTTCTTCAGGCTCTTCTGGTAGAACATGCTCAGAAGCCCTACCGTCAGTCTTACATTCTACCTCTTCAGTCACATCATTATGGTCTCCAATATTTCCATTTATTCCGGCTTTCAAGTTCTCCTTGATAGCTGCATCTGTATACTCAGAACCCGCCGGATTCTTCTCTTCCACCACGTTCTGCATCCCATCTGAGCTCCCGTGTGTCTGCAGCGGAAACGGAGTGACACATCGCTTTTCCCATTTGTTGGGACGTGGCTCCGATGTAGACTCCATGAAAGTGCGCTTGAGCTCACCAACGCCAGCCTGATGTCTCAAAATCTCATCTTGTGACTTATCCAGATCCTTGGTGTCACTCGGGAACACCGCTGGGGCTCCGGGCGCCGAACTTCCAGCCTGAGCTTCACGAGTTGCAGCTACTGATCCGAACCGCAACCCGTCCACGCCGCTGTCTTCGGCAGAAACAGATTCCTGGACAGAGTCAGTCCCCATATCTTCAGTCTTGTTCCTCACAGCTTCACTTGAGACCTCAGCTTCTGATGAGGCATCTGGCTTGGTGACTACCACTTCTATGGCTTTT
The DNA here is from genome assembly GCA_033576555.1 of Oophaga sylvatica. Classification (NCBI taxonomy): domain Eukaryota; kingdom Metazoa; phylum Chordata; class Amphibia; order Anura; family Dendrobatidae; genus Oophaga; species Oophaga sylvatica. The sequence continues at coordinate 459,693,336 of JARQOD010000001.1, forward strand.
TCCACCTCTGCAGCATCTCCCTCAGAGTCCTTGGCATGATACAGATCCACACCATACCTTGGTAACTTCACATTTCCAACAGCATCTACTTGGGCTGTGTTCAGTTTCAGAGTCCTGCCTTTAAAGCTCAGCTCTCCTCCTTTCACCTTAGTCTTCGCCAGGGAACCGGCCAACTGTAAAACATCTTCAGATGCCATCTTCTGTCCGACTGCAAGGTCAGCATCAGCCTTCCTCTCAGGACTCTCAACCTCCTCTGCTACCATGCCTTCCTCATTTGCACTGGTTGCTTGATTGTCATCAGATGATTCACTATCACTACCACTATCCCTGTCTGACCCCTTTTTCTCAGCCACATCCGGCTCACTTTCAGGGTTATACAATTCATTCTCATTCACATCCTGCTCACTTTCAGGGTTATACAATTCATTTTCATTCACATCTTGCACACTTTCAGGGTTATACAATCCATCATCTTGATCTGGAACCTTAGTTAACATGTCATCCACAACATTAACTTCACCATCTGGTCCCTCAAGTATGTGACTATGTGACAACCCCAGCACTATACTTCTATATAGCTCAGGTACTAGGAGCTGGCTCAAGACCTCTCCCTGGACTTCAGTGTCCCTATACAACAGGTTATTGTTTATGGCAACATGAGGAAACCTCTCCTCAGAGCCAGGCTCTTGGGAAACCTCATTTAGAACCCTTATATTTTCCTGTGCCGTTTTAAGAGTGGGGTCTCTCCACTGCTCACTCTCAAAATTGTCACAGGACACAGGTAAGTCAGGGACACTCGGTTCCCGAGAATCACCATCCTCGTCTCCCAACATCACCTGCAAAGGAATTTCATCACTATCACAGTCATCATTATTATCAATATCATAATCATGATTATGATCAGTATCATCATCACTATCATGATCATCATCATTATCATTATCAGCATCAGCATCATTATCATGGTCATCATCATTATTATGATCATCATCATCATTATCATTATCATCATCATCATTATCACATAAGTTTAACGGCCCACTAGCATTGTGTTCCGCCCCTCGGGACTGCGCACCCTCAATAGGAGCTTCATCACACTGTCCATCAGAAACATTTTTCCCCAGAGATCCTTAGATCGGGGAAAGTCATTACCCAATATAACGGGTTGCACCAGGTTCTTCACTACCCCCACTTCATATGAAACCTCCCCGAGTTTGGGAACCAAGTCCACGGCAGTCTCTGGGTAGACTTTGGTGTCTCCATGGATGCACACCACACTCAGGTGTTTATCAGGGATAAAGTCCCTATCAATCAGGCTGTCCCATACGGAAGTCACTGGACTCTCTGAGTCCAAGAGGGCCTGTGTTGGGCAGTCATTTACAACCACCGGGGACACCTGTGGTCCAGTCTCTTCGGCTGAGGTGGACACACACACAGGTTCTGCGCAGAGAGAGAGGGATCTGCCAACATCACAATACATAGGCTCCCCCTCTATTGGACAATTGGCTGCAATTTCACGACATCTCCAACACTGTCCATCACACTTTTCCACCCATATGTCCCTCGGGCCTGAACCCGCTTATCAGCATACCCCATGTCCCCAACAGCTGGAACGCTCTTACCGCGAGAGTTCAGCGTCCGGGAACTCTGAAGTGACGACCTCTCAGACGGCTGGTCACGGAGACAGTCTTTGCTGGCGAAGGCCTTCTCCATCAGGCTGACCAGACGATTGGCGTCCTGGTGGTCTCCTTGTCTGACCTCTGGCTGTACCTCAGGAGGACATGCTCGGGTGTAGCGGTTCACTATCACCTCTTTAACCATGCCGACCCGACGGCCGACGTCAGGCTCCAACCGCTTCTTTATTGCAGGCAACGCAGGTGCCTTTACAACATTACTCGGGGACGAGGTGCTGAGAGCTGCAATCTGCTCCCTCAGCAATCGGTTAAACTCCTGCTGCTGCTGCTGCCAGCTCTGCTGGGCCTGCTGCATGCTCTGCAGGTGTTTCTTAACAAGCTCCTCCAAACTGTCATCCATGCTGTCAGACTTCTCTGTCTCAACAACGGCAGTCTTATGTTGCACATTAACTTGCGCCATTTGTTTAATCAGCTTCTCCAGGCTGTCATCCATCCTGTCAGACTTCTCTGTCTTAACAACGGCAGTCTTCACTCAAGACATACACACTCCACAGTCTTTTCCACAGAAAATTCAGCTCTGCTGTGCAGACACTTTTTTTTTTTTTTTTTTTCTCTGCAAACTCTATTAGGGCCACTGTCTCTTTAAGACTGCTCCAACAGACTTTTTCCTTTGCTGCTGCACACTCCAGTCTTTTCCACAACAAGTTCAGCTTTGCTGTGCAGACACACTTTTTTTTTTTTTCTTTTGCAAACTCTATTAGGGCTACTGTCTCTTTAAGACTGCTCCAACAGACGTTTCTTTTGCTGACACACTTTTTTTTTCTCTGCTGCTGCTTCAACAGACTTCACCTTTTATTGCTGTCTCTCGCCACTGTGCTGCACGCACATTCCAGCACCAATTGTATCAGCCACTGTGCTGCCCCAGCATTCTCCGCCAATTGTAAGCTTTTCAGGGGATATAGCTCTGGGATCGCCGTCCGGGTAGACGGAGTGGCACGGAAACAGTTCATTCACAGACAGCAGTTCTGGTAAAAACTGGCCGCAACCAGTTTTATTAAAGTCTACAGCAAACAGAACATAATCAAAACCAAATCATAAACATAAGACCTGGGCTTGTCCAGTCACTTACTACACTTGGATAGATTTCCCTATCTATCTGGGACCAGACTCTAACAGCCTGGGCCAAAACAACACATATGTTCAGCATTTACCAGCATGGAGTTTCACAGAGTCTCCTCCTTGTGTCTGAAGGCACCTTCAACGTCCAGACTTGAGAGAGCTCCCCTCCTATTCAGCAGCTATCCGCATGGATTCTCACAGAGACTACTCCTGTGTCCGGGGTACATCGAGCACCCAGACTGAGACAGCTCATACTCCTGGAGACTCCTTCTTGTGCCTGGACTCCTTGTCCAGACTAAGCGAGCTCTCTGTCTGTGTTCGCAGACACCTACTTCTGGTCTCCTAATTAACAGCTGAGTGGTTTCAGGCCTGAGCTGCAAGTGTGTACTGAATGTAAGGTGTAGTGACCTTTCTCTACCACTAGGTTTACAAAGCCATACATTTCCCTTATACCAGTCAGCAAAGTATCTAGGTGAAATGTACACCCCATTCAACACACATACTCTCACTGTCTTACAGGAGGTTTATGTCACTGAGGTCATGTCTGGCCACTTTCTTCATGACTACTTGGATAGTAGAAGGTTAAACAAAATGTTGATTGCTACAAGCTTCCAAATCTATGTACCAATGCAAGCACAAATTCCGTTAGTGTAACAAAGTATAGGTTTTCTGAAACTGTTTGCAAAAGGAACAAAGATGGATCTTTCCTTTGTTTTACTGAAAATTTCGATGATGACAAGGCAGTTACCGTATTCAAGATCACAAGCTTTGGTGGAATCTGGCCACCTCGAAAATATGCTATCGCTTAAGAGGTTGCTCTCAATCCTACGCTCTAGCCCATAAGATTGTATGGAGCTGTCTGTCATGGACAACTCAACTGCAGCTACAGACGGTGCAGGGGTGAAGAGAGGGAGGCGTGCGTTACTCAGAGGGATGGGTGGAAACGGGGAATCAGCAACAACCTGCGGCTGGTGTTCCATCCTGCCGAACAAGACGATAACTCATCCAGGCAGAAAAATATCAGCGCAGAGGGAATACAAGCGCTGCCTGAGAGTAATTAGAGAGTAACCTGCACTAGAACACGATACAAGGATCCACTCGCACACAAGGGAGTCTCCAGACAGAAGTGCGTCACAATGGATTAACAAAATCCATTACACCGTTACCACAGTGCACCGTGCCTCATACTGAAATGTTTCCCTCCTTGATTTGCAGAGCCTTATATCCTAGCCATTAAGTCTTGTGCCCGATGCCCTCTTTCCTGTAGTCAGACCTTATTCTATATGATGGGCATGGTGCTCAGAATCTTACTCGGAAATGTGCAAAAAAGAAAAAAAAGGCTTTATTAGAAATGCAATCCAAAAAATTATGCAATGTTTCGGTCTAATACTCAGACCTTCATCAGACAGATAGCTATATAGATAAGGAATCAGGAAGAAGCATTATGTAAAAAATGGGAAACAACCCAAACAATAGCCGCTCTCTTTTGTGCTAATTGAATATATGGATTGGTATCCTATCGGAGCACCCACCTATACAGAGTGATGAATATCCTTGTTATGTACCTTACCAGTCATTGTTTACTGTTTATTTCACATATCTATCTGTTCTGTTCAGCATCTTGTATTTGCTTGCATTGTGGATATTATCAGTGCAGGCTGAAGATATACTCTCTCCTGTGTGCTTTTTTATGCTATTCATCACTCCTCCATCCTGTTCTAGGATAAGCAGCCATGTCTCTAGCAGCCAGTACCAACCCATAAGAATACCGAGTCCATTATCTTAAAGGGAATCTGTCACCCCAAAATTGCCATATCAGATAAAGATATGGCTGAATAGTGCGTCCCATAACAAAGCTAACGGTGGGTATCATATATCCTGATACCCTTGTTTTCATATCAAAATACCTTTGTAAAGTTGGTTATTTTCGGTGTCAATCATGGCAGTCAGGTCAGGAGGGCGGCGGTTTTCATGTCCTCCCCGCCCCGCTCCTCGTCATCAGTTGCGTATCGCCGTCTGTGAATCCCACAGACGGCGTTCTGCTTCCCGCAATTGCGCAATTCAAAACCCGGCACATGCGCAGTGTGCTTTGCCCAACAGTGGGCAAAGCATAAAATCAGTACAGCGCATGCGCTACTCTTTCCTTGTCCCGGAAGTCGTTCAATGCAAGCAGTCATTTCCGGGCAAGGAAAGAGTAGCGCATGCGCTGTACTGATTTTATGCTTTGCCCACTGTTGGGCAAAGCACACTGCGCATGTGCCGGATTTTGAATTGCGCCATTGCAGGAAGCCGAACGCCGTCTGTGGGATTCACAGACAAATTTGCAGGACAAAGCAGGAAGCAAGCTGACTTCCAACAGGGACCAGGAAGAAACAAATCACCGGCAAGGATTATGGGAAGGTTGTTCACTTTTATCTCCCCAGTCAGAAACACCTGATTGCCAATCATCGCCCCCAGGTGAGAGACTTCTGTTAGCCAAAGAAGCTTCATTACTATCAGCAGCCACCAGGAGGAGCCCAAACTCAGAAGTCAGATTCAGAGTGTTCACAACAGTTATTTATACACACTCTGGACTAGGATTCCCTGTCAGTTATACTTTCGTTTAGTCTGTGTGCCTTACCCCCTGATGTGTGTGCTCAGTTTACGTCTGTTTTGCTCTCTGTGCTTGACTCGGTTCGTTTACTCTCTTGGCTTTCTGACCTTCAGCATCCTTTTGACAATCCCTCTGCCTCACCTCTCTGGTACCTCGCTATCTAATGATTTTGGCCTTGGCACGTCTGACTACTTTCCAGTGTCTATCGTCTCCTCTGCGCCCCGGCGCCGCCATTGGCCACCTCCCACCCGGTCACATGATTCAGGTCCTGCTTGTTACCTGGTGAGTTCTCCGCCGCTCTGCTCACAGCTCCCTTGCTGTGGCGCACAGCCCTCCCTGGGAGCCGTGACAGCTCCTAAGAGCACAGTGGCTTCCTTAATCATTAAATAGAAGAAGTTTGGGACCAACAGAAGACCTGGCTGTCCAGCCAAACTGAGCAATCGTGGGAGAAGAGCCTTTGTGAGAGAGGTAAAGAAGAACCCCAAGCTCACTGTGGCTGAGCTCCACAGATGCAGTAGGGAGATGGGAGTGAGTTCCACAAAGTCAAATATCACTACAGTCCTCCACCAGTCAGGCCTTTATGGCAGAGTGGCCCGACGGAAGCCTCTCCTTAGTGCAAGACATATGAAAGCCCGAACAGTTTGCTAAAAAACACATGAAGGACTCCCAGACTATGAGAAATAAGATTCTCTGGTCTGATGAGACGAAGACAGAACATTTTTGTGATAATTCTAAGCGGTTTGTGTGGAAAAAACCAGGCACTGCTCATCACCTACTCAATACAATCCCAGCACTGAAACATGGTGGTGGCAGCATTATGCTATGAGGGTGTTTTTCAGCTGCAGGGACAGGACGAATGGTTGCAACTGAAGGAAACATGAATGCGGCCAAGTACAGAGATATCCTGGATGAAAACCTCTTCCAGAGTGCTCTGGACCTCAGACTTGGCCGAAGGTTCACCTTCCAACAAGACAATGATCCTAAGCACACACCTAAAATAAAAAGGAGTGGCTTCAGAACAGAGTTGTGACCATTCTTGACTGGCCCAGCCAGATCCCTGACCTAAACCCAATTGAGCATCTCTGGAGAGACCTGAAAATGGTTGTCCACCAACGTTCACCATCCAACCTGATGGAACTGGAGAGGATCTGCAAGGAACAGTGGCAGAGGATCCCCAAATCCAGTTGTGAAAAACTTGTTCCATCATTCCAAGAAGACTCATGGCTGTACTAGCGCAAAAGGGTGCTTCTCCTCAATACTAAGCAAGGGTCTGAATACTTATGACCATGTGATATTTCAGTTTTTCTCTTTTAAGAAATTTGCAAAAATGTCTACATTTCTTTTTTTTTCAGTCAAGATGGTACTGCAATGAAACAAAGAGTGAAAAATTTAAAGGGGTCTGAATACTTTCTGTACCCACTGAATGACTCCTATGCTGCGATTTTCCCCTCTGCAAGCTCTATTTCTCTTGTCTCTGAGCTGGTGGATAGAAAAAAACTCCCCTGATAGCTCACATAAACAATACATAGAAACAGAGGGAATCAACTTCTTCTTTCTCTGTGTAGCACATGTTCAAAAGCAGTAACAGCATGAAAAACAATACACAGCAGCATGTAGGATACTACACAGCAGTAGTGAGCTGTGTGGCTGTGAATCCAGCACTGTACTATAGCAAAAAAGGGGTGTTTTTCAGAGTAATTGGTGACTTCAGGAGACAGTAGGGAGGGGAAAAAGTTACCCACAAGTGGAGAAAGAAGCCAGTTTCCCTAAAAACATATATTACAAAGTTGTTTATAATATACAAACTTAAGTAAAGTTTGTTCAAAAGACCATTTAACCTGTTTACGTAATTAGAAGTATATTGTTTAAGCTGATTTTCATTCACTTACTGGATTTGTTCTGTTATTCCGATAGCAGGCTTCGGTAGTCTTCAAGACTTCAATTAGTGACTGGTTCTAAGGGTATTTAATGTGAGTGCCTGTGTTGTCCTTATTATAAGTCTTGGTAGAGGTGAAGGCTGAGGACCATCTCATACTGTGCTAATTCTATCGAGGCCAATGCCGGATAACCAATTAGGAATAGTAGAATCGGCCGATGGGCTCCACATCTTTGGTGGCCCCACACAATGGATGAAAAATAATATTGATTTGATATTAAAAGAAGTTTACAATCAGCTGGCTGGCTCACATTGGAGGCAGCAACGAAGCTCCGATGTGAGCATTTAAGCAAGGGGCAGTGAAATGTTTTTCCGACTATAGTCGGGTATATTTGAGAATTCTCAAATAGTAGAGGAAGAGCATTTATGCGATTGGGCATGGCAACTGTGTAACTGGCCAGTACGGGGGTGGGAGTGGAGGAGAGGTAAGTAGTTGGGAGTTCTAGCCAACTGCATATCATATTAGCACATTTATGCGTAGAAGCTTGGGGAACACAGACAAGTATATATAGGCCTACACCCGAGGTCCAAGTCAGGTCATTACCTTTTATGAATTATAATGAAGTTTGATGCAAATCAATAGTGGATGAATATGCAGAACAAGGTCGGGGCCACTGTACTGTACAGCTCCTTAACTGAGCAGTTCCAGCCGCCGCAAACACCAGGAACAGCTGATTGGCTAGGGTTCCGGGTGTTGTACCCCCACCAATCAGACATTGGATGGGCCATCAATATTAAAGTCCTGGACAACCCCTTTAAATTGTGCCCTAAAAATACTTTATTCTAGGCAGCTTTACAACATCCACTAATTTATTTGTTCTGTTTCCCCCTTTTCACATTTTTCATCAGAACCTGGTTGCTTCTTTATACAGAATCCTGCACACTCCATGCACCCAAATGTATGTCATACAGTGGTGGCCAAAAGTATTGGCACCCCTGCAATTTTGTCAGATAATACTCAGTTTCTTCCTGAAAATCATTGCAAACACAAATTCTTTGGTATTATTATCTTCATTTAATTTGTCTTCAATGAAAAAAATCAAAAAGAATTGACCTAAAGCCAAATTGGATATAATTCCACACCAAACCTAAAAAAAGGGGGTGGACAAAAGTATTGGCACTGTTTGAAAAATCATGTGATGCTTCTCTAATTCGTGTAATCACCAGCACCTGTAACTTACCTGTGGCACCTAACGGGTGTTGGCAATAACTAAATGACACTTGCAGCCAGTTAACATGGATTAAAGTTGACTCAACCTCTGTCCTGTGTCCTTGTGTGTACCACATTGAGCATGGAGAAAAGAAAGAAGACCAAAGAACTGTCTGAGGACTTGAGAAACCAAATTGTGAGGAAGCATGAGCAATCTCAAGGCTACAAGTCCATCTCCAAAGACCTGAATGTTCCTTTGTCTTCCGTGCGCAGTGTCATCAAGAAGTTTAAAGCCCATGGCACTGTGGCTAACCTCCCTAGATTGATGAGAGATTTCAACGCAAGATTGTGCAGATGGTGGATAAAGAACCTCGACTAACATCCAAACAAGTTCAAGCTGCCCTGCAGTCCAAGGGTACAACAGTGTCAACCCGTACTATCCGTCGGCGTCTGAATGAAAAGGGACTGTATGGTAGGATACCCAGGAAGACCCCACTTCTTACCCCGAGACATAAAAAAGCCAGGCTGGAGTTTGCCAAAACTTACCTGAGAAAGCCTAAAATGTTTTGGAAGAATGTTATCTGGTCAGATGAGACAAAAGTCGAGCTTTTTGGGAAAAACCATCATCACAGAGTGTACAGGAAAAAAAAAGACGCAAAGAAAAGAACACGGTCCCTACAGTCAAACATGGTGGAGGTTCCCTGATGTTTTGGGGTTGCTTTGCAGCCTCTGGCACTGGACTGCTTGACCGTGAGCATGGCATTATGAAGTCTGAAGACTACCAACAAATTTTGCAGCATAATGTAGGGCCCAGTGTGAGAAAGTTGGGTCTCCTTCAGAGGTCATGGGTCTTCCAGCAGGACAATGACCCAAAACACACTTCCAAAAGCACTATAAAATGGTTTGAGAGAAAGCACTGGAGACTTCTAAGGTAACCAGCAATGAGTCCAGACCTGAATTCCATACAACACCTGTGGAGAGATCTCAAAATGGCAGTTTGGAGAAGGCACCCTTCAAATATCAGGGACCTGGAGCAGTTTGCCAAAGAAGAATGGTCTACAATTCCAGCAGAGCATTGTAAGAAACTCATTGATGGTTACCGTAAGCGGTTGTTCGCAGTTATTTTGGCTAAAGGTTGTGCAACCAAGCATTAGGCTGAGGGTGCCAATACTTTTGTCTGGCCCATTTTTGGAGTTTTGTGTGAAATGATCAAGAATTAGATTTTTTCTTCATTCTTTTTTGTGTTTCTTCCTTGCAAGCAAATTAAATGAAGATAAAAATAGCAAATAATTTGTGATTGCAATCATTTTCAGGAAGAAACTGAGCATTATATGACAGAATTGCGGGGGTGCCAATACTTTTGGCCACCACTGTATCTGTTATAAAATAAGGTTTCACCATGGCACAAAACAATCCATTTTCGCATTTTTGATCACCCCTATAGATTACACACTTCGAGCAGAGGCTTAATTACATGTCTGAATTTTTGAGTAGTTGTGACTGCAATGCCTGATTGTGAAAAGTGCGGTGCAATGCTTTGGCGCTATCAAATGAAAAATTACAATAAATCAAAACTATTCACACGTTTATTTTTTGATTCATTACAAACAGTAAACCTCTTATATACCTTCTTATATGCATGGACGAAACCCCTGCACTTATTGGCATGTTTGTATAAATTAAGGCGGATAAAAGAGAAAAATTAGTTTATTAGCTTTCAGTGCCACATCATTCCTTCTTCGTAAATAGACCATAAAGAGCTTTTTCATTAGAAAAAGCAATTTGGCTCTGACTGATACGTGCCATGAGTAGCTGCAGATTGAGCAGTAATATAAACATCCTTACAAAATAATAGGCTACAACAAGAATATGTTAGCTGTACGGGGAATCCACAGAGAACCCAGCACCCATTAGGACGCACTATTGAAACATACTGATTAAAGCAGATATAAAATTGTTTACCTTTTGGAATTAATTACCAGAAAATTATCTTATAGTAAATAGCGTTTATTTTAAAAATAAAAAAATTACGTAAGTTTATTTTTCTATATCAAGAACAAGTAAAATGTTTTTGAAGCTGTATCTAATATAACTTCATAATATATGTAGTACAGACCAAAAGTTTGGACACATCTTCTCATTTAAAGATTTTTCTGTATTTTCATGACTATGAAACTTGTAAATTCACACTGAAGACCAAATCTTAGGCATCCAAGGCTTGCGGCCTCCTCCTTCATGTTAATACATTTACTACTGGCCAAAAACATAATGATTATTAACAATGTGATTACCAGACATAAAGTCTACACTATGTAATAAATTGATTCAGATGTTTCATTAAATGCACTTTCATGTTTGATGTGTGTATACAGTACAGACCAAAAAGTTTGGACACACCTTCTCATTTAAAGATTTTTCTGTATTTTCATGACTATGAAAATTGTACATTCACACTGAAGGCATCAAAACTAAGAATTAACACGTGGAATTATATACTTAACAAAAAAGTGTGAAACAACAGAAAATATGTCTTATATTCTAGGTTCTTCAAAGGAGCCACCTTTTGCTTTGATGACTGCTTTGCACACTCTTGGCATTCTCTTGATGAGCTTCAAGAGGTAGTCACTGGAAATGGTCTTCCAACAATCTTGAAGGAGTTCCCAGAGATGCTTAGCACTTGTTGGCCCTTTTGCCTTCACTCTGCGGTCCAGCTCACCCCAAACCATCTCGATTGGGTTCTGGTCTGGTGACTGTGGAGGCCAGGTCATCTGGCGTAGCACCCCATCACTCTCCTTCTTGGTCAAATAGCCCTTACACAGCCTGGAGGTGTGTTTGGGGTCATTGTCCTGTTGAAAAATAAATGATGGTCCAACTAAACGCAAACCGGATGGAATAGCATGCGCTGCAAGATGCTGTGGTAGCCATGCTGGTTCAGTATGCCTTCAATTTTGAATAAATCCACAACAGTGTCACCAGCAAAGCATCCCCACACCATCACACCTCCTCCTCCATGCTTCACGGTGGGAACCAGGTATGTAGAGTCCATCCGTTCACCTTTTCTGCGTCGCACAAAGACACGGTGGTTGGAACCAAAGATCTCAAATTTGGACTACCAGATCAAATCACAGATTTCCACTGGTCTAATGTCCATTCCTTGTGTTCTTTAGCTCAAACAAGTCTCTTCTGCTTGTTGCCTGTCCTTAGCAGTGGTTTCCTAGCAGCTATTTTACCATGAAGGCCTGCTGCACAAAGTCTCCTCTTAACAGTTGTTGTAGAGATGTGTCTGCAGCTAGAACTCTGTGTGGCATTGACCTGGTCTCTAATCTGAGCTGCTGTAAACCTGGATTTCTGAGGCTGGTGACTCAGATAAACTTATCCTCAGAAGCAGAGGTGACTCTTGGTCTTCCTTTCCTGGGGCGGTCCTCATGTGAGCCAGTTTCTTTGTAGCGCTTGATGGTTTTTGCAACTGCACTTGGGGACACTTTCAAAGCTTTTCCCAATTTTTCGGACCGACTGACCTTCATTTCTTAAAGTAATGATGGCCACTCGTTTTTTTTTACTTGGCTTCTTTTTTCTTGCCATAATACAAATTCTAACAGTCTATTCAGTAGGATTATCAGCTGTGTATCCACCAGACTTCTGCACAACACAACTGATGGTCCCAACCCCATTAATAAGGCCAGAAATCTCACTTAAAAAAACTGACAGGGCACTCCTGTGAAGTGAAAATCATTTCCGGTGACTACCTCTTGAAGCTCATCAAGAGAATGCCAAGAATGTGCAAAGCAGTCATCAAAGCAAAAGGTGGCTACTTTGAAGAACCTAGAATATAAGACATATTTTCAGTTGTTTCACACTTTTTTGTTAAGTATATAATCCACATGTGTTAATTCATAGCTTTGATCCCTTCAGTGTGAATTTACAATTTTCATAGTCATGAAAATACAGAAAAATCTTTAAATGAGAAGGTGTGTCTAAACTTTTGGTCTGTACTGTAGATGAGGAATAACACAATTTCTGGCCATTAAATGAATCAGTTTTCCCCTGCACTAGAAGCAGTTCCTCCTTCCTGCTTTTTCTTTCCCTTCAGTTTCTACCTGATCCATTTTCTACCAGCCGCTGTTATTTGATCTCACACTGCAGACAGATTTGAACAGTTTTTGAGAGTGAATGATCAGCACAGGAGACAAAATGTGCTTGATGGATATGGAAAGATATGGAAAGAAGCAGATTTCTCTAACAAGATATAATGCAAACTTTCCGATCTTCACTTGATCTTCAATTGATTTGGGTTGTAGTTCTGTATGCAGTCATATAAATGCGCCTACCAAATATTCATTCTCACAAATATTTAGCGATTATCTCTATATGGACATGGCAAAGCATCGGCATGATCTGAGGTATGACAATTAGGTGGGATTATTAAAAATCAATGCGTTTTGCCACTAGAAAGTGGACACTAATATGTCAAGAATCTGAGCATTAACATGGAGGGTAATTGGATAATATTGCATTCATAGATAGGCTATGTTCACACGGTTGCTTTTTGCTGCTTTTTTTTAATGTTTGCTTAGGTTTTTGCTGCATTTTTTGTGGTTTTACTGGGTACAGGGTACATACTTGTCTCTTGTGCATGCTGATAAAGTTTAGTGTTTTAAAAAAAATCTGATTCAACTTCAGTAGGTTTTGGCGCAAAAACGCAGCAAAACCCGATACCTATGTATCTGCATTGTTTTTGCACTACCCATTGCTTTGAAAAAACGCTGCAAAAACGCTGAAACGTGACATGCTGCATTTTTAAAATTCCAAGCTCTTTGACAAAACAGTCAGGAATGAGATTGTGCATAAAATGTGCATAAAAAGCAGCAAAAGCTTAACGTGTTAACATAGCTTTAGAGTCTGTTGGCAAAATCCTTTTGGTAGTATTATTTGCAGGCTTTCTTAAATTGCAAGAATGAAACAAAAACAAAGTTTTTTTTAAATGTCATAATTCAGTGATATTAAAATGGACCTGTGACATCTGTGCCCCTCCCTCTACTCCCCCTTTTATCACCAGCCGATGCACAATGACTACTCCGTAGCCCTGCTTTATTCATGGGATTTGTGGCTATGACCAGTTCAGAAGCTATGGGGTTAATTCTGTTAGGTTGTGTTTCTTCCTGCTGTCAGCACTGCGTGGGGTTTTTCACTATTTAAAACCCTTCAATCAGTTCCGGTTGCCAGTCAATAGTTCTTCTGACCTGGTATATATTTACCTCTGTGCTGTGCTCCTGTGTTTTGTCCTAATTTTCTCATTCTCTGACTTGACATTTGACTTTCCGCTTGCTTTATTATTTTGTCCCTGACGTGACCTTGTGGTCCTTTTCACATAGTTTTATTAAATTTTTATGACCTCTTGGCCCTGACCCAACTACCTATCTTTCTTACCAGCTTACATCACTGAACAACAGCTGACTCTGTGGCCATTCCTAGGGACCCCCCTGTGTAAGTCTATATCCCTGTCCAGTGCTTAAAGGGTGAAGGCCAGGGCAACCCCTGGGTTCTGGAAAACGGCCAAGACTGTTTGTGGTAGCTATTTTGGAGCTGCCAGTTTACCACGAACAATGACATATTATTATGTAATTGTTTTACCTGGTCTATATACCACTTTTCTCCTGAATATAACCTTATTGATTTGTTGTTTGTTTTGTTTCAGTACCTGTCCATTCCTGAGATATGGCCCCCTCTTTCTTATATGCAAATGTAATTTGGTTAGCCAAGTAGGCGTGATCCTCCTGAAGAGTTGATGATCACACCCACTTTGCTAACAAGACACAAGGAAGAGAGAAGCATGGGAACAAAAGAAGACCACTAGATTCTGCAGAACAGCGGCTTGTGACAATAACAGCGAGTGATAATACTGTGATATAACAATAGAAAGATGATAAATAAAGTGATGTCACAATACATAAATCCTAAACTGTGATATATTGGCACAATAAATGACCAAAGTGAATTAACAGCACAGTTATGGCAGCAAAAGTGATGTCAGAGTACATGAATAATGAAAACTGTAGTCAAAAGAAAATTTAATTGCACAATGATGTCACAGAACATTGTAATACAATGTGACGCACAATGTTGCAGTGCGTGTAGTGATGTAGTTAGTTGTGATCTACAACAGCAAACAAAGGAAGAACAATGGAGATATACATGTCACATATTCCCCAGAAACAGGTGCCATGGATAGAAAATATTGAAATAAAAGCTGCTTATCCCTCTGGGCCTCTCATCATAGCCCGGCCACCGACACACATAAATATAAATTTCACAGAAAATAACCTGCTTTACTCCAACTACCTGCGCAATAAAAATTAATGAACTTCAACGCTCCCCCCAACATCAGCTCCAAACAGCTCTGCAGCCCAGCCTGCCGGGACCAGCTGAGTGATTCCAGCGCGCCGCAGACTATTCATCTCCCTGCTAGGACAATTTTAATTTAAATGCAATTAGAGGCTGGGAATGAACATTATGCATTAGATAAAGCCTGAACATGAAGACTATAATAAATACCATTTCAACAAAAAAAAAAAAATAATTACAGAGCATTAGGGCAGAAGTCAGAGTTTCATCTCTGTGTTCCAATAAATGTTAAATGCTTTTTAAACATACCAGCAAGAAGATATATGAAAAGATACAGAGGGGGTCATTTATAACACATTGTATCTTATTGTACAGAGAAATGCATCTTTATGTTGTGCTTGGCCAATGGCTCCTTTGGTTGGGTACCCTGACATTTGAGTTCTCAATAAATGCTTCTGGTACATATGATGTTTTCACTTTCCCCTTCGTTTTAAAGTAACTCTCTACTCATTTAACTAAAGAGAGGTTTAAAGCACCATTCTAATACAAGTACATATCAGCTAAATGAATCACAGATCAACTGGGGCATGTATGTTTTGTCAGGCTCACTAGGTGAGCTGAATCCTCCAAGGTCTGGTGCTGTGGCCATACAGGTTACAGGATTGGTGCAGGTGGCGGGTGTTGCACAGAGGAAAATGGCAGAAGTACTGGAAGCTACAGGAAGACAGGAAACGTCCTGGAGCTCACAGAATGGTAGCAGAGGTTCTGTAAACTGCAAACAGGTAGAAGAGGCACTGGAAGCCACAGACAGCCAGGAGATGTTCTGGAGACCAAGATGAGCAGCAGAGATACGGGAGCAGAGGTCTTGGAAGCTGCAGGCAGACAGGGAAAGTCCTGGAAACTGGGAACCGCAAACAGGTTGTCGTGCATTGACAAACTACGAAACTTCATACCAAGACACAAAAGTATGTCTTACTAAGTCTTATGTAGGCATATGCAGAAGGTCATATGGGAGCACGCCGGGCTACTTCCAAAGCCTGACAAACACAAGAAAGTTTAGCGGACTGGGGTGAAGGGAGCAGAGCCAAGACCCGATACAGCTGTGTAACAGTTTTACTTTTAAAAGCCATTCGAGGACAATGCAGAATAGATGACTAGTCCAAAAGGGAGGGCCCCGATGGCTACTCCCTGCTCCTTTATACTGGCAGCTCTTTCCCCATGTACGTATATAGGGAGCGCACTACCAGTCCACATCTTGGACTATTTATCCAAGACGCATGCTCCCGGCTGGCTATAAAAAGTATGTTTTCTCTAAAACATGGCAGCATTTCACAGAAGATGTGCATGGCTAGTAAGACCTGTGGCCTCCGATTGAGGTTGCCTCAAGGTTTGGTCAGCATGAATCTGCTGGCAGATTCCCTTAACAGAGTGTGATAACTCTTGCTTGTAAAATGGCAGCTTATTTGCCCAATGCTCCAAATAAGCTGCTTGTCAAAATCTTACTAAATGGAGTTCAAATATATGGTTCTTATACATAAAGTAGTTTACCAGATTTTTTTTTTTCTAGCAGTTTTTTAAACCAAAGCCAGACGTACATTATTTAAAAGCAATGTGAAATATAAAGGGCCAATTTCTTCTTGCAGGATCCATTTCTGTCTTGGGCTCAAAAAAACGTAGTGTTGTTTAAAAAAAGATACGAGTCAGATTTATTAATACTGTCTTAAAATTAGACAGCCTAGAATGAGACTAGATGCACCAAATTTATCACATCAACTCAAGTTAAATGCCAAATTTGGCACGTCTTTAAACAAGAACTTTACGTGACATCCTGGTTTGCTTAGTAATGAATGGTTTTTTTTAGCTAAAGTTTTGTTGAAATGTTGTTCATCTTAAATAGAAGCTATCATCAGAAAGTCACTTATTGCTTAAATCAGGTTTTTGCGTTACATGTATTTTTTTTTTTTAAATCTTGACTTTTTTTTATATCACAACCTTTATTGAAGGGGATGTCCACTACTTGGACAACCCTGTCTCAATCACTATGTCCCTCCTTATAAAATAATACTTAAACTCACCACCATTGTTGGTACTGTTCCAGCGGTGTCTGCACTGGCTCTCCTGGGGCTCACATGACATTGTTGTCACATGATCCCTGCAGCCAATCAGTGGCTGCTTCAATCTCCCATCCTTTCTCTGGATGCCTGATTTGTTTGAGAGTCCTGGGAGAGCCAGTGCCGACCACGCTGGAACAGTGCCCACATCGGAGGTGAGCATAAGTGTTATTTTATAAGGGGAACACAGCGATTGAGATGGGGGTTGTTAGTGGAAAACTCCTTTAAAAAAAATAAACAGTAATCTTACGATTTTCACAGTGAGGCTTTCAATAAAGTTTACATCACCGTCTTTTTATCATCAGAGGCAGGAATATAATGACATATAACACCTCTATACACAGCTGATAACACAGGAAGTTAGCGACTAAGAAAGCTCCAGTGGCCAATGTGAAAACTGCAAGATTTCTATTTTTTATGTAAAAAAAATAGTTACTTACTGTTAACGGTGTTTCTCTGAGCCCATGACGGCACCATGTAGAGAGGGATCCGCCCCACAGGGACAGGAAACCTACAGATAAAAAGGCGGTACCTCTCTACCGCATCAGTTGGTTAACAGAGAATTAACAAACTTCAGATTGGCAACATGAATAGTTACATAAAATATTAAACATTAATATACAATTAATGGAGTCACCGAGTGGCAATTTTCAAACTAACTATCTAAATTCAGTGTGCATACCCACACGTGAAGGGAGGGAATGTACAGTTGCCGTCATGGGCTCAAAGAAACACCATTAATGGTAAGTAACTATGTTTTTCTCCTTCCCCCATGATGGCACCACTGAGAGAATTACATAGATTGTACATTATGAGAGGACCACTGCTTCCAGAACCCTTCTCCCAAAAGGTAAGATCTGAAGAAGAGGCTAGGTCTAGCCGATAATGGTTAAAGAACGTAGAAGGAGAAGACCAAGTAGCGGCTCTACATATCTGCTCTATCGAGGAGCCGGCTTTCTCTGCCCAGGAAGTCGCCACTGCTCTTGTCGAATGGGCTCTTTTCTCCTCCAGAATGGCTGCCACACGTGAGGAATATGATAGGGTGATAGCGTCTCTTATCCACCTTGCCAGCATGGCTTTCGATGCTTTTTGTCCTTTCCGTGGTCCCAGGGAAGCATACAAAGAGAGACTTATCCTTCCTACACTCCCTCGTAGATGTGAGATACTGGATTAGGCATCTCTTTACATCTAATGTATGTAGGGCTTCCTCCCCTTATTTTTTGGATTGGGGCAGAAGGAAGGCAGGGATATTTCTTGCGACCTGTGAAATCGCGATGCCACTTTTGGAAGATAGGCTGGTTCGGTTCTAAGAACAACTCTATCCACCAGTATCAGTGTGAAAGGTATGCTGACAAAGCCTGGATATTGCTAACTCTATGTGCTGATGTTAAAGCTACGAGCAGGGGGGTTTTAAGAGATATAATTTTTAGCGGGGCTTCCGACAGGGGTTCAAAGGGAGGCTTCGTCAGTGCAGTAAGGACTAAATTCAGGTCCTGGAGGGGGGGTAGCATGAAGGGAAATAGGTCTGGATCTACTTGAAGGCTTAATAAACCTCGCTTCCCAACGGTTCCCGGCAAAATCATGGTTGTACAGGGCCCCTGACGCTGCAACCTGAACTTTCAAGGTGCTTGTGGACAGACCCTGTTCCAAACCTTTCTGGAGGAATTCTAACTTTGCCTTTATTGGGACATCCCCGGCTAGATTGGCACCTGAGACCGAAATAATTTTTTTCCAAATACGCCTTGGTAGTTACAGGTTTCCTACTTTGTAGTAGAGTGGCGACTAAGTTTGGAGAGAACCCCCTATTGCTCAAAAGTGACTTCTCAAATTCCATGCTGTCATATGCAAGTTTTCTACCTGCGGATGAGCCACCGGCCCTTGGGACAGAAGGTCCGGGATATCCGGGAGTACCCAAGGGTCAGAGATGGACATCACCCTCAGCCATGAAAACCATGTCCTCCTCAGCCAGAAAGGGGCTATTACGATCACCCTTGCATTGTCCTCCCGAATTTTCCTCAGAACTAAGGGAACTAGGGCTATTGGCGGGAAGGCGTAAGCTAGATGGTAATTCCAAGATATCATAAAGGCGTCTAAAGCAACTGGGTTTCCCAAGGGGTCGATTGAGCAGAAAGCCTCTACTTTTCGGTTCCAGCTGTTTGCAAACAGGTCTATTTCTGGCCAACCGCAATGTTCTGCGATCTGATTTAATACGGTCTGGTTTAGCTCCCACTCCCCCTGTCTGAGTTGTGTTCGACTTAGGAAATCCGTCCTCTGATTCTCTGTGCCCTTTATGTGAAGTGCTGACAAAGAACCTAAATTGGCTTCTACTTTGTCACGTCCATCAGAGACTGAGATCTGGTGCCCCCTGGTGGTTCAGATATGCTACTACCACTCGGTTGTCTGAGAACACCCTTACATGGTGGGACTGAAGGGAGCTTAAAAGTGAACGAGGGTGAGTTTTACAGCTAATAGTTCTTTCATGTTTGATGATGCTAATTTTTGTTCCTCTGTCCAAGACCCCTGGGTTATCTGATCTCTCAAGTGGGCTCCCCACCCCCAGGGGCTTGCGTCCGTGGTTAGAATTTGGGATATTGGCCATACTCAGGTGAAAAATAATTGTTTGTATCCGTCCACCATTCTAGAGAACGGGCCGTTCTTGACGAGATGTTTAACCGCCCTTCTAAATTTCCGCCTAGAGATGTTCCTGCTGCTAATATTTCCCATTGCAGTTCTCGGGTATGGACCTGGGCCCACTGGACTGCCAGAATACAAGCTGTCATTGATCCAGCAGTGACATTGCCTTCCGTAAGGTTGTAACAGGGCAACCCCTCATATGTGATGCCAGCTGTATCATGTTTTGAATTTTTCCCTGTGGGAGATGAGATTCTTGCTTGTTTGAGTCCAGAATTATTCCTAAGTACTCTTGCACCTGACTCTGTATGATTCAGGATTTTGGTAAGTTTAATAGCCAGCCTAGGTTTGTCAGTGTCCTCACAACTTTGTCTAGCTGTTCCTTACAGTGATGAGGGGAATTACCTATTACCAGGAGGTCGTCCAGATATGGGACTATCAGAGTATTTTGTTCTCTTATGTGGGCCATAACTTCTGCCACTATTTTGGTAAATACCCTCAGGGCGATGGCTAGGCCAAATGGGAGTGCTCTGAACTGGTAATGTTTTAATTACCCCCGAATTGTGACTGCCACCCTGAGAAACCTGCGATAGTCTTTGTGGATGGGGACATGATAGTACGCGTCCTTCAAGTCTAACACAGTCATAAAACAGGCAGGAAAGAGCATTCTCACTGATCATTTTATTGTTTCCATCTTGAAGGCCTGAGTTTCCAGAAATTTGTTCAACTTTTATAAGTTTACAATTGTCCTGAATGTCCCATCCGGTTTCTTTCTCAAGAAGAGAGGGAATAAAATCCTTTGCCTCTTTCCTGGCTGGGGACTTCTTGAAGTACATTCTTCTCTACCAGACCTAGAATCTCTTTTTGCAGGGCTAATTGCTCGTCTTTTGCTGATCTTTGTGGAGTTACTATGAAGGAAGGGGGTGGGGGAGAACGAAATTTTAGTTTTAGACCTAGTTTTATTATAACCAAGAGCCACGTACTTCTGGATATTTCTTCCCAGGCCAGGAGAAAGTAAGCCAACCTTCCTCCGACCTGGGGGACATCTTCATTGGTGTTGTTTTTTGTCGTCAATAATGGGTCTGTTGAACATGAACCCCTTGCCTCTATTTATTTTATCCTCACACCCACCCTTGTGGCTTTTTGGGGGTTTCCTCTGAATAAATCTCCTGCTCTGAAAGGTCCGTTTATAGGATTGGCTGGCGAGCCTAGGAAAAGATTTCTTTTTATCTCCTGCTTTATCCAAAATGTTGTCTAGTGTAGGCCCAAACAGAAATTCGCTCTTGCAGGGAATGGAGCATAATTTTGATTTGATCTGCAGGTCCCCTTGTCAGCACTTGAGCCATAGGGCTTGCCTCGCAGCTTTAGAGAAGGAAGCAGATCTAGCGCTAGCCTGACCGAGTCCGCCGACGCATCGGCTAGAAATTCTGCTGCTCCTGTCATTACAGGGACCGAATCTAGAATTGTTTTTCTAGGGACTTTTTCTTTCAATTGTGACTCCAAGTGATCCAGCCATATCATCAAGGCTCTGGCTGTACAGGTGGCTGCAATAGCTGGTTTTAGCCCCCTGCCAGCGGCCTCCCAGGAACCTTTCAGAAATGTTTCTGCCTTTTTATTCATCGGGTCTTTTAATGTCTCCATGTCCTCAAAAGGCAGGGCAAATTTCTTGGAGGCTTTTGCAATTGCTACATCCAGTTTTGGCGCATTTTCCAAAAAGAGCATTCCGAGTCTTCGAAGGGGTATTTTCTCTTTGGGGTTAGAAGGCCCTTTTTTTCGGTTTCTTTCACTCCCTTTTAATTAGGGACTGGATTTTTTCATTTACTGGGAACGCTCTCCGCTTTTTCTGCTCTAGACCACTGAACATTAAGTCTTGGACTGTTTTCTTGGGCCAGGAGTCTACTAGACCCATGGTTGTTGTTACAGCTTTAACAGCTGTCTACTCTATTGGGAAGCAGCTGCGACCCCCTTCTGAGGAGGATGAAGAGAAAAGGGAAGATAATGAACTGTTTGAGTCAGTCAAATCTCTCTCCCCCTCACTAGCACTTGATTCAGGGGACCTGTACCTGGATCTACATTTCCTACTTGAGCCCTGAAGGGATTTGAAGGTGTCTTCTACCTGACTTTTGATTAACGTTCTCAGGTCTGATGCAAATTTTGGAGTCTCTTTAGAATTTGTCTGCTCTATGCAGAAAGTACAGCGACTCTTCTCCCATGTGGTGGGTAGCTCCTCTGCACAGAGCGCACAAATACTATGCTTGGATTTTGCCATACATTTCTTTCCCTGCGAGAGAAGAAAACCAGGCCCTAATTAAAAAAATGGACTTTCACGAAGTTCACTTACCCTCCTTTAGAAAGAAGGATACCAGATTTGGCCCAGGGACCATTTCCACGGATGGATCCTCTTTTGGTCTGGTGGCTCTGCTGGAGCTCCTGCTGTGCTGAGAACCTGAATGGCTGCTGCCGCTGCGTCGTTGGGAAAAGGCTCTTTCCACTTGTTTCTCCGGCTGCTGTTGCCGCTGCTGGTGCTGCCGTTGCCCATCATGATGGGACCGGACTTGCAGGACCCGCTCCTCTGGCTGCCCCTGATCACTAATGGTTATCAGCTACTTGAAGCGCTGATCCCCGTGAGTTTGCTTGCTTAAATCCCCTTCAGGGCCACCCTCCTGCTTCCGGCCATGCTGTGCACCTGAATTACTGGATTTCCCAGTCATGCCCTGCGCTATTCGCGTCACTGGCTCCCGAGCATGCAGACTACTGATTTCCCAGTAGTGCATTGTGGTTTACTCGTGTCATAGTGGAGCGCCCCTACCGTATTCTGGCGTCGCGCCGCCCGCACAGCATGCAGAGTCTGGTGGGCGCTCCCGGTAAAACGACCAATGTCACCTGGCCTCCACCACTGCTTGCCCGCCACGTGGCCTCCTTTGCAGCGCATCCGGACCCTGGTGGCTCTGCTGGACTGGCGGTTTTGTGATAAATCCGGGAGAGGCAGGCTCCCATCTTTTTCTTCACTGACTCTCCCGCACACCTTCAAGGTCCGCTGACCCCAGCGGTGGCGCTTTGGGCAACCGCCCCAGTCGAAGCAGAGAATCCCCGCTGCCTGGATTGAACTGGCCGGCCCCCGGCATCCCACGATGATCTGCAGGTATGTCCCACATCGACTGTAGGTTCCACATCAGGGACAGGAAACCAACTGATGCGAGAGAGAGAGGTACCGCCTTTTTTATCTGTAGGTTTCCTGTCCCTGTAGGGCGGATCCCCTCTCTCTGTGGTTCCGTCATGGAGGAAAAAGAAAATACATTTAACACAAAAACCTGATTTAGCCAATAGGTCATTTTCTGATGATAGCTTTTGGATAAGACACCAAAAATTTCTAAAGCAGTTAATAAATGTAGTGCACAGCACATGAGCCAGAACATTGGCACATTTTGCTTAGTAAGACTGTCCCAATGTGGGTAACAGCATCCTTACAATCTCGTAGTTTGTCTTATACACCAAAACTCCTCGGAGATAAATCATATCCAACATTCTACTCTCACAATCACCAAACAATCCAAAAAAAAAAGAGAATACAATCTACAAAAAAAAAGGAACAAGGGTTTATAATTTACCAGCATTAAAGACCACCAATATTTGCCATAGACGACTCTTACCAGGGGTCCACCTGAAGCAGCATTTCAGAATCTTCCTGTACAAAAAGCAGACTTAAATGTAGCTGTCCAACTCCGTGATGCCGCCATGACGAAGAAGCCTTCTCTGATCACCAAGCACTAGTGATGACCTGGCTTGCCGACACTGCCTATTACAGTCAAATACTGTAGCTGTGACATGTCACCACGAAGGTAACCATTTAAGCCAGTAATTGTACACCATTGGCAAAAAAATTTATTGGCGACTCAACCTTTTCACCATAAAGTTTCCAATCCAAACGATATTTGTATTCAAAAAGATATAAATAAAGTGGAGAAGGGCAGCAACTAACAGTAACATAGTTATTAAGGTTGAAGGAAGACTTTAAGTCCATCTAGTTCAACCATATCCTATCCTAACCTGCCCTAACATGTTGATCCAGAGGAAGGCAAAAAAAAAAAACATGTGGCAACAGTAAGCTTCACATTGGGGAAAAAAATCCTTCCCGAATCCACATTCGGCAATCAGACTAGCTCCCTGGATCAACGCAGTATCTAGGAAACTAGTGAATATAGCCTGTAATATTATACTTTTCAAGAAAGGCATCCAGTCCCTTCTTAAATTTTAGTAGGGAATCACTCATTACAACATTATATGGCAGAGAGTTCCATAGTCTCACTGCTCTTACAGTAAAGAATCTGCGTCTGTGATTATGACTAAACCTTCTTTCCTCCAGACGTAGAGGATGCCCCCTTGTCCCCGTCACAGGTCTAAGAGTAAAAGATCATTAGAAAGGTCTTTGTACTGTCCCCTCATATATTTATACACTGTAATAAGATCACCACTAAGCCTTCGTTTTTCCAAACTAAATAACCCCAAGTGTAGCCTGTCTTGGTATTGCAAACCCCCCATTTCTCTGAGACCCAGACGTCAGACCGCTTTAGCGGGTTTTTTGCCAGCTTCTGTCTTAATGGAAGTTCTGTTTCCAGGGTATGCGGAATTTCTGAGAAATTCCCCCTTTTTTTTTTTTTTAAAAAAAAAAGAGAGGAACGACCCAAACCCCCAGAGGGTTGACCGGATCATCCCCTGGACCGAAAGGACCGCCGACAACTACCGGCACTAGTCCTGCCAGACGCAGAAGTCACAGCTCTGCGCTGCGGTAAAGCTGTTTCTTTTGCCTCAGAAATCAGCTCTGTGAGGTCAGATTCAAATAGCTGACCACTTTGTAAGCTAAAGATAGTAAACCCTGCTTGGAAACCGCGTTCCACTGTCTAAGCCACAGTGCTCTTCTGACTGTGACTGCCGAGGATTGCGCCCTGGGTAGCAGTGACGCAGAATCCTTCAACTTGAAAAGCCCATCTATCTCGATAGAGGGGATCAATCTTGTCACGCCGTCCGTAGACGGTCCAAACGGCTCAGGGAAACTTTACAAGTACACATAGATCCTTAATACTGAATCCATGACCCGCGGCCTCGCAGATGGACATTGTTGCCATCTCCATTTTTCTGTCCAGCAGGTCCTGCAGACTCGCCTTCCTGTACCAGGATAAAGGGACATTCACTTCAGGAGATCCAATTAACAATCAACTCCGTAGAAAACGGATACAGATTGTAAAGCCGTCGCGACCTATGCGACTCCTGAAACATCCGGGCCGACTTACCAGGACGCCTAGTTACCTCTCTCTGGTAACTGTAATGCCCTCATGGCTCCAATAGTACGGTCCATGAGAGAGGCAGAGTGTCCCTGCCGATCCTCCTTGTCCGAAACGGACATCTTCGCTACGCAAGAAGGAAGGCACCAATTTGTGTCGCTTCCTTGAGAGGATCTAGCTGACACTCCATAACCTAGAAGGTCAGACAGGCCATCATAGAAACTAGCGAGGGCCTCCATTTTGACACCACTGGAATCTCCGACCGCTGCGCATGACGCTGTCGGGGTCTGCGTGTCAGATAGTCCGCATCTGACATGTCCTTGCACAGTATATGGCAGGTTAAACCTGTCAGTAACTAGAACAGTGTGTTTCTTAAAGAAAAAACAATCGCTGAAGGGTTAAAGCTCTTAAAGAGAGAGCTACCCCAGCATTAATAGTTAACCGCCTAAGAAGGGGTTAAAGTAGCAGACTCCCCACAACCTTGATAATGAAAAAGTTGTGCGAGCCCCAAGTGCCTCTTATAAGGCAGCAGCTGCAGGACAGCTATGCCACACTAACAGAAAAACATTCCACAAGATCGCTAAAAATTGCGCTGTTTTGTATATCGCAATGATCGCCAAAGTTGTTAAGGAGATCGCTAACCGCTTATGCGATGTTAATGAGATCGCCCAGATTGGCAGCTACTAGCGACATTAAAAAATGATCACACAAACGATCGCATTAGTATGCGTCGTTATCAGGATCGTTAGTGGGAACGTATAGTGGCAGTATTAAAATCGCAGACTCCCCACAAACTCTTTATTATTATTGAAAAGAGTGTGCGAGCCCCTTATGCGATAACAGCCGCAGGACAGCGCAGTCTGCCACTCATTAGTGCCCCAGAAGGCGCCCGCGCTGTGGGGGTGAAGGGGTTAAGCTTCTGCCTGCGGGCTAGAAGCGACTCACCCAGCTGGTAACAGTGTAACATCTTGCCGGGAGGGGAGGAGGGAGAAAAGCCAGAAGAAGCTTTCAGCCTGCTTCTTTAATGGCCGCCGCGCTGTGCCTCCATGTGCTCCATGAGGGAAGCCGGTGTAAGGTTCTTTGTCTCTGTTGACATGTTCCTTGAAACTGCTTTGGAGATTTATTGTAGTGCTTGAAGTTACTCTGGCCTGCTGTGTCTCCTGTCGCTGTTCCTGCAAACTGTGTGAACTTTTCAGCATGCTTGTATGAAGTAATACAAGTCATTTCATTTCAACCTATGTCTCCTGTGTTTTCCTCGCACCCAAGCACAAGACGCTATAGGAACTGTACACTATACATGACAAGATTCAGGAGCCAATGTTTAGTGTCTGCTGGGTCTGGGAAAGCCGTGTCTGCTGTGACTGTGGATATCAGATGTCCGTTTAATACCTTATGTGATGACAGTGGTTGTGACTTCTCACAACCATTCCAGGTGAGCGCATTTCTTTAATTTTACTCTGGAGTGTTACCACAGGTAAACACTATTGTTTTTTTTTTTTTTTCCTTTCCTCTTCTCCTTCCAGCACCTCTACCTTAAAAGATCTGGAAGATGGAGGCCCGCATAAAGGAACTTTGCGGAGTGACTGATACAATCCTTTCAGATGTACAGACTTTAAAAACCCGTTTTGCAAGCCTACAGGACCTCACTAATCATAATTTGCAAGTGTTTGGACAGACTACCCAGGAATTGCGAGCCAGGATTGAGGCTCTAGAGGAACGAGCCCAGGCTCCTGCCATAACCCCAAGTTCTGGGATCCCCAAATTACCTCCTTTTCGTTTTGGCGGTGAACGTGAGAAATTCAGGGGATTTATTAATCAATGCAATTTATTTTTCTCTGCACATGCTTCACAATTTCCCACTGAACGATCCAAAGTGCTTACTATAATCATGTTGCTTACCAATAAGGCTTTGATGTGGGCAAACCCTCTGATTGAGACTGAGGATGATTGTTTGAATCACCTTGATGCTTTTATTTCAGCCATGGGGCAGGTGTTTGATGACCCCAATCGAGGTGCAACAGCTGAAGCAGCCATGTTAACTTTGCGCCAAGGTAAGCGTTCAGTAGCCGAATATACCCTGGATTTCAGGAGATGGGCTCTTGATACCACTTGGGACACTTCCGCTAAAAAATCTATTTTTCGGAAAGGGTTGTCTCCACTGATTAAGGATGAACTTGCTCGTGCCGACCCTCCCACTGCGTTAGGTGACTTTATTAACTATTGTATCCGTATTGATGCTCGTCTGACTGAACGCAGACAAGAGAGATGGTGCGAAAATAATCGCACTAACCTTTTACTACCTCCCTCCTCAGCTAAGGAACCTTTGAGTAGGATCACAAGGGAACCAGAACCTGAACCCATGCAGGTGGACTCTTTACAAAGACGGGTTAGTGATGCACGCAAAGAACATCGTATAAAGGAAAATCTATGTTTCTACTGTGGTAAGTCAGGGCACTTCATTATAAACTGCCCCAGCCGTTCTCGTAAGACTACTGCAGCAGTCATTCACTGTGAGTGTTGCGAGAGGAGCTCTGTCATGTCCGAGCCTCAGGCTCCAGAGAGATCTGCTGCAAGAGATCTTGATTTCTCGGACTTAAACTCTGTTAGTTCTGGGGACGATGACGGTATAAACGCTGCAATTTTTCAAGTTTCCTCAGCGGTGTCCCAGCTGAGTTGTAAAAGAAACAATTCTCATTGCTTCCTTTCCATCAAACTCTGGGTTGACTCAGTCTGGGTGTCTAGCTCTGCTATGATCGACTCAGGAGCAAGTGGAAATTTTATGGATATCTCCTTTGCTCTGAAACAGGGGATACGTTCAGTGAAGAAGGCTACTCCAGTACAGATGGAGACTGTGGATGGCTCTCTACTGACTTCTGGACCAGTGGATCAAGAAACAGAGCCTTTGAGGGTCCTTATGGGTAAAGATCATCAGGAGAGAATGTCTTTTTTGCTTATCTCTTCTCCCCACTTTCCATCATTCTAGGGCTACCATGGCTGCAGGCGCAGAATCCTACGATTAACTGGGAGACCAAGGAATTACACTTTCCGGAGAGAAACAGATGAGTCAAGGAGTTTCAGCTTGCTCTGTTCCTAAAGGAACCATGTCAGTCCCTGAACTACCAGCTGTATACCAGGACTATGTGGATTTATGTGACAAGAAGAACGCTGATCAGCTTCCTCCTCACCGTCCATATGATTGTCCAATTGAATTATTGCCCGGAGCCGAGATACCTTTTGGTAAGATCTACCCCTAGCGGGGCCCGAGCTAAAAGCTTTGAAGGATTATATAGACGAAAATTTAGCCAAGGGCTTCATACGCCCCTCTTCATCTCCCGCAGGTGCACCCATCTTCTTTGTGAAGAAGAAAAATGGATCTCTGAGACCCTGCATAGACTATAGGGAACTTAATAAGGTTACTATTAGAAACCGTTATCCATTGCCTTTAATCCCTGAGTTGTTGGAGAGAGTGCGGCATGCCAAAATTTTCTCTAAACTGGATCTCCGTGGGGCCTATAACTTGGTCCGTATTAGACCTGGGGATGAATGGAAGACTGCTTTCAGGTCACGCTATGGACACTTTGAATATCTAGTTATGCCTTTTGGTCTGAGTACCGCCCCAGCCACTTTCCAACATTCGTGAATGATATCTTCAGGGATCTCCTAGATACATTTGTGGTGATTTATCTGGATGATATTCTAATTTTTTCTAACTCCACAGAGGAACATCATGGACATGTGAGAATGGTCTTAGAACGCCTAAGACAAAACCATCTCTACATCAAGCTTGAAAAATGTGAATTCCATAGGACCGAAATTCAATTTCTGGGGTATGTACTATCTACGCAAGGGATTAGTATGGATGGAAGCAAGACCCAAGCCATCAAGGATTGGCCAATTCCTAGAAATGTGAAGGAGGTGCAGCGTTTCATCGGGTTTGCCAACTTCTATAGACGTTTCATTAAGAATTTTTCTGAGGTAGTGTCACCTATCACCCAACTTACCCGGAAACAGTCTAGGTTCTCCTGGACCCCGCAAGCTCAGGAAGCATTTTCCTGTTTAAAGGATAAATTTACCACCGCACCTATTTTAGTACATCCCAACCCCAAGCTTGCCTTCATAATAGAGGTGGATGCTTCAGACTGTGCCGTTGGAGCTATACTCTCTCAGAGAACAGGTGAGAAGAATGTCTTGCATCCCTGTGCCTTCTTTTCCCAGCAGTTGTCTTCGGCTGAGAGGAACTACGATGTGGGCAATAGAGAATTGTTGGCCATTATTGCCGCCTTCAAGGAATGGAGACACCTTCTTCACGGAGCTGCACATCAAATAGTCGTCCTGACTTACCATCGTAACCTTGAATTTATCAGGTCGGCTAAGTGCCTGACTCCTCGCCAGGCTCGCTGGAATCTTTTCCTAAACCAATTTAATTTTGTCATTTCTTATAGACCAGGATCGCGCAATGGAAAGGCTGATGCACTCTCTAGGATTCATTCAGCAGAGACACGTCCACTTACTCCTCCTAAGACTATTCTTCCTGACTCTAGATTCCTGGGAGTGATTCATAATCAAGACCTACTTAAGGACATCAAGGAAGCATACCATGCGGATTCTTTGTTGGCTCAACCCCCAAGGGACGTAAGTCTTGTCTTTAAGAATGGTGTGTGGATTCAGGGACAACGTCTGTATATACCTGAAACAGTCAGATTGAGAGTATTGCAACTCATCCACGATTCCAAGATAGCCGGGCATAGGGGAATTCTAAAGACACAAGAATTTCTTTCTCGTTTCTTTTGGTGGCCCACTTACAGGAAAGATGTCTTAAACTATGTCACTTCATGTGAAGTCTGTGCAAGATGCAAAACACCTCGCTCCTCACCAACTGGTCTGTTGCAACCTCTTCCCACCCCGTCCCGCCCGTGGGGATCCATTTCTATGGACTTCATTGTGGAGTTACCAACCTCTCAAGGGAAGAACACCATTCTAGTGGTGGTTGACCGTCTAACAAAGGCAGCTCATTTTATCCCTTGTCGGCTTACCCACTGCAAAACAGACATCAGACTTGATGATTAAGAATGTGTTTCGCTTACATGGAGTACCGGATGAGGTCATTTCGGATCGAGGGGTGCAATTCACTTCAAGGTTTTGGCAAAATTTCTGTGCAGCATTGGACATTAAAGTAAACCTTTCTTCTGCTTTTCATCCCCAGACTAATGGACAGACAGAACGAACCAATCAGACCCTGGAGCAGTATCTCCGCTGTTTTATCTGCCACCTACAGGATGATTGGGTGGATCTACTTCCACTGGCTGAGTTCTCTTATAACAATTCTCAGAGCGCCTCCACTAAGCAGTCTCCTTTTTACTCCAATCTAGGTTATCATCCTAACATTCTTCCTCGATTTCCCATAGATACGCCCTTGCCGGCAGTGGCTGAAAGAATCACTTCTTTACAAAAGAACATGGATCTTCTAAAGGAAAATCTAGAATTGGCTCAGGAAAGGTACAAGAAAGCAGCAGATAAATTTCGTAAACCTGCACCAGCTTTCAAGGTAGGAGATTTGGTCTGGCTGTCAACCAGAAATCTTAAATTAAAGATTCCATCGTCTAAATTGGGACATAAGTACATTGCACCTTATAAGATCAATAAGATTATAAGTGCTGTTGCTTGTCGTCTTCAACTGCCCAGAACTATGAGAATCCACCCTGTTTCCTGGACGTTCTTCTCCTTGCCCTGACCCAGTGCTGGTCGATGGTCAGGAAGAATTTATGGTGGAAAGGATTCTAGAGTCCAGGTTGTACAGAAATCAGTTGCAATATTTGATTAAATGGCAGGGCTACCCAGTGGAGGACAACTCATGGGAACCAGTCAATAATGTAAATGCTCCTCGCCTGCTCCGCCAGTTTCATCAGAGGTACCCTGACAAGCCTGGTCTGAGGTCATCCGGAGGTTGTCCCTAAGGGGGGAGTAATGTAAGGTTCTTTGTCTCTGTTGACATGTTCCTTGAAACTCAGTTTTCCGTCGGCCATTTTGCTTTCTGTCTTTCTGCAGCTCTTGCCCTCAGTTAATATGGAGTTTCCAGTTTTCATGTTCCCGCCCTGATTCTTCCCTCTTGCTTCTTAAGCAGCCTCAGCTGAACAATCAGTGCTCCTGAATCAAGCCTCAGTCAGTCTGTGACCTGACTCCTGGAAGCCTTGGACTTGTACTCCAGCTATTCCCTACTGAGGAACCTTGGAACACTTTTGGACTCTGGAAACCTGCTGTTTGGTGAATCCATGTTTGCAGAGGAATTACGGTACAGAGAAGAGATCCTGAACCTGCTTTGGAGATTTATTGTAGTGCTTGAAGTTACTCTGGCCTGCTGTGTCTCCTGTCGCTGTTCCTGCAAACTGTGTGAACTTTTCAGCATGCTTGTATGAAGTAATACAAGTCATTTCATTTCAACCTATGTCTCCTGTGTTTTCCTCGCACCCAAGCACAAGACGCTATAGGAACTGTACACTATACATGACAGCCGGAAATGGAGACAGCAGTAAAGCGCGCGCTCAGAGCGGCGCGAAAATTCAAATAAAAAGGCGCGCACTCCTCTCATATGTCTTGCAGGCATCCACCTGCGGACAAAAAACACAGTCACCGACATGTAATGTACAGCGGCTGCCGCAGCAGTCGCTTGAACACTCACACACACATTAATAAAAATGTGAGGTAAAAATGTGAGGTACTTACCAGCCGAAGCGCCACAGGGACCCCCAGGGGTTGCTGGCGCTATGCCCATGCTTCCCCCCAGGTCGGGGGACGCAGTGACCCCTGCAGCGCGGTTTGCGCCCCCGCCAGGGAAGCCATCCTCATCCCCCCGGGCCGGCAGGGTTCTGCAGGGACCACCATTAGGGTAATACAGATCCGCCAAGGGAGAGGTGGGAGTCCAGCAGCGCTGAGACTCCTGAGACCTCTAGACCACATTTGGTGATCCAAGTCTCTTGTCCGATAAAAAATAATAAAATCTTCTGAGGAGCTGCTTCCAGCAGCGACTATCCTCTGAGACCTCAAATTGTAAACTTAAGAGCTGAGTAGGAGGAGCCCGAGCTGGAGGGGCCGGTCAACACTCTTTTTAATCTGAGGTGTCAATCCTATCTGGGCTCCGCCTACCCACTAGTAATGACTGTGGCTCTCTTCCTTCCATCTGCAGCTGAAAAAGGCAAATACAATTCTGGGATGTATTGACAGAAGCATACAGTCTAGATCACAGGAAGTCATTATT
This sequence comes from Oophaga sylvatica, assembly GCA_033576555.1. Lineage (NCBI taxonomy): Eukaryota > Metazoa > Chordata > Amphibia > Anura > Dendrobatidae > Oophaga > Oophaga sylvatica. The sequence continues at coordinate 459,725,383 of JARQOD010000001.1, forward strand.
GCCCTCTACTCCTCTTTGGTCAGACCGCATCTGTAATACTGTGTCCAGTTTTGGGCACCACATTTTAAAAAAGACATAAACAAACTGGAGCAAGTTCAGAGAAGAGCGACCAGAATGGTGACCGGTCTGCAAACCATGTCCTATGAGGAACGGTTGCAGGATTTGGGAATATTTAGCTTGCAAAAAAGAAGACTGAGAGGAGACTTAATAGCTGTCTACAAATATCTCAAGGGTTGTCACATTGTAGAAGGATCATCTTTATTCTCATTTGCACTAGAAGGAATGGGATGAAACTGAATGGAAGGAGACACAAATTAGATATTAGAAAAACTTTTTGACCGTGAGGGTGATCAATGAGTGGAACCGGCTGCCACGAGAGGTGGTGAGTTTTCCTTCAATGGAAGTCTTCAAACAGAGGATGGACAGAAATCTGCCTGGGATGATTTAGTGAATCCGGCTTTGAGCAGGGGTTTGGACCAGATGGCCCAGGAGGTCCCTTCCAACTCTACCATTCTTTGATTCTATGATTCTTGCATATCTATGTAGTATCTTTCTCAAATTCTCACGTTACAAAGTGTTAATAAAGTATCTTTAATTTATCTAGAGAAGAACCTAGCCTCAATTATTCTCAGTCTACAGCCTCTCGACTGCCAATCCACAGAGCATGAGGATCTGTATGAAAACGTCAGACACTGGTTCTAGATAAAGGCCAGGTTCAGTCGTCTGAGATCCCGTTCCAGACTCCCAGGGGGCTTCCATTCAGACATGCTCCCGATAGAGCCATTGATAGAGTAAAAGGAGTCCAAAGCATGCAACTTTGTTCTCTGCTTGCCCTTTTTTTCTAGCGTTGACTATCTTTGGTTCTGTCAGAATCCCATTTTTCAGGCGCTTAGATGGAAGTTGCCGAATGAGCCAGAAAGTTGCCAAATGGTCTAGACTCGGACTTAATGGTTGGCAGTTACGAATTGGTTAAAACTTTAAAGTTGACCAACATTCTTTTAGACAACTAATTCCTATTTTATTCAATGGAGTAATTTGAATCATCCCATCTAAATAAACGTTTTCTATACAAGAAATGCTATTGTCGTCTACTAAAACAATAGTCCAGATTCATCAAGACCGGCATTGTTCACACCAATGTTGATGAGGGGGTGTGCTGGAGTCTGATGTTCTGGATTCATGAAGAAGTGCATGAATCAGGAGAGTCTGACGAGTGGCATGGGCGCTATGCTACACCAGAAATCTTACTCCAGTCAGGTACTGGTGTAGGGAACGCCACAGCTCGTTGTGAATTAGGCAAACTGTGGTATCATGCACCCTCCCGACAACAAAAAAAAAAATCAAAGCCAAAATCAGGGATTTTCTAAATAGAGAGGATGGGACGTGAAATAGATTGCAGGGATGATGTGTTAGGGTTCGAGTTCCCAATGCTGCACAAGGGGAATCTCGAGCCATTCCCGCTGCGGTCCCTCATCAGTCTCCGGCCGCAGTGGAGCCTGCTCAGCAGAAACGTCGCTCCCAGCGTCTTGCCCATTCCAATACTGTGCAGAGACTTGCTGCTGCCCTTCCTGGATCTTCTATTATAGCCAGTGCTGGAGCAGACGTCTTTAGGACAAAGTCCTGCGTTTCCCCTTCTGAGCATGCCCAGGGTAAGATCTCTCATTGGAGATCAGGGGTCACATGTTCAGGTACTGCAGCAGCTCCTATTGGTCCGCCAGGAAGGTCCTGAAACTACATGTGTTTTGGAACAGTTTCTCATTGGTCCTTTTTCTGGCAGGTCCTGTAGCTGTTACTATAAAAAGGGTGACATGGCTGGGCCGCCATGCGCTAGTATCAAATCTGTTACGTGCTTGCGCCAGTGAGGTCATGTATGCATGTGGTTAGGTCTGGCTGAAATAAGCCCCTGGAATACCGGGGTGAGGAGATTGTATGCATGTGTTCAGGGCTCGGCTGAAACACCATTAGAATACCAGCTACTCCGGTGATGAGATTGCTGCTTGTGTTCTGACTGCATGACCTCAGACTGCAATCCGCTTAGTCATCTGTGTTCCCTGTGAGTCTAACAGGACACAGTCTTTTTCTCAGCGGCTCTGTGACGCAACAGGGTTCGCTTTATAACGCTGGTTCAGCGCCCTAGCGTTTTACTTTGCGGCTCACTTAAGCTAAGTGAGTTCGTACTTATCGCCATATAGCGCTGTGGCATTCCCGTTAGCGGCTCTGGGGATTAACAGAGTCGCACTTACTGCCACAGCGCGCTACTGCGTTTATTTTAGCGACTCTGCGGGATAACAGAGTTCGCTACTTTCACCATGTTACTAGCAGCGGGCTTCGCCTGCACGGTGGACCCCGGGCTGCGAACGCACCTCTCTACAATATCTATTAGGTGCGTTCCGCAGACCCTAACATCATGTGAGTAGATGATGAGAGTAGATAATTCCCATCGCACTCTCGGATGGTAGCGATCACAAGACTACACGGAGACACACACCTCTTGCTGACCAGTCCCGGCACACTCCCCTGCTCTCTCATTAAGATGCTCAGAGTTCGCCCATCAGTGCAGGACATTTGCATTTTGCCTTTTAGAACGCTCTGATTAAAATGTGGCTGCCCTTTCAGCTTAATTAGTTTTGCCAATTATCCTGACACTTTCACCTCTCCGCTCGGCCCACCAATCAAGCAGAGCAAAGGAACAAACTGAAGCCAATGAAAAGATACTGAGAATAAAAGGATGGTGCGGTGATCGTAGGCGATATGGAGAAGGTGCTGAATAAGTAGCCGATCTGAGACGTATTTCATTCCAATATTATGAATTAGCAATAAAGAGCAAATAATTTGCTTACAGTAAACAAATTTTAATGAATATACAATAATTTCTGATGGATGACTTGTGGGGCCTGTGATACATTTTGTAGGTTGTTTTGCACCCTTTTCCATCTTATACGTAACATTGGAATATATGGACAAAAAAAAGTGTATTCTTTAATCTTAATGGCCAAAAGGTTTGATATTACCAAAACAAACATCAAATAATATCAATAAGTATTAAGTCTTTATAGTGTATAAAATCACATGACTTAACAAGTTGTAAATATTTTAAAAAGTTATATTTAAAGAAACCCTCCTCCACCTCCTCTTCATCCCATCAAAGTTTTTATCCTCTTATTATATTGCAGTAATCATATTAAATAGCACGGTGTACTTACAATTGCTAATTTTGCCTTTCTACCCAGCTAATTCTTCTCTTTTCTCTGCATAGGAACAGGAAGTCTCTCGCCTCTGCATTTATCATTCACCTCTTAAACTCCTGACTCAGCTGCTCCTTCCTCCCCCATCAGGGACTTTTGCAGTGACTCATGACTCATACAGAGAAAAATAGACCTCCTGTTCCTGCATAGCACTTAGAAGGTTCAGCTGCCAAACTTAGACCTAATGCAAAAGCAGTTATCTGGGTAGAAAGACAAAATGTAGCGATTGTTTAATACATAGTAGCTATATTGCTAGCAATTATTAAGATGGTTAAGATTTTATTGAGTACTTTTACAATAATGTTCTGTAGAAAAAGGTGCCACACTTAGCGATATATACTTACCCAGCGGGGCGCCAGCGACGAAAATAGGGTCAGGAACGATTCCAGCGACGAGCGAGATCACAGCAGGAAGCTCGTCGCTGGCAGCTGCCGCACACAACAACATCGCTAACGGGATCGCTAAATAGTGACGTTTTTTAGCGATCCGTTAGCGATGTTGTTTAGTGTGGCATACCCTTTAGAAGGATTCAGCTAGCCAGTTTTTAATCATGTGATGACCTAATGGAAAAAAGAAGAATTATCTGGGTAGAAAGACAAAATGAGCAATTGTAAGCACATAGAGCTATATAATGACTGCAATATATTAAGAGGATAAAGATTTTGATTAGAGTACTTCTTTAACAATTAATTTCTGTAGAAAAATGCATACATTAATGTCCCAGAGTGAAGCCTCTTGGAGAAATGAGGTAGCGTTGAAGATCATATACAAAAAATAAAAAAGTGTCAGTTCCGCTCACCCATAATTCTTAGGCGTTTCAGGGTAGAAAAACCATTAATCATAGAGTCCTTAATTGCTCTAATTAAGGGTTTTTCTACATGAAACGATTAAGAATTAGGTTTTTGTTGTTTTTTTTAATATGTGCAAATTCTCACATTTTTTTTTATCCTATATGATTAAAGATTAAGCTTTAGCAACTTCCCTTTGGTGCTGGAGAACATCCCCTTTAGGACCATTGAGAGTTGAAGATCATTTGAGGTGAATGTGTATGGTATTATTTCAGGTACATTCTGCCAATTATGATGTTTTTGTCCAAGAGAAGAAATAAACCTGATGTGGGTATTAGTACTTTGTGGGTATTAGTACTTTCTTGCAACTTTGTGTCACCAGTATTACTCTGAGCTCAACCCTTTATCCTGCAGGCAAAAATCTCCGTGAGGTCGCTGACTATTACTAGAAGTCACCAAATCCCTCTAGATTTCAAAAATGGTCAATTAGACTAAATCCCCGGTGAAAGACCCATCTCAGCATCCAGGAACGTTTATAATTCACCAATTAATTAACCACGGCAACTCCTGGTAAAGATTTCTATAGTTATGCCGCTCTAACAGTAAAGAATCCCATTCTATGTTCATGGTGAAACTTTACTTGCTACAGACAAAGTAGGATACCTGTTATGGTTGCAGTCCTGGATTTAAATGGATCGAAATGCCCGTTAGCGTATTTTTATACAGAAATTATTTCATCCCGTCTTTTGTTTGCCTTCATTCTATTTTGTTTAATTTTAGAGGTGGCAATTAATTAATTCCTTTGTAAGAAATGGAATTAAAAAAACCTCAAGCAAAATACACACATTAAATTAAATGGGTTATGCACTCCTAGAATTATCCTTATTAATAGGCCAGTGGTGAAAAAAAAAAAAAGGATTCTCACCTCCTTAACCGCTACCACTGATCGACTGCAGCGTTCAATTGTCATCCGTCATGGAAGAACCAGTGTTTTCTTCACTCAGACAAAATGTGAATGCTGCAGCAGACATAGGCTAAAATAAAACCATGGCAAACAAAAGGTTGTTGGAAGTAAATCAGTGGTAACTCTGACCAGATGTAAGACTACGGTAATGCATGACTAGACCACCCACTGCCCCAATTTCTGTCCTAGCGCTTATTCGACAAAGCAGGATTTTTGAAAGTATATCAGTAGGATTAAATTGTACTGGCTAGCATGATTAAAAATGTAAAATAAATAAACAAAAAAATAATAATAAAAGTATAATAATAAAAATATACCCCAAAATATAATAAAGTTTCCTAGCCTTACAAAATATAACATGACCGTCTTCCTTTCACAAAGCTTAGTTTTGCGATATGCTCACAACCAATCTGCCTGCGCAACCTCCAAGACGCCCTCCGAAGATTTCTATTGTTTTGCCTCCTATAAATCTCACACTTGAGAAAGACCGCCAAGTTCTCAGTTGAGTTTAAATCCAGTGAGAAAGGCAAAGAGGTCATTAATCGGTCATCTCTACAACCATTTTTTTTTTAGACAGCCAACTAGTCGAGTGCTTGGGTACTTTTCATAAGCAATTAGTTTACACTTGGCAAACACTGCGCTCAATAATATTATAAATCTGAACATATGTAATTACTTACTTTAAGTCATACCCCACACAGGTACCAATGATATGAACTGAGGAGTACAGGTCCTTCTCAAAAAATTAGCATATAGTGCTAAATTTCATTATTTTCCATAATGTAATGATTACAATTAAACTTTCATATATTTTAGATTCATTACACACCAACTGAAATTTGTCAGGTCTTTTATTGTTTTAATACTAATGATTTTGGCATACAACTCCTGATAACCCAAAAAACCTGTCTCAAAAAATTAGCATATCAAGAAAAGGTTCTCTAAACGACCTATTACCCTAATCTTCTGAATCAACTAATTAACTCTAAACACATGCAAAAGATTCCTGAGGCTTTTAAAAACTCCCTGCCTGGTTCATTACTCAAAACCCCCATCATGGGTAAGACTAGCGACCTGACTGATGTCAAGAAGGCCATCATTGACACCCTCAAGCAAGAGGGTAAGACCCAGAAAGAAATTTCTCAACAAATAGGCTGTTCCCAGAGTGCTGTATCAAGGCACCTCAATGGGAAGTATGTTGGAAGGAAACAATGTGGCAGAAAACGCTGTACAACGAGAAGAGGTGACTGGACCCTGAGGAAGATTGTGGAGAAGGACCGATTCCAGACCTTGGGGGACCTGAGGAAGCAGTGGACTGAGTCTGGTGTAGAAACATCCAGAGCCACCGTGCACAGGCGTGTGCAGGAAATGGGCTACAGGTGCCGCATTCCCAGGTAAAGCCACTTTTGAACCATAAACAGCGGCAGAAGCGCCTGACCTGGGCTACAGAGAAGCAGCACTGGACTGTTGCTAAGTGGTCCCAAGTACTTTTTTCTGATGAAAGCAAATTTTGCATGTCATTCGGAAATCAAGGTGCCAGAGTCCGGAGGAAGACTGGGGAGAAGGAAATGCCAAAATGCCTGAAGTCCAGTGTCAAGTACCCACAGTCAGTGATGGTGTGGGGTGCCATGTCAGCTGCTGGTGTTGGTCCACTGTGTTTCATCAAGGGCAGGGTCAATGCAGCTAGCTATCAGGAGATTTTGGAGCACTTCATGCTTCCATCGGCTGAAATGCTTTATGGAGATGAAGATTTCATTTTTCAGCACGACCTGGCACCTGCTCACAGTGCCAAAACCACTGGTAAATGGTTTACTGACCATGGTATTACTGTGCTCAATTGGCCTGCCAACTCTCCTGACCTGAACCCCATAGAGAATCTGTGGGATATTGTGAAGAGAAAGTTGAGAGACGCAAGACCCAACACTCTGGATGATCTTAAGGCCGCTATCGAAGCATCCTGGGCCTCCATAACACCTCAGCAGTGTCACAGGCTGATTGCCTCCATGCCACGCTGCATTGAAGCAGTCATTTCTGCAAAAGGATTCCCGACCAAGTATTGAGTGCATAGCTGAACATTATTATTTGATGTTTTTTTTGTTTGTTTTTAAAAAACACTTTTATTTTATTGGACGGTTGAAATATGTTAATTTTTTGAGACAGGTTTTTTGGGTTATCAGGAGTTGTATGCCAAAATCATCAGTATTAAAACAATAAAAGACCTGACAAATTTCAGTTGGTGTGTAATGAATCTAAAATATGAAAGTTTAATTGTAATCATTACATTATGGAAAATAATGAAATTTAGCACTATATGCTAATTTTTTGAGAAGGACCTGTATAATCATAGGATTCCTGTATACATTAAACTGATAACTGTGGGTTACTAGGTATATCTGCATACCTGCAACAGGTGAATCTGTTTCATGTTTCTGTAGACTACATGCAAACTCACAAGTTAAACTGCTTATAGTCAATACACTTATAGTACCAGAATAATATTTCTAATGCTTGTGGGTGCGGACCCACTGTGCCATAGGCCGGGTTTACCATGGAGGGGAGTGACTAGGCATCTACTGGGTCTTCACTAGAGCTTCTGGTGGTGAGGATAGGCTGGGCTCACCCTAGAGGGGTAGGACTATGTGTCTACTGGGTCTTCACTAGATCCTCTGGTGGTGAGGATAGGCTGGGCTCACCCTAGAGGGGTGTGACTATGTGTCTACTGGGTCTTCACTAGATCCTCTGGTGGGGAGGATAGGCTGGGCTCACCCTGGAGCGGCCATGACTAGGTGACTACTGGGTTTTCCGAGAACCTCTGATGGTGAGGGTAGGCTGTGCTCACCCTAGAAGGGTGTGACTAGGTGACTACTGGGTCTTCACTACAGCCTCTGGTTGTGAGGATAGGTTGGGCTCACCCTGGATGTCGTGATTAGGTGTCTAATGGGCCTTCACTAGAGCATCTGGTGGTGAGGATGGGCTGGGCTTAACCCGAAGGGGCGTGAATAGGTGTCTACTGGGTCTTCACTAGAGCCTCTGGTGGTGAGGATAGGCTGGGCTCACCCTAGAGGGGTGTGACTAGGTGTCTACTTGGTCTTCACTAGAGCCTCTGGTGGTGAGGATAGGCTGACAAGGCACCAGGCAGCAATGCAAGGCAGTCCCCGGGACTACAGCAGTTGACCAGAGAGTCAGAGGCGTGGGTTCTAGGCTCAAAATGAGTAGAGAATAAACAGCACCAACAACAATTTTGCCTAATTCTAACTCCTTAATCGGATACACATCTGCAACGCAAGTCACCCGCTATCTTCAAATTACCTGCAAATGAACTGCTAACATATTTAAGAATAACTGATTTCATATCATGGGTGTTTAAGCTTTGAAAACTGATAAGAATAGGCCATCAATGTCTGACCTCAGCTTATTCACCCAATAAAGGAGTTATGGCAGGTTCCTGCAAGTTCTGCCTACTCTTTATTGTTGGCAGAGGCACAATACGCTTGTCTATATGGGTATCATACTTTGTACTACAACCCAGTCTCAGTTATGAAGAACCACCAAAACTGAAGCAAAACGCACGTTAGGATGGTGCACTGGGTATTCGTGCTCTTCCTTGCTTGTATTATTTGGCCTCTTCTTTGCATCTTTATGTAAGTTGTCTATGGAGTCTCCATTGTGATTTATTGTACACAATGGGCCTAAATCATCATTGCATTTGTGCCTATTTTCTTGTCTGTTTTTTGGTATTTTTTGACTGTTTTTCATTTGCAGTGTATTATACAGTATGATAAAAAATGGATGATGTAATTCCAAAATATAATTTGTCTTGCAAAAAAATAAGTCCTCCTAACCTATCTCTATATTGACAAAGAAATAAAAAAAAACATGGAATAAGGGGAACAATAACGGCAGTGTAAAAATTAAAAGGAGCCGCAGAGGCAAGGGCTTAAAAAATGTATACAAAAGATCAAAACAAAGAACAGGCATTATGATTCAATATTAACACAAGGTCCATAGGCCAATCAATATGAGAAAGGATTCTTTTCAGTTGGAGCAGACACTGCAGTGACCAAAGCGGAGAGGTGAACAAATTTTTAAAAAGGCCTAGACATTTATGTCAAACAACACGTTGTTTATTTGTTCCAGGGAAAGTATCCGGCTTCTATAATAGCCGGGAAGGATTTTTTACCCTGTGAGGCTACAATAGCCTAGAAGACTTTTTAGCTGCATAACTTTATTGATATATTTCTTTTCACAACTCTGGTAACTATAAAAATATAAGCTGTCAGGTGCATCTGCTACATGCGGTGTGCCAGGGCATCTCTTGCATGCGCTCACATCATTGATCAGATGACACATGCCCTGTGAAGAGGAGTCTATGTGATGATTTAGCTTGATATAGTTTGCAGCTAGAAAGACTGCTTGGAAATAATAGATGATCAGAATAGCGGCTGAACTAATAAGTATGCATACACAGCACAATTAATCAATTTACATTTCTCTGTGTGCAGACTGTCGAAGTTTCATAGCACAATTACACACATAACATGGCAATTTCATAGATAATAACGAACAGGATCAGATGATTATGGAATGTAGGAGAGATCTCAAGCCAAAAAAGATACTGTACCATACAAAAACCAGGCAAACACTGCTGCAGGTGATTTCCAACTTCGGACTCAAATCTTCTAACATTTAACACCATGTCATTTTTAGATTCAATATTTTTACATATAATATAATATCTAAAAAAAGTACCTGTCACGCTAAACCCATAGAAAATCACTGTCTTGTCTGATTTTGGTACAAACACCAGAAACTGGAGTGATTGTCATGTTCTGAAACTTGCCATTTTCTTTTTTTTTTAGAATGAGTTTTTCATCTTCATCAGCATTCTGCCTGCACTACAGGTGCTAGAACTTACATTCTCTCATTTTTGAGCATGGATTGTGTATGCTATGATCCAATCCTTTGCTTACCCCTAAAATAACACTATGTCTCTCTGAATTGGCTGTATGCAGCTTGATAAAGGCTAATCTCTACTTACCATGATCACTCTTGGCATCTGGAGACAGATTGCACTTGACAACATGCGGAGGACAACAAGTTAGGCAGCAGGGAGACACCTTTTTTAGTGGGATTTTTTTGTAGCTAAGACAATATGATTGCTAAATTAAACCACTTTACATGTTGCCTATCTAGCACGTTACTAAGCTGCTGTGATACTACAATTTCACTCGGGATAAATAAAATGTATAGCATTGTATCGTATCTTTTCGTAGATCATTATCTGAAAGTACAGTGACTAATATATTTTCAGAAATTTGGGACCTTTACTTGTCTGATACATAGATCCAAATCCCAGTTGAGACCTTCGTAGCTGACTGCAAACTGCTATTAACAGTATGTAGTAAGCTCATAACCCTCAACCTCTCCAAATTACATAATTTAGTTCTATGACTACTAAAAATACAGCTCAAACGACCATAAATGCATTAATTAGCATAAAATGATGGCCCAATTAAGAGAACAAAGTGCTCGCACTAAAGGCCTCCAAACACATTAAACTAATGACGGATGAACCCACCAATATCGGCAGCATCACCAGACATTTGAACATAATGGGGGAATCCTGAATCTCCCCCAGCAGATGATGGCAGCAAGATCCAGCATGTTGGATCTCCAATGGCTGATACTGTGTTCTGAGAGATAAGATTATGGCAGTGTCTCTCATACAACACATAGAAACACTAAATTCTGGCTAAAGAAATTAGAATGTCAAAGAAGCACTCCTCGTCCTCCAAACAAAGTTTTATCCTCATAATATATTGCAGTCATCATATTACATTGTGTACTTACAATTGCTAATTTTGCTTTTCTACACAGTTAATTTGTCTCTTTTCCATTAAGTCTATGACATCATGTGATTAAAAATAGACTGCCTGAATCCTTCTAAGCTCAATGTACAAACAGGAAGTCTCTTTCCCTGCATTAGTCATCATTAGAACTACAATTAAATATCACTGCAAAGTCCCTGGCAGTGGGGAGGAGTGGAATAAACGGGGCAGGAGTTGAATAGGGGGATGACTCATGCAGGGAAAAGAAACTTACTGTTTCTATATAGAGCAGAGAAAAGAGAAGAATTAGCTGGGTAGAAAGGCAAAATGAGCAATTATAAGTACACTGTGCTATATAATATGATGACTGCAATATATCAAGAGGATAAAAGACGGATTTTGGTAAGAACTTACCTGTAAAATCCTTTTCAGCGAAGGAAGGAGACACACTAGTCATAACTAGTGGGTAGGCGGAGCCCAGACGAGATAGACACCTCAGATTAAAAAGAGTGTTGACCGGCCCCTCCAACTCGGGCTCCTCCTACTCAGCTCTCCAGTTGTACACAAGCTTAAGGAAGAGCAATATCACCAGCGGAGCAACATAACCCCTTATCATAGAAAAAAATTATTATCATAGAATGGTAGAGTTGGAAGGGACCTCCTGGGCCTTCTGGTCCAACCCCCTGCTCAAAGCAGGATTCTCTAAATCATCCCAGACAGATGTCTATCCAGCCTCTGTTTGAAGACTTCCATTAAAGGAGAACTCACCACCTCTTGTGGCAGCCTGTTCCACTCATTGATCACCCTAACTGTCAAAAAGTTTTTTCTAATATCTAATCTGTGTCTCCTCCCATTCAGTTTCATCCCATTGCTTCTAGTCTTTCCTTGTGCAAATGAGAATAAAGATGATCCTTCTACAATGTGACAGCCCTTGAGATATTTGTAGACAGCTATTAAGTCTCCTCTCAGTCTTCTTTTTTGCAAGCTAAACATTCCCAAATCCTGCAACCGTTCCTCATAGGACATGGTTTGCAGACCGGTCACCATTCTGGTGGCTCTTCTCTGAACTTGCTCCAGTTTGTTGATGTCTTTTTTAAAATGTGGTGCCCAAAACTGGACACAGTATTCCAGATGAGGTCTGACCAAAGAGGAGTAGAGGGCAATAATGACCTCACGTGATCTAGACTGTATGCTTCTGTTGATACATCCTAGAATTGCATTTGCCTTTTTTGCTGCTGCATCACATGTTGACTCATGTTAAGTCTGTGATCAATTAGTATACCCAAGTCTTTTTCACATGTGCTGTTACTTAGCCCTATTCCTCCCATTTTGTATATGCTTTTTTCATTTTTATTGCCCAGATGTAGTACTTTGCATTTTTCCCTGTTAAAATCCATTCTGTTAGTTGCTGCCCACTGCTCCAGTTTATGTATATCTTTTTGAATCCTCTCTCTCTCTTCTCTAGTATTAGCTACCCCTCCTAGCTTTGTGTCATCAGCAAATTTGATCAGTTTACCCTCAATTCCTTCATCTAAATCATTGATAAAGATGTTGAACAATACAGGGCCCCAAAACAGAGCCTTGTGGCAGCCATTTACAACCACTCTTTGGGTCCGATCACTAAGCCAGTTATGAATCCACCTAACAGTTGCCTTGTCCATTCCATACTTAGTCATTTTTTCAATAAGGATTGTGTGAGATACTTTGTCAAATGCTTTGCTGAAGTCAAGATATACTATATCTACAGCATTTCCCTGATCCACCCAGTCAGTGATTCTGTCATAGAAGGAAATTAAGTTAGTCTGACATGACTTATTAGTTACAAACCCATGCTGACTCTGTTTAATCACTTCATTCTTATCCAGGTACTTGCATACATGTTCTTTAATAATTTGTTCAAAGATCTTTCCTGGTATAGAAGTCAGACTCACCGGCCTGTAGTTCCCTGGGTCCACCTTCTTCCCCTTTTTGAAGATAGGAACAACATTTGCTCTTCTCCAGTCTTCTGGGACTTCTCCTGTTCTCCAAGAATTTTCAAAGATTATGGACAGTGGTTCAAGAATTTCTTCTCTATCTCCTTCAGTACCCTGGGGTGTAATTCATCTGGACCTGGAGACTTGAATTCATTTATGTTAGCTAAGTGTTTCCTCACTGTCTTTCTGTTTATAGATATCCTGGATTCTTCTATTCCTTTAATAGGACAGTGAAGATCAGTTGATGTTACATTTGCTTTCTGAGAGAAAACAGATGCAAAATAGGAATTTAAAAGTTCAGCCTTCTCAACATCCTGACTTACCATTTCATCATTTTCATCCTGTAAAAATCCTATAGCATCTTTGACTTTTTTACTTTGACGTATCCAAAATCCTTTTTGTTGCTTTTGACGTCATTGCAAGCCTTATTCATTGTCAGCTTTAGATAATCTGATTTGTGCCTGCAGGTTCTGCAGACGGCATTATATTCTTCTTTAGATATGCCTCCCTCTTTCCATTTGATAAACATTTCTTTCTTCCTTTTTAGCATGTGTTTAGCATGTTCTGAAGGACTTCAGAGGAAAAAACACAAGAATACAGGTTATGCATGCATGTAGGCAAAAACCACACAGTTCCAGGTATTACTCACTGGACCTGACCACTGCGATGAGCTGGCAATGCTGGAACAGAGCCTTAGCGCGCCGACCTCAGCCCAGATAATCGCTATCAGAAGAGGGTCACGCCGCATCTGAAAACACATCAACACACTTCTGCCATGGGAGGGAGCTGTGTCTCCTTTCCTTCCTTCGCTGAAAAGGATTTTACAGGTAAGTTCTTACCAAAATCCGTCTTTCAGCAGCAGAACGGAAGGAAAGGAGACACACTAGTCATAACTAGTGGGACGTCCCAAAGCAGTCCAAAAACTAGGGTGGGAAAAAAACCAGAAGAGGCAGAATCCCAACAACCTAGATAAATGCGCACCAGGCGCCGAATACAAGTTAACTAGAACTTTAAACTACGGCCGCCTGCAGGACCCTACGTCCTAAGGCCGCATCAGCGAAAGCACTGACGTCCACCTTACAAAACTTTATAAACGTGTGGACAGAACGCCAGGTCGCCGCTCAGCAGAGCTGCCGAGATCCCTTGATGAAAGGCCCACGAGGAAGCCACAGCCCTCGTGGAGTGAGCTCGAATCTTAATCGGGCAAGGTTCGCTTTTAAGTCGGTAAGCCTCCAAAAAGGCCGACCAAATCCAACGAGCTATAGAGTCCTTGGAAGCTCGTTTACCACGTCAACGACCTGCTGGAATCACAAACAGAGAGTTTGACTTCCGAAAACCTTGAGTAACAGTCAAATAGAACTTCAAAGCCCGCACCAAATCCAATGCGTGCAAGGCCCGTTCCTTCGCATTCCTTGGCCTCGGACAAAGAGAGGGAAACACAATATCCTGGTTAACATGAAATTGCGACACCACCTTAGGTAGGAAGTCGCTCCGTGTGCGTAGCACTACACGATCCGGGTGAAAACTCCAGGAAGGGAGGCGAGCAAGAAAGAGCCGCCAACTCAGAAACCCTACTCAAAGAGGTGACCGCCACTAGGAAAGCAACCTTCCAAGAGAGCAAAGAAAGACTAACAGATTCCATAGGCTCAAAAGGCCCATGTTGAAGAGCCTCCAAAACAAGGTTGAGACACCAAGGAGACACAGACGTCTTCCGCGGTGGAAACTGGCGGGTTACTCCGCGAAAAAAGGAACGCACGTCCTTACGCGAGGCGATAGCCTTTCGGAACAGCAAGGACAGAGCAGAAACCTGACCCCTCAGGGTGCTCACTGCCAAACCCTTGTCCAGCCCGAATTGCAGGAAGGCCAACAAATTGGGAATGGAAAAAATCCTCGGGTTCCTTAAAGAACCCGAACACCACGAAAAGAAGGCTTCCCAAGTCTTGTGGTAAATTCTAGTAGTAGCCGGACCTCTGGCCGCTCGCAAAGTGGCAATGACTTCGGCTGAAAAAACCTCGACGAGTCAATATTTCGGTCTCAAGAGCCATGCCTTCAAACGCAGAGACATCAGGTCTGGATGACGAACGGGCCCTTGGATCAACAGGTCCGGGCAAAGAGGAAGTGGAAATGGCGGTGCCGCCAGGAGTGACACCAGTGTCGAGAACCACGTTCTCCTTGGCCAATCTGGGGCTATCACTATAGCCGAGATTCTCTCTAGTCTGATCCGACGGAGTACCAGAGGTAGCAAAGAAATCGGCGGGAACACATAGATTAGTGTGAATCGGTCCAACGGAGCCACTAGAGCATCCACCGCTACAGCCTTCGGATCCTTGTACCTGGACATGAATGTCGGTAACTTGGCATTGAACCTGGATGCCATCAGATCCACTTGAGGAGTTCCCCAACGGGAGCACAGTAGTGCAAAAATTTTCGGATGAAGACTCCATTCTCCGGGATCCAACTTCTCGCGACTTAAAAAGTCTGCCGTGATATTCTGAACTCCTGGAATGTGGATCGCAGAGAAGGCTGAAACTCTGGTCTCTGCCCATATCAGGATCCGAGATACCTCCACCATAGTAACATAGTTATTAAGGTTGAAGGAAGACTTTAAGTCCATCTAGTTCAACCCATATCCTATCCTAACCTGCCCTAACATGTTGATCCAGAGGAAGGCAAAAAAAACCCAAGTGGCAAACAGTAAGCTTCACATTGGGGAAAAAAATTCCTTCCCGACTCCACATACGGCAATCAGACTAGCTCCCTGGATCAACACTGTATCTAGGAAACTAGTGAATATAGCCTGTAATATTATACTTTTCAAGAAAGGCATCCAGTCCCCTCTTAAATTTTAGTAAGGAATCACTCATTACAACATTAGACGGCAGAGAGTTCCATAGTCTCACTGCTCTTACAGTAAAGAATCTGCATCTGTGATTATGGCTAAACCTTCTTTCCTCCAGACGTAGAGGATGCCCCCTCGTCCCCGTCACAGGTCTAAGAGTAAAAGATCATCAGAAAGGTCTTTGTACTGTCCCCTTATATATTTGTACATTGTAATAAGATCACCCCTAAGCCTTCGTTTTTCCAAACTAAATAACCCCAAGTGTAATAACCTGTCTTGGTATTGCAGACCCCCCAGTTCTCTAATAACCTTGGTCGCTCTTCTCTGCACCCGCTCCAGTTCAGCTATGTCTTTCTTATACACCGGAGACCAGAACTGCACACAGTATTCTAAGTGTGGTCGCACCAGTGACTTGTATAGAGGTAAAATTATGTTCTCCTCATGAGCATCTATGCCTCGTCTAATGCATCCCATTATTTTATTTGCCTTGGCAGCAGCTGCCTGACATTGGCCACTAAATTTGAGTTTGTCGTCCACCCATACACCCAAGTCTTTTTCAGTGACAGTTTTGCCCAGTGTTTTACAATTAAGCACATAATTATACATCTTATTTGTTCTACCCAAGTGCATGACCTTACATTTATCCCCATTAAAGCTCATTTGCCATTTATCAGCCCAAGCTTCTAGTTTACATAAATCCTCCTGTAATATAAAATTATCCTCCTCTGTATTTATTACCCTGCAGAGTTTAGTGTCATCTGCAAATATTGAAATACTACTCTGTATGCCCCCTACAAGGTCATTAATAAATATGTTAAAGAGAAGCGGCCCCAATACTGACCCCTGTGGTACCCCACTGCTAACCGTGACCCAGTCCGAGTGTGCTCCATTAATAACCACCCTTTGTTTCCTATCCATGAGCCAGTTCTTAACCCACTTACACATATTTTCCCCTATCCCCATTGTTCTCATTTTATGTATCAACCTTTTGTGTGGCACTGTATCAAAAGCTTTTGAGAAGTCCATGAACACCACGTCCACTGCATTCCCTTGGTCCAGTCCTGAACTTACCCCTTCATAAAGCTTATCAGATTAGTCTGACAAGAACGGTCCCTCGTAAACCCATGCTGATACTGTGTCATGAGGTTATTCAGCTTCAGATACTCCAAAATAGTATCCCTTAAAAAACCCTCCAGGATTTTACCCACAGTAGATGTTAAGCTCACTGGCCTATAATTTCCAGGTTCAGTTTTTGCCCCCTTTTTGAATATTGGCACCACATTTGCTATACGCCAGTCCTGTGGTACAGACCCAGTTATTATGGAATCTTTAAAGATTAAAAATAATGGTCTATCTATAACTGTACTTAATTCCTGCAGTACTCGGGGGTGTATCCCATCCGGACCCGGGGATTTGTCAACTTTAGTGATTTTTAGACGCCGCCGTACTTCCTGCTGGGTTAAGCATGTGACATTTAATGGAGAAATTTTTTTATCTCTGATCATGTTATCTGTCATGGGATTTTCTTGTGTAAATACAGTTGAAAAAAAGTCATTTAGCATATTGGCTTTTTCCTCATCCTCATCCACCATTTCACCCAGACTATTTTTAAGGGGACCAACACTATCATTTTTTAGTTTCTTGCTATTTATGTAGTTAAAGAATATTTTGGGATTATTTTTACTTTCTCTGGCAATGAGTCTCTCTGCCTCAATCTTTGCTGTCTTGATTTGCTTTTTACAGAATTTATTCAGTCTTCTATATTTATTTAATGCCTCTTCACTACCTACTTGCTTTAATTCCCTAAACGCTTTCTTTTTGTCCCTTATTGCGCCCCTTACAGCTCTATTTAGCCATAGTGGTTTCCTCCTAATTCTAGCATGTTTATTCCCATAGGGTATATACTGTGCACAGGTCCTATTCAGGATACTAATAAACGTCTCCCATTTTCTTTGTGTATTTTTATGTCTCAGGATATCGTCCCAGTTTATTGCACCAAGATCATCTCTCATCCGTATGAAATTTGCCTTCCTGAAGTTTAGTGTCCTTGTAACCCCTCTACTACACATCTTATTAAAGGATACATGAAAGCTTATTATTTTGTGATCACTATTACCCAAGTGACCCCCAACCCTTATATTTGATATGCGGTCTGGCCTGTTGGATAATATTAGGTCTAGCAGTGCCCCCCCTCTTGTTGGGTCCTGAACTAGTTGTGAAAGGTAATTGTCTCTCATAGTTGCCAAAAACTTATTACCTTTGCTGGAACTGCAGGTTTCTGTTCCCCAATGTATTTCAGGGTAGTTGAAGTCCCCCATAATAATGACTTCTCCTTGAGTTGCTGCTTCATCTATTTGCTTTACGAGGATATTCTCTGTTGCTTCCATTATTTTAGGAGACTTATAACAAACCCCTATCAATAATTTATTATTTTTCCCCCCTCCCCTAATCTCCACCCACAGAGACTCTACATCTTCATTAGATTCACAGATATCACACAGGATGGGTTTTAAGGATGATTTTACATATAAACACACACACCCCACCTCGCTTATTTTTACGGTCATTTCTAAACAGACTATAGCCCTGTAAATTAACCGCCCAGTCGTGGCTCTCATCCAGCCAAGTCTCAGATATCCCCACCATGTCATAATTATGTTCCAACAAAATTAATTCTAATTCCGCCATTTTGTTGGTGAGGCTTCTAGCATTAGTATACATGCACTTTATGTATCTCTCTGAACCTCTATTCTTTCTTAAATTATTAACTGTTCTAACCCCACCCCCCATGCCACCCCCACCCCCAATTTCATTATTTGTGCCCTTGTCTCTATCTGTACTGCCTTCCCCTCCTATAAAATGAATACCCTCCCCCCCAGTCCCTAGTTTAAAGACTCCTCCAACCTTCTAGCCATTTTCTCCCCCAGCACAGCTGCACCCTCCCCATTGAGGTGCAGCCCATCCCTAGCATAGAACCTGTAGCCAACTGAGAAGACGGCCCAGTTCTCCAGGAACCCAAACCCCTCCTTCCTACACCAATTCTTGAGCCACTTATTAACCTCCCTAATCTCCCGTTGCCTCTCTGGTGTGGCACGTGGTACCGGCAGTATTTCAGAAAATACCACGTTGGAGGTCCTTGCTTTAAGCTTGCAGCCTAATTCCCTGAAATCATCTTTAAGGACCTTCCACCTGCCTCTAACTTTGTCATTTGTGCCAATGTGCACCATGACCGCTGGGTCCTCACCAGCCCCTCCCAGTAATCTGTCAACCCGATCAGCGATGTGTCGGACTCGAGCGCCAGGTAGGCAGCACACTGTTCGACGATCCCTGTCTTTGTGACAGATTGCCCTATCTGTTCCCCTAATAATTGAGTCCCCCACTACCAGCACCTGTCTGGCCTGCCTGCTCTCCTAATTCCCCCCTTACTGGAGCAGACACTCCCCGGCTTTCAGAGGACATGCCTGGCTGCAGCAGTGCTACCCCTGTACTGACAACCCCCTCATCTGCCAACTTTGCAAACTTATTGGGGTGTGCCAGATCAGGACTAGCCTCCCTGGCGCTCTTCCCTCTACCCCGCTTTCTAACTGTCACCCAGCTTCCTACTTCAGTGTCCTGCAGCTCCACCCTAGCATCCCCCCCCTCATCTATCCCATTGAGCGTCTGCTCAGTGAGCAGAAGACTCCTTTCCATATTGTCTATGGATCTCAGTGTTGCCAGCTGCACATTTAGATCCAAGATTTGGGCTTCCAAATCTGGAACTCCTTGTCCCGCCTTGGTAATTGATATATGCGACCGCCGTCGCATTGTCTGTCTGCACTCGGACAGGCAGACCGCTTAAAGGAACCGTCCAGTGTTGGAGGCAAAGGAAAATCACCCTCAATTCGAGGATGTTGATCGGCAAGACAGACTCTTCCGACGACCATACTCCCTGAGTCCAGAGATCGTTCCAGACACCCCCCCAGCCTGTCAGGCTGGCATCGGTGGTTATGACCGACCACTTCGGAGGGAGGAAGGACTTTCCCAGGGATAACTCTTTCGGACGTATCCACCATCCTAGCGACTCTCGTACCCTGTGGGGGATGATGACACTGTAATCCAGTGAAACCTGCGATCGATCCCAACGGCTCAGAATGAACCTTTGGAGGGCCCTGGAATGAAACCGGGCAAACGGAAGTGCTTCCATGGACGCCACCATCAACCCCAGAAGACGCATACAGCTTCGCAGGGACATTGCTGTCGAAGACTTCATAACCCGTACATGTCGAAGGAGACATGCTTGCTTGTCTGGAGGCAGGGACACCACTGCTCACACCGTGTCGAAATGCATCCCCAAAAACAGGATTGACTGCGACCGTTCCAGAGACGACTTCTCCCAATTGACCAGCCACCCGAAGTCCTCCAGGAGCTGAAGGGATAGATTGCGAGCAGTTACCGCCCCCTCCTTCGAAGACGCCACAATCAGAAGGTTGTCCAGGTAGGGAAGAATCGTAACCCCCTGCCTTCGAAGAATCACCATGAGAAACGCCAGAATTTTTGTAAAACTCTGGGCGCTGAGGCCAACCCGAATGGCAGAGCCACAAACTGGTAATGGTCCTGACTTATGGCAAAACGAAGGAAGCATTGGTGGGCCCTTCCGATTGGGAAGTGCAAATAAGCGTCGCGAATGTCGTTGACACCAAAAAAAGTTCTGCAACAGGGCAGCCAAAACGGAGCGAAGCGACTCCATGCGGAATTTCCTGGCGTGGACATGCCGATTCAATCTTTTGAGATCCAGAATGGGCCGAAATTTGTCCTCTTTTTTGGGGACCACAAAGAGGTTAGAATAAAACCCTCTTCCCCGGTCCTCCGGCGGAACCGGCACCACCACACCTTTCTGCAGAAGGGAATCTACCTCCCACAGCAGAGCGGCAAAAAACTCGGGCTCTGACGGAACACGAGGTTGACAAAAAAACTGTCTGGGGGTCGAGAAAGAGACTTCTATGAAGTAGCCTGCCAACACAACCCGTGTCACCCAGGCGTCCGACATGCAGGAAGCCCAAGTCGGTTTGAATAGGAATAGACGACCCCCCACTCGAGAGCGCTCGAGTGAGACCCAGGCGTCAGTCCGCCTTAGCGGGCTTTTTGCCAGCTTCCCGCTTGTCTGAGCGGAAGTTCTGTTTCCAGGGTATGCGGAATTTCTGATATTCCCCTTTTTTTTTTTTTTTTTTTTTTTAAAAAGAGAGGGACGACCCGAACCCCAGAGGGCTGACTGGATCATCCCCTGGACCGAAAGGACCGCCGACAACTACCGGCACAAGTCCTGCCAGATGCAGAAGTCACAGCTCTGCGCTGCGGTAAAGCTGTTTCTTTTGCCTTTACCTCGGCAATCAGCTCCGTGAGGTCAGGTCCAAATAGCTGACCACCTTGCAAGCTAGCAAACTGTTTGGAAACTGCGTCCACTGTCTAAGGCACAGTGCTTTTCTGACTGTGACTGCCGAGGATTGCGCCCTGGATAGCAGTGATGCAGTATCCTCCAAAAACCCATCTACCCCGATAGAGGAGATCCACCTTGCCACGCCGTCCGTAGACGGTCCAACCGGCACAGGGAAATTTTACAAGCACACATGGATTCTTAATACTGAATCCATTATCCGCGGCCTCGCAGATGGATTTTTCTGCCATCTACGTTTTTTGTCCAGCGGGTCCTGCAGACTCGCCTACCCCTTAACAGGAGGATTCTGCTAAGATGGGATAAAGGGACATCCACTTCAGGAGAAGGATCCATTATCATTAACTCCATAGAACACTGAAACGGTGTCTCAATTTTCTGGACACAGGCGCTCCTTCTCCACTGCCCCATTAAGCTCATCCAGTGATGGTAAAGCTTGATTGTGATTGAAAACATCCGGGCCGACTTACCAGGACGTCCAGATACCTCCTCCGGTAACTGTAACGCCTCCAATAAAAACCTCTTTACGGCCCAAAAGGGAGGCAGAGTGTCCCTGCCGATCCTCCTTGTCCGAATCGGACATTTTCGTTACGCGGGAAGGAAGGCACCGGCTTGTGTCGCTTCCTGACATGAGAGGATCTAGCTGACACTCAATATAGAAAATCAGACAGGCCATCAATAGAAACTAGCAAGGGACCGCTGCGCTTGACGTCGTCCAGGTCTGCGCGTCCGATACGCGAGACTGATCCTGTAGCGGATCTGGGAGACGGATGCACAGTATATGGCAGGTTAAACTGTCAGTAACTAGAAAGTGTGGTTTCTTAAAGAAAAAACGAAACGCTGAAGGGTTAAAGCTCTTAAGGAGAGAGCTACCCCAGCTGTCCCCCATTAAGAGTTAACCGCCTAAGAAGGGGTTAAAGTCGCAGACTCCCCACAACCTTAATAATGAAAAGGGTGTGCGAGCCCCAAGTGCCTCTTATAAGGCAACAGCTACAGGACAGCTATGCCACACTTAACAAGAAAAAACGTTCACAAGATCGCTAAAAAATTGCGCTGTTTGTAAATCGCAATGACCGCCAAAGTCATTAAGGGGATCGCTAACCGCCTATGCGTTGTTAGTGAGATCGCCCAGATTGGCAGCTACTAGCGACATTAAAAATGGTCACACAAACGATCGCATAGTATGCGTCGTCGTTAGCAGGAACATATAGTGGCAGTATTACTGTCGCAGACTCCCCACAACCTCTTTATTGAAAAGGTGTGCGAGCTTTGAGATAACAGCTGCAGGCAGCGCAGTCTGCCACCCATTTGTGCCTCAGAAAGGCGCCCGCGCTGTGGGGGTGAAGGGGTTAAGCTTCTGCCCTATGACGGGAAGAAGCGACTCACCCAGCTGGTCGCGGTGCAGCGCTGCCGAGAGGGGAGGAGAGCGATGTCCGAGGGAGCTTTCAGCCTGTCAGTAATGGCCGCCGCGCTGTGCCTCCGTGTGCTTCATGAGAGAAGCCGGAAAAGGAGACTGCCGTAAAGCGCGCGCTCAGAGCGGCGCGAAATTCAAATAAAAAAGGCGCGCAGCTCCTCTCTCCTCCGTTCCTATGTCCAGCAGGCATCCACCTGCGGACAAAAAATACACAGTCACCGCATGTATATTGTAACAGCGACTGCCGCAGCAGTCGCTGAAAACACTCAAACACATATTAAATGTGGAGTACTCACCAGCCGAAAGCACCACAGGGACCCCCAGGGCGGGGATCGGCGCTTGCCCATGCTTCCCCCCAGGGCGGGGATCGCAGTGATCCCTGCAGCGCGGTTTGCGTCCCCGCCAGGGAAGCCATCCTCATCCCCCCGGGCCGGCAGGGTTCTGCAGGGACCACCATATAGGGTAATACAGATCCGCCAAGGGAGAGGTGGGGGTCCAGCAGCGCTGAGACCCCTGAGACCTCTAGACCACATTAGGTGATCCAAGTCTCTTGTCCGATAAAAAATAATAAAATCTTCTGAGGAGCTGCTTCCAGCAGCGACTATCTTCTCTGACCTCAAATTGAAAACTGGAGAGCTGAGTAGGAGGAGCCCGAGCTGGAGGGGCCGGTCAACACTCTTTTTAATCTGAGGTGTCTATCTCATCTGGGCTCCGCCTACCCACTAGTTATGACTAGTGTGTCTCCTTTCCTTCCGTTCTGCTGCTGAAAACTTTCATGGCAGTGCTTCTTTAAATCAAAACTAATAGTAGTTATTATATATACAGTATTGTTCAGAAGTTCTAGGTAGGTATGGAAAATTGTTTCAAAGTAAGAATGCTTTCCAAAATTGAAGTGTTAATAGTTTATTAATAGTTTATTTTATCAATAAAGAAAATGCAAAGTAAAAGAGAAATCTAAATCTAATCAGTATTTTATGTGACCGCCTTTTGCTTTCATAACAGCATCAGTTCTTCTAGGTACTTGTTCTTGTACACAGGTTTTGCAGGACCTCGGCAGGGAGGTTGCTCCAAACATCTTAGAGAACTAACCTCAGATCTTCTGTGAATGTCACTTGTGCAAATCCTTCTGTCTCTTCATGTGATCCCACACAGACTGGATGATGTTGGGATCAGGGCTCTGTGAAGGTCGGATCATCTCTTCCAGGACTCGTTGTTCTTCTTTACTCTGGAGATGTTTCTTAATGACATTGGCTGGATGTTTGGGGTCGTTGTCCAGTGGCAGAATAAATTTGGATCCAATCATATGCCTCCTTGATGGTACTGCATGATGAATAAGTATCTGCCTGTATTATGCAGCATTACATCCACTGAAGATCTGTGGTTACATCTCCGAGATGTTTGGAACAACCTCCCTGCTGGGTTCCTCTTCAAAAGAGTGTACAAGCACAAGTACCTAGAGAAATTGATGTTTTGGTGCAGTTTTGAAGATAAAGTGCACACACACCAAATATTAATTTGGTTTACATTTCTCTTTTTTTTTGTTTACTTTGCATTAAATAAATTATTAACATTTGTATTTTGGAAATCATTCTTTGCAGCATTTATGAAATAAATGTGTATAAGGCGAATTCTTGGGATTCTTTATTTTATGTCCCATATTCCCTTATAATGTATCACTTCCCTCACTTGTCCCACATGGTCAGTGGAGAATTCTCTATAATGTCTTCTGTACAGAACTTCTCCTCTGTGGCATATTACATGCTGTCGTCAGGCTTTCGCTGTACCTCGCCGTATCCGTCTCTCAGCCTCATTTAATACAAATATGACTTTGCGGGGAGAGGAAATGATTTAATTTATGATCACTCATCCCTGATGTGGATCCTATGAATGTGAAAATCTCTGTTTCTAATTTTAATTGCTCCATTCGCTCCCTGCAGGAAGGCAGCTAAATTGGCTTGGTGAAATAGTGGCGAGTGGCATGAAACAGAGGCTGCGTTTTGTACCGTTTCTAAATAACAATGGCAATTTTCACAGCGTGTCTCAGAGAAGCATTAGCAGTTATCTGAGCCGGACTCACTGCTCACCTACAATCTAAGTAGAGTCACATAGACATTAGAATGATAAATTGTGCAGCTTTTCACTTCTGTTTACATGTGCAGGTTTTAATGCAATTTTCCATTGCAATACTTGACTTAAAGAGAACCCGCCATTTGCCATAAATATGTATATTTTTTACAGGGTGTAAATACTTCTGATCTCCTGAATTTTCACTCTACGTGACTGCAGACTTGTAAATCCTCACATCGCACACACTGATTATCCAGTTCTGACACTGGAAGCGAGCCCTTGTGTAACTTGTATACTTTCGACCACATTCCAACTAGACTTGTAGTTTCTCTCTCAATACACCTGCATTGAGAAAGGCCGCTTACATCTAGTCGGAATGTGACCGCAAGTATGCAAGTTACATACTTGAGGTCACACAACCATCGCTGACACCGGAGAGTCCTCACAGTGCAAGTGACATAGCGTGACTGCAGACTTGTAGCCTTAAGCCAGACAACCCCTTCAAGCATGCATTAAGCCAAAGTCAGGTGGGTTGACAAGTCCTCTTTAAGAGTTTGCATTCATTTTTGGAGACCAACAAGAACACAAATATGATGCATGCTTTTGTTTGTGTGGAGATTCAAATAAGTGAACCGTATTCCTATTTATGGGCTGCAAACTTATCACAGCATATGTAACTATGCCAATGAAGCTAAGCTATAGGGAACGTGCACATGGAATGTACGCAGCCCATTTTCAGTCAAGATTTTCCTGAAAGGAAAAATTTCAGAAAAATACTTTAGCAAAGTTGTGAAGTAGAGTTTACAAAATCTCATCTACACACTTCAGGAAAAAGCCACATCAAAAATTGACTGTTGCTGTTGATTTGATGTCTCCCACATGCAAATTTATGGGTGGATTACACCACAGATTTCACCCTTTGCATTTCCGCAACAGCAAATAAGTTATGGGTGAAAATAGACGTAGTTATTTATTGGGCTCGTCTACCTCTTTATTTTACGTTAAGGGATTGTTCAACACCATAAAACCCCTTTTAATGTCCTTAAGGGGAATCTTTCACTAGGGTTTTGCTCCCTCATCTGAGAGCAGCATAATGTAGGAAAAGAGACCCTGAATCCAATGATGTGTCACTTAGTTTACTGGGTGCAGCAGTTCTGACACAATCATTATTTATAGATGGAGCAGAGTTCAAAAAGATAAGCTCACCCACACCAGCAGGGGCGTACATAGAAATCATGGGCCCCATAGCAAAAGTCTGAATGGGCCCCCCCCCAAAAAAAAAGCCAGAGCCATTGTAAATGTAAAGTGCCAGCACAGTGAGGGGACACATTTAACAAAAAAAATATATTATGCCCCCATAGATGCTCCATAGATTGTGCCTCCATAGATGCTGCCCCATAGATGCTCCATAGATTATGCCCCCATAGATGCTCCATAGATAATGCCCCCATAGATGCTCCATAGATTGTGCCCCATAGATGCCCCATGTATTATGCCCCCATAGATGCCCCATGTATTATGCCCCCATAGATTGCCCATAGATATGCCCTATAGATGCTCCATAGATTGTGCCCCATAGATGCTCCCATAGATTGCTCCAATATATGCCCCATAGATGTTCCATAGATTGTGCCCCCATAGATGCTCCATAGATTGTGCCCCCATAGATGCTCCATAGATTGTGCCCCCATAGATGCTCCATAGATTGTGCCCCCATAGATGCTGCCCCATAGATGCTCCATAGATTGTGCCCCCATAGATGCTCCATAGATTATGCCCCCATAGATGCTCCATAGATTGTACCCCCATAGATGCTCCATAGATTGTGCCCCATAGATGCTCCATAGATTGTGCCCCATAGATGCTCCATAGATAATGCCCCCCAATTAGATGCTCCATAGATAATGCCCCCATAGATGCTCCATAGATTGTGCCCTATAGTATAGGTCCCTTATACTGCCGCAGCTGCTGAAACAAAAAAAAAAAAAAGACATACTCACCTCCCGGCACCTGAGATATTTACCTGTCACCCGGTGCACCGCTGACCGCCGCTGTCTTCTGGGTCCTCCGCAGTGAATGCTCAGGCAGAGGGCGCGGCGCGCACAAACTACGTCATCGCGCCCTCTGCCTGAACATTCACAGCTAGAGAGGACGCGAGGACACAGCAGCGCAGCGGTGGAACGGGACAGATAAATATCCCTTATACTCACCCTCCCACCGGCGCGGTCTCTGCAGCCCCTGCTCTTCTCCCACGGTCTCCGGTGACAGTGTTCAGCGGTCAGGTGGTACCGCTCATTAAAGTCATGAATATGTGCATATTCATGACTTTAATGAGCGTAACACCTGACCGCTGAACACTGGCGCCGGAGACCGCGGGAGAAGAGCAGGGGCTGCAGAGACCGTGCCAGGAGGAGGTGAGTATATAGCACAGCTGCACTCCGCCTCCCCCTCCGACCCCCTGATAGTACTGTGTCAGCACAGCTGCCAAACCGCCGCGGGCCCCCTCACCTGTCCAGGCCCCATAGCAGCTGCGTGGTCTGCTACAATTGACGGTACGCCACTGCACACCAGGCCCTGTATGTACATTGTCTATAGACAGTGAGATGCTTATCACAGAAGAGGGCGGAGTCAGACCAGCATGCATGCGCTGCTGTAGTCCACAATGATATTCCCCATGTGATAAAACCTTCATTGTAAGTAAACAACTCCACACAGCCTGATATGTGACACATCGTTGATATCTGGTTTTTAACCCCTACAGCATGTTATCCTCAGATATAGCAAAACTTGCTGACAGATTCCCTTTAATGTATCTAGTAAAATAAAGAAATATAATTACCTCCCAGACCGCAGTGCTTGGAGCCGTGCTCGTCTGAGTGTTAAATATGACTTTTGGAATTTTTAATAGAGACATTCAAATGAGGGGTGGCCGGTAGTGGAGAACCCCTTTATTAAACAGCGATAATAAAAATAGTAGGTATATGAAGAGTGAATGTCTCTGCACACGTTTTTCAGACAACCATATAGAGAGTTGTAGCGCACCAGGCTCAGTTTTTCAACCTCTATTTCATCACTATTGATTTGTAGAAAGATGACTGTGGCACCCCATGCTGATGTCCACTGATATTTACAGTCTGTATAGCTTAAATGTGTTCGCTGCTGATGGAGGTGATGTGAGCTGTAGAGCTGATGATATGATTGATCTCCAAGGTTCAAATATTGTCTTTATGGGAGATTTGAATGTAATAGCCAGAATAAACCTCTGATCTTAGAAACCATTGAGCCTAGATCAGAAATACCTTTTCATGAACCTCATATTTTGTTGGGCAGTTTTATGAATTTTATAAGAAGCTATTTAATAACATCCATTCATTTCTGCCAACGAGATGTACCGTATCTAAGATGAGCTGGAATTTTACGACCGCCAAAAAAGCAAAATTTTTGAATAATGTAAAATAATCAACTGCCTACGTATAAAGGAGGGAAGATACTAAGTTTTGGCACCTGACCAATGTCTAGATGTTTTCATAAGTACGGGGGTCAGCAAAGATAGGGGATCCTGCATCGTCTAAAGAGCTAGTAAGTTAAAAAAGAAAAATAAATAACAGCAGTAGTATGTTCAATCTGGAGATCCTAGGCATCTCAGATTGACAATCTCATAAATGTTGGCAGAAAACACAAATATGCATTTACTTGTCCAGAATGCAGTTTGCACAGACAGGGTATTTAAACAAATACAGCCATGTCTCCAGCCAAGCCATTCATCGAAAAATTAAGGAACTTTTTTAAATGGACCCCCATTTTTAATTTAGTGTGTTAGTAGAATTTGTCAAAATCTAAGGCAAGTCTTATGCACTAATGCGCACTCTGGGCCCGATTCATCAAAGCATTCTTAACAGAATTCTGGAGTAAAAGCTTTGAAAAGTTACAAAATTTAGGCATACGCCTCTTCATGAATCAGGAGTGTTGAACTGCAGCACACCTTCTGATCAAGGCAGGCGTTGTTGAATGGGCCCTATGTGTACAAATGGAAAGGCCCCCTTAAAAGTAAAGCATGAGGAAAGCATTATAGGAGTTGTTGTCCACTACTAGGACAACCACTTCTTGATCAAAATGTTTGATCCCGATAAAATAATAAGGCTGGCGTCACACTCACCGTAGAAAAATACGGACCGTATTGTACAGCCGTATTACGCAGAAATGTTGCTGGCACAATAATCCGTATTTCATCCGTTGTCAAGGTGTGGCTGCGTATTTTGCGCATGTAAGCATCCGTATGCAATCCATATGGCATCCGTACGCCGTCTTGCAAAATCGACATATAATGGATCCCAATGACAGTTTTTACATCACAAAAGAAAGAATAGATATATACACATAGAATACATATATATATATATATATATGTATATATATATATATATATGTCATTGAGACATATATATACATATATTTATAGTTCACGCACTTCTACATAGTATAATAGCCGCTAATTCAATTCATTACAGAACCGACATGAAATGACACATGGTTTACATACAAACCGTGTCATTTCATGTAGTTTGATATATGGTTTTCACTAACAATTACATGAGTGTATGTGTGCAAAATTTCAGACATGTAGGGGTTAATTAAATGTGTAAATTTGTTGAAAAAAAATGCGTGGGTTCCCGCGCTATTTTCACGACCCAACAGGCAAAGCCAGCGAGTGGGGGCATATAATAATAGCCTAGGGAGGGTGCTTTTATTTTGTGCCCCCCCCCGGCTACTAACATCTGCCCCCAGCCACCCCAGAAAAGGCAAATCTATAATTAGATGCGCCTTTTCTGGCACTTAGCCCATCTATTCCCATTGCCATGTAGCGGTGGCTAATGGGTTAATAATGGGTTAAAGCCACCTTGCCATTGGAAGGTGACTTTAAGGCAGGTTAATAATTGAGAGTTGTCAATTAGCCAACTATCAATTATTAATCCTATTGTATTAAATGTTTACAAAAAACATAGACACATTAATGAAAAATTATTTTAATGAAATAAATAGACATTTTTTGACCATATTTTATTTGACTGGTACTCCATCCGATTCGTTTGCTCTCCTGTAATAAAAATAACATAATAAAGTAATAAATAACATAATAAAGTAAGCTTATTCTTACCTCTCCGGCACTCTGTCAGGTCCCCGATGTAATTCTTCTGTAAGGGTTAACGTTTGCTGCGCGGACCAGAGCTAATGCTCAAGTGTCGCTGTAAACCCCCGAATGAATGAGTTCCTCTCCCCGGCTGACAGGAGAGGAAGTGATTAGCTGGGAAGCTTAATTGATTGCTTCCCACGCTAATCACTTCAGTTCAGGTCAGTCGGGGACTCCGCACAGCATCAGTGATGTCAGCGGAAATAACCGGCTGACCTGAAGTGAACTGATTAGCGTGGGAAACATTCATTTAAGCTTCCCAGCTAATCACTTCCTCTCCTGTCAGCCGGGAGAGGATCTCATTCATTCGGGGGTTTACTGCGAGGCTGGCAGCATTAGCTCCGGTCCCGGCAGTAAACATATGTTAACCCTTTGTGAAGGATTACAGCGTGGGACGTGACTGAGCGCCGGATAGGTAAGAATAATGTTGTTTTATTATTTTTTTTTTATTACAGGAGAACACGAGAATCGAAGGAATACCAGTAAAAGAAAAGATGGTCAAAAACTGTGTGTTTATTTAAATAAAATGATTTTTAATTAATGTGTGTGTGGTTTTTTCCTTATTTCATACAATAGGATTAATAATTGATAGTTGGCTAATTGACAACTCTCAATTATTAACCTGGCTTAAAGTCACCTTCCAATAGCAAGGTGGCTTTAACCCATTATTAACCCATTAGCCGCCGCTACAGGGCAATGGGAATAGACGGGCTAAGTGCCAGAAAAGGCGCATCTAATTTTAGATTTGCCTTTTCTGGGGTGGCTGGGGGCAGATGTTAGTAGCCAGGGGGGGAACAGAATAAATGCATCCTCCCTAGTCTATTATTATATGCCCCCACTCGCTGGCTTTGCCTGTCTGGTCGCGAAAATAGCGCGGGAGCCCACGCATTTTTTTTTCAACGAATTTACACATTTAATTAACCCCTAGTGAAAACCATATATCAAACTACATGAAATGACATGGTTAACTGTATGTAAACCATGTGTCATTTCATGTCGGGTTCAGTAATTTTACAAAAGCCGGTAATTGAATTAGCGGCTATTATACTATATAGAAGTGTATGAACTATAAATATATATATATATAATATGTGTCACAATGACATGTTTATATATATATATATATATATAATATATATTCTATGTGTATATATCTATTCTTTCTATTCTTTATTAACCCCTTAACGACCAAGCCATTTTGTAGGTTAAAGACCAGGCCAATTTTTACAATTCTGACCACTGTCACTTTATGTGCTTATAACTCTGGAACGCTTCAACTGATCTTAGCGATTCTGAGATTGTTTTCTCATGACATATTGTACTTCATGATAGTGGTAAAATTTCTTCAATATAACTTGTGTTTATTATGAAAAAAACGGAAATATGGCAAAAATTTTGAAAATTTTGCAATTTTCAAACTTTTAATTTTTATGCCATTAAATCAGAGAGATATGTCACAAAAAATAGTTAATAAATAACATTTCCCACATGTCTACTTTACATCAGCACAATTTTGGAAACAAAATTTTTTTTTGTTAGGAAGTTATAAGTGTTAAAAGTTGACCAGCAATTTCTCATTTTTCCAACAAAATTTACAAAACCATTTTTTTTAGGGACCAAATCACATTTGAAGTGAATTTGAGGGGTCAATATGACAGAAAATACCCAAAAGTGACACCATTCTAAAAACTGCACCCCTCAAGGTGTTCAAAGCCACATTCAAGAAGTTTATTAACCCTTTAGGTACTTCACAAGAATTGAAGCAATGTGGAAGGAAAAAATGAACATTTAACTTTTTTTCCCAAAATTTTTCTTTCGACACAATTTTTTTTACATTTTGTCAAGGGTATCAGTAGAAAATGAACCACAATATTTGTTGTACAATTTCTCCTGAGCACACCGATAACCCATGTGTGGGGGTAAACCACTATTTGGGCGCATGGCAGAGCTCGGAAGGGAAGCAGCGCCATTTGACTTTTCTGTCTGGAATTGAGATTGGACGCCATGTCGCATTTGGAGAGTCCCTGTGTGCCTAAACAGTGGAAACCCCCCACAAGTGACCCCATTTTGGAAACTAGACCCCCCAAGGAACTTATCTAAATGTGTTGTGAGAGCTTTGAACCCCTAAGGCTTCACAAGAAGTTATAAGTAGAGCCGTAAAAAAAAAATAATCATATTTTTTCCACAAAAATGATCTTTTCAATCCAATTTTTTTATTTTCCAAAGAAAAAGGACCCAAAGTTATTGTGCAATTAGTCCTGAGTACGCTGATAACCCATATGTGGGGGTAAACCACTATTTGGGCGCATGGCAGAGCTCGGAAGGGAAGCAGCGCCATTTGACTTTTCTGGCTGGAATTGAGATTGGACGCCATGTCGCATTTGGAGAGTCCCTGTGTGCCTAAACAGTGGAAACCCCCCACAAGTGACCCCATTTTGGAAACTAACCCCCAAGGAACTTATCTAAATGTGTTGTGAGAGCTTTGAACCCCCAAGGGCTTCACAGAAGGTTATAACGTAGAGCCGTAAAATTAAAAAAATCATATTTTTTTCCACAAAAATGATCTTTTCATCCCAATTTTATTTTCCAAAGGATAAAAGGACCCCAAAAGTTATTGTGCAATTAGTCCTGAGTACGCTGATACCCCATATGTGGGGGTAAACCACTATTTGGGCGCATGGCAGAGCTCGGAAGGGAAGCAGCGCCATTTGACTTTTCTGGCTGGAATTGAGATTGGACGCCATGTCGCATTTGGAGAGTCCCTGTGTGCCTAAACAGTGGAAACCCCCACAAGTGACCCCATTTTGGAAACTATACCCCCCAAGAACTTATCTAAATGTGTTGTGAGAGCTTTGAACCCCAAGGGCTTCACAGAAGGTTATAACGTAGAGCCGTAAAATTAAAAAAATCATATTTTTTTCCACAAAAATGATCTTTTCATCCCAATTTTTATTTTCCAAAGGATAAAAGGACCCCAAAAGTTATTGTGCAATTAGTCCTGAGTACGCTGATACCCCATATGTGGGGGTAAACCACTATTTTGACGCATGGCAGAGCTCGGAAGGGAAGAGCGCCTTTTTAAATCAGACTTTGATGGAATGGTCTGCGGGGTCATGTCGCTTTGGAGAGTCCCCTGATGTGCCTAAACAGTAGAAACCCCCCACAAGTGACCCCATTTTGGAAACTAGACCCCCCAAGGAACTTATCTAGATGTGTGGTGAGCACTTTGAACCCCCAAGGCTTCACAGAAGTTATAACGTAGAGCCGTGAAAATAAAAAAATCATATTTTTTTCCACAAAAATAATCTTTTTGCCCCCAAATTTTTATTTTTATAAGGGTAACAGGAGAAATAGGACCCCAAAAGCTATTGTGCAATTTGTCCTGAGTACGCTGATACCCCATATTGGGGGGGAACCACTATTTTGACGCATGGCAGAGCTCGGAAGGGAAGGAGCACCGTTTTAAATACAGACTTGTGATGGAATGGTTGCGGTGTCATGTCGTGCTTGGAGAGCCCCTGATGTGCCTAAACCAGTAGAACCCCACAAGTGACCCATTTAGCAAACTAGACCCCCCAAGGAACTTATCTAGGTGTGTGTCAGCACTTGAACCCCCAAGGGCTTCACAGAAGTTTATAACGTAGAGCCGTGAAAATAAAAAAATCATATTTTTTTCCACAAAAATGACCTTTTTGCCCCCAAATTTTTATTTTTATAAGGGTAACAGGAGAAATAGGACCCCAAAAGTTGATGTGCATTTTGTCCTGAGTACGCTGATACCCCATATGTGGGGGAACCACTGTGATCGCCTTACTGCGATCTTTGGGAGGCAGAATGAACAAATCCACAAAAGGTGAAGAATTGGTTTTCTTTTTTATGCCTTTCCTCTGGCGGTATTAGTGATTAGGCGACTTTATTCCTCGGATCGGTGCGATTACAGCGACACCAGATTTATACCCTTTTTTCATGTTTAGCTTCTGTCACACTCTAAAAGACGCTTTTTTTGGAAGAATTTTTGTAAGAAATTTTTGCACCGACGAATTTTGAGAGCTATAATTTTTCCATATTTCGGTCGACAGAGTTATCTGTGGGCTTATTTAATGCGGGACGAGCTGACGTTTTTATTGGTACCATATTTGGGCACATAACGTTTTTTAATCGCTTCCTATTCCGATTTTTGTGGAAGCAGAATGAACAAAAACCAACAATTCAGGAATTGTTTTTTTTTTTTCCCTCCGTTCCGCGTGTGGTAAAATTGATAAAGCAGCTTTATTCTTCGGGTTACTACGATTACAGCGATACCTCATTTATATATTTTTTTATGTTTTGGCGTTTTTTACACAATAAAAATTTTATAGAAAAAAATAATTATTTTTTCATCAGTTTATTCCGCGAGCTATAACTTTTTTATTTTTTCGCTGATGATGCTGTATAGTGGCTTGTTTTTTGCGGGACAAGATGACGTTTTCAGCGGTACCATGATTATTTATATCCCACTTTTTGATCGCGTGTTATTGCACTTTTTCCAAGCGGTATGATGATACCGCTTGGAAAAAGTATAATTTACTACTTTTTTGTGTTTTTTTTTTTTACGGCTTTCACTGAAGGGGTTAACTAGGGTTACGCTTTTATAGATGGGATTTTTATGGACGCGGCGATACCAAATATGTGTATTTTTTTGTTTTTTTTGTTTTTTTATTACATAAAAATGTGTATTTTTTAAGGGATTTTTTTTTAAATTATTTTTTAATATTTTTTTTTACAATTTTTTTAAAAAAATGCTTTTTTTTAACTTGTCCCTTTATGGGACTTTCACTTTTTTACTGCAGTTACAATGCATTGCAATGCTCCAGCATTGCAATGCATTCTACCTATGGTGAAAGCTGCTGTGAGCATGATCACAGCAGCTTTCCGTAGCTAGATGACCTGGAGGTTGTCATGACAACCCCCGGGTCATCAAGGCAGAGATCGGGCCCTGCAAATACATTGCAGGGCGCCGATCTGAGGCAGAGGGAGCTCCCGACCCTCTGCCTCTCCCCCTGAGCAGTCAGGGGGTTAACAGCCAGGGCACCGCTCCTGGCTGTCAGTGCAGGAAGCTCGGCCACTGCAGCGCCGGCTCCTGCACTGATTGCGCTGGAGATGCTGAAATTTCAGCATCTCCTGCGCGATCGCTGCTGTGTTTGGTCAGTCAGATTCACTGACCAATCACAGCGCTGTGGGTGCGGGGACCGACGGCAAAGGTCCCCGCACTGCTTGCCGTGCCTGTCAGCTGTCTGTGACAGCTGTCGGCACTGAACTACCACTGTGTGTTTACACGCAGTTGTAGTTCAAAGGCATGACGTGCACAGTCCGTCAAGGTGCCAAAACTGACACCTTGCCATGACGGACTGTGCACGTCAATGGACATTAAGGGGTTAAAGCTGTCAGTGTGATTTTACAGTATAGCCGGGGATGAATTGCCGGCTTTTCTAAAGGACACCAGTGCGTATTTTTCGCAAGTCACACGTCTGGTCCGTGTGTAATCCGTTGTTTTCTCGCACCCATAGACTTTCATTGGCGTACAACGTGCGTAATACGCTGACAATCGCAGCATGCTGCGGGTGTCTCGCACCGTAACATACGCCCGAGAAAAATATGCATGATCAGAGCTGCCCCATAG
Organism: Oophaga sylvatica; assembly: GCA_033576555.1. Classification (NCBI taxonomy): domain Eukaryota; kingdom Metazoa; phylum Chordata; class Amphibia; order Anura; family Dendrobatidae; genus Oophaga; species Oophaga sylvatica. The sequence continues at coordinate 459,760,776 of JARQOD010000001.1, forward strand.
AGAAATATTGGTCCGAGTGTAATGCGTGGTTTTCACGCCTCTCACTCGTTCATATTCCTACTTAGTGTGACGCCGGCCTAAAACTTATACTCACCTGCCGTGCTGGCGCTGTTCCTGTGGTGTTGGCACTCACTCTCCCGAGAGCTCTCATGCGATGTTGTGACACGTGACGCCAACACCCAATCAGCGCTGGCGTCACCATCTCCGCCTTCGGACAAATCAAACATGAAGAGGAAGTCCGAGATCATCAGCATCCCCGACTTTCTCTTCATGTTCGATTTGTCCAAAGGTGGAGGCAGTGACACCAGCGCTGATTAGGCATCGCTGTCACAACAACAACACCGGAGAACACCGTGGGAATGGCGCCGATACAGGAGGTGAGTATAAGTTTTATTATTTTATAAGGGCTAAGTGAGGGGTATGACAAGAAGTTGTACAAGTAGTGGACAACTTCTTTAAAGTATTTGTTATAAGTATCTCTATTTTAGTAAAAAGAAAACAAAGAAATATCTCCGATTCTCAGCTGGAACCAGACACACTGTTCTTATAGTCTAAGATGATTGAATGTAAAGCATTAATAGCTGGATTGAAGGTTTAAAAAAAAAAAAAAAGCTGAGAGTTTTTCACCTTCGGACTTGAAAAAGGAGATCTGTGTGATCCTGAAATAATGACATTAATATAAGCCACACAGCATGGAAAGCACATTAAAACCAGCGGGTTTAAAGGGCCTTCGTTCTTTAGTCAGCTATCATTTCTGTCCTTGAAGCTCATCTTTCGAAAGAAGTGCAAGTTGTCTTGCAAACGTGATTCTATAAGTTGTTAGACAAATCCATAACAGGGTGCACAGAGGGGACCCGATTCATTAAAGCCGACGATGTACCCTCCAGTCTTAATGAAGGAGTGTTTTGGAGTAGGATGTGCTGAATTCATTGAGAAGCGCACACCATTTAATGAATTCTGCGCATCTTCTCAGAGGCGTCCGCAACCTTGTTCCTGGCCAAACCTCCTCTACAGTTGTCCCTGTTCTACATTATGAATTGTAACGGGATCACATCATCAATTTAGAGGTCCTTAAAGGAATGCTCTGAAACGCCCGTTCTGGTAAATGCTCTTTCCATTCCACGTGTTTTGAGCTTTCACCTGATGGGCACTTGAGGTCCGAAAATGTGTGGACTGGTGGGCTACAGTAGGCATCGGTGCTGCCGCGTCTCGTCAAAACAGTTGAAAGCACAAATGTTGGTTTTCCAGCTGTCAGAAGAAACCTTACACTGAAGTAATATTTTGGGTTGTGCCCCAACGCTTATAAGAAGGGTAAGAGGATATGAGGGAGTGGTTTGGCGCCAACTTTTACAGTGCATTTGAACCAGTTAGCAGCTTATGTATCTGTTATAGCTTATACAGTGGCACACCTCTTAACAGAGCGCAAGCCGTTCACCGCACAGACAATTTCTGCTTTTGTATTTCCATTTTTTTCTCCCCTTCTTTACAGAGCCATAACTCTTATTTTTTTGTCCACGCAGACATATGAGGGCTTGTTTTCTCAGGGACGAGTTGTACTTTTGAATGACACCATTCATTTTACTACACAGTAAGCTGGAAAATGGGAAAAACATTCCATGTGGGGAGAAATTGTGAAAAAAACCCACAATTTTGACAATGTTTTTTGAGAACTGTTTTTACGGTGTACATTTTGTGGTAAAACTGACCTTGCATTATAATTCTCATCAATGCAATTACGGCGATACCAAAGGTCCAGTTTTTTTAAATTATTTTAGTGATTTAAAAAAAAAAAACAATCAAAAAACAGAAATTTAAAAAAAAGATTTTTGGGAGTTGTCAGTATTTTCCGAAACCAGTAAAAAATTTTATTTTTCAGCCGATGGAGCTGTGTCATGATTAATTTTTTTTCTTGGCAAGACATTTTTATTAACCCATTTCAGAAATCAGGCGTAAATTTACGCCAATGTCGGACTCCCTCCCTTTGATGTGTGCTCCAGTGGTGAGCCCACATCTTTCCCGACACATGTCAGCTGTTTTGAATAGACTTAAAAACCTTAATTTTGGCATTCTTGAATTTTTTTCATTTACAGTTTTTACAGATCGGGTTAATTGTTTTTATATTTTGATAGATCTGACTTTTCTGAACACAGCGATACCACATATGTGTATTATTTAGTATCTTTATTTTCAATGGGGGGAAAAAAAAGAGAGTGATTTGAACTTTCATTTTATACTAGCTGAAGAGCCCGGCGCTGCCCGGGCATAGTAACTAACTAGGGTTAGTTATAGCAAATTATAATGATTATATCTATATATAAAGCTGAGTGTGGGCCTGGCCCACTCCGCATAGCCACATTCACTATAATATTACCACACAATCCCATCAGCCAGAGCCACGGACTACTACCCCTAATATCCCACATCATCCGTCAGCCAGAGCCACCGGACTACTACCCCTAATATCCCACACAATCCTGTCAGCCAGAGCTACTGGACTACTAATATCCCACATCTCCGTCAGCCAGAGCCACCGGACTACTACCCCTAATATCCCACATCGTCCCATCAGCCAGAGCCACCGGACTACTACCATAATATCCCACATCATCCTGTCAGCCAGAGCTACTGGACTACTATCCTAATATCCCACATCATCCTGTCAGCCAGAGCTACTGGACTACTAACTCCAATATCCCACATCATCCAGTTCAGCCAGAGCCACCGGACTATCTAATATCCCACATCATCCGTCAGCCAGAGCACGACTACTACCCCTAATATCCCACATCGTTCCTGTCAGCCAGAGCCACCGGACTACTACCCCTAATATCCCACATCATCCAGTCAGCCAGAGCCACAGGACTACTAATATCCCACATCGTCCCGTCAGCCAGAGTCACGGGACAACTACCCCTAATATCCCACATCATCCCATCAGCCAGAGCCACCGGACTACTACCCCTAATATCCCACATCGTCCCATCAGCCAGAGCCACCGGACTACTACCCCTAATATCCCATATCGTCCCGTCAGCCAGAGCCACAAGACTACTACCACTAATATCCCACATCATTCCGTAAGCCAGACCCACCGGACTACTACCCCCAATATCCACATAATCCCGTCAGCCAGAGCGACCGGACTACTACCCCTAATATCCCACATCATCCCGTCAGCCAGAGCCACCGGACTACTACCACTAATATCCCAAATCATCCCATCAGCCAGAGCCCGACTACTACCCTAATATCCACATCATCCTGTCAGCCTGGGGTCAGAACGAAAGCGCTGGATGGATTTGCCCTGACTTCCATACCAATGATCCCTTTAATAGAAGCCTGGATTGAGAATCAGGAGCTGAGGGATTTGCCCTGACTTCCATACCGGAGATCCCTTTAAGAGAGGCCTGAGGTCAGAACCAGAGCGCAGAGTGGATTTGCCCTGAATTCCTTACCAATGATCCCTTTAATAGAGGCCTGGGGTTAATACCAGAACGTTGAGTGCAATTGCCCTGACTTCCATACCTGGGATCCCTTTAAGAGAGGCCTGGCGTCAGAACCAAAGCGAAGGATGGATTTGCCCTGACTTCCATACCTGGGATCCCTTCAAGAGAGGCCCTGGGGTCAGTACCAAAGCGCAGAGTGGATTTGCCCTCACTTCTGTACTGGGGATCCCTTTAAGAGGGGCCTGGGGCAGAACCAGAGTGCTTAGTGGAATTGCCCTAACTTCCATATTAATGATCCCTTTAAGAGACCCTGGGGTCAGAATCACAGCGCTGAGTGGAACGGTCCTATCTTCCATACCAGGGATCCCTTTAAGAGGGAAGATGCTCCTTTCTGGGGGGCAGACAATGGCTGGAGCTTATGTTCCCAGGGATGCTAGATTTCTCCCACCCAGTCACTGTCTGCTGAGGGGTTGTCATGGAGTGAGAGAAATGTTGCTCATAGCAACCAATCACAGCTCAGCTTCTTTTAAACAGCTCTGGTGAAATGAAAGATGTTTTGTGATTGGTTGGTGATACACACACACACACACACACACATTCAATTTTATATATATAGATTTTCTTAAAAACATTATTCTTTTACTTTTCACTGTACTTGTTAGTCTCCTTAGGCGACTTAAAGATGCAATCATCCGATCACTTGTGCTATATACAGCGATGCCTCAGCATCACTGCATATAGCAGAAATCACGGTCTCCTTTGCAGCTTGCCCACAGTCTTAGGCTGGGTTCATACTGCGTTATGGCAGTCCGTTGGACTGCGTTACACCGCGGTATAACGTGGTGTAACGCAGTCCGTTAACGCTGCCATTCACCCCATTTGCAAGCGCATTGCGACGCATGCCGGAAAGCAGCATGCGTTCGCGACGTGCCATCATTCAGTGACGGAGCCTCGGACGCAGGCTGCAGCGTCTGGGCTCCGTCACCGATATCGCAGATGAATCATCCGCTGATTCCTCTGCACTAGCGGGTATAGCATAATGCAATCGTGTTATGCTATACCGTTACCAGCCCGTCAACGCTATGTGTTGAACGGGCTGGTAAAACGTAATGTGAACCTAGCCTTAGCATGTTAAATGCCGCTATCAGAGATTGAAAGCGGTATTTAACTGGATAACAATTGCTGCCAGAGAACCGATCCACCCGCGATTGTTAGCAGCAGGTCCTTGCTGTAATACAGCGTTCGCTAAGTGAAACCGCTCCTGACTTGTGCCGTACATGTATGGCGAATGCCGTGAATGTGTGAGCTTGGCAAAGTGTAGAATATCATGATGAGATCTGGAGAGTATAAGCAAGGTTTTACTTACAGGTGAGCGCTAGCATGAACTTCACTCCCTTCCTGATCCTTCGCGTACTGCCCTACCTGGGCGTATTTGTCCCACCTTGATCTTCCCTACCATGTGAGCTTGACTCATGGTATTTGTAGATAGATCTGGTAGCTCTCCTATGCTCGGAAACCCACAGTACCTGAAGATAAATCTGTGGCCTGATCAATGGAGGTAGTCTTCAACAAAGTTTAAAATTCGGCCCTTGTGCCATTACTTAAAAGGCCGGCGTCACACTGGCGACAGAATCGGACGACTGCAATGCGATGAAAAATCGCATTGCAGTCGGACCTATGTTAATCTATGGAGCAGCTCCCAGTATCAGATTTTTTGTGGTCCGTTTTAAACGTCCGTGTACAATCGCAGCATGCTGCGATTGTCACCGATTGTCGGTCGACAATCGCCAATGCAAGTCTATGGGAGCGATGAAAAATCGGATTACAAACGGACCACACTGTGTGACTTGCGATGAAATCGCATCGGTGTCCTTTAGAAAAGCCGGCAATTCATCCCCGGCTATACTGTAAAATCACACTGACAGCTTTAATAAAGAATAGAAAGAATAGATATATACACATAGAATACATATATATATATATATATATATATATATGTAATTGTGACATGTATATATATATATATATTTATATTTCCTAGACTTCTACATACTGTAATAGCTGCAAATTCAATTGCCGGCTTCTGTGAAATCACAGAAGCCGACATGAAATTATAAATTGTTTCCACACAGTTAACCATGTAATTTCCTGTATTTTGATATTTGTTTAGAACTTACAATTACATGAGTTTATTTGTGCTAAATTTCAGACATGTAGGGGTTAATTAAAGGTGTAATTTCGTTGAAAAAAAAATGCGTGGGCTCCCGTTGTATTTTCTCCACCAGACAGACAAAGCAAAGCGAGTGGGGGCAGATAATAACAGCCTAGGGAGGGTACATTTTTTGTGCCCCCCCTGGCTACTAACATCTGCCCCCAGACACCCCAGAAAGGGCAAATCTATAATTAGATTCGCCCTTTCTGGCACTTTGCCCGTCTATTCCCATTGCCCTGTAGCGGTGGCGAATGGGTTAATAATCTCACCTTACTGTCACCTTAGTATTGAAAGGTGACCTTAAGGCTGGTTAATAATTGAGAGCTGTCAATTAGACAACTATCAATTATTAATCCTATTGTATGAAAGAAAAATCAAACACACAGTTTAATAAAAAATAAGTTTAATTAAATAATCACACAGTTTTTTACCATATTTTATTTTCCTGCTAAAACCATTTCCTGTAATAAAAATAAAATAAAAAAGCAAAATTATACTTACCAATCCGATGTACAGTCAGGTCCCACGGTGTAATCCATCAGAAAGGGTTAACAGGTTACAGGTCGCAGAGAGCTAATAATGCTGTCTCAGACCTGTATCCCCTGAATGAATAAGTTCCTCTCCCAGCGAAAGTAGAGGAATAGATTCATGAATGGAGCTTAATTGATTTATTGGCAATTTAACTTTAGTGACCTGACCTAAAGGGAAAGTGGACACAATCAATTAAGCTTCATTCATTAAACACATCCTCTCCTGTCGCCAGGAGAGGAACTTATTCATTCAGGAGCTTTGAGCTGAGCATGCAGGATTACTTGCACTGCTTGGCTCAAAGCTAGTTAACCCTTTGTGAAGGATTACAGCGTGGGACGTGACAGATCAGCGGAATAGGTAAGAATAATGTTTTTTTATTTTTTTATCTTTATTTTAGGAGATTAATGGCTTCGCACGGATTAAGTGTAAAATAAAATATGGTAAAAAAAATGTGTTTTTATTTCATTAAAATTAATTTTTAGTAATGTGTCTGTGTTTTTTTAATTTACTTCAATAGGATTAATAATTGATAGTTGTCTAATTGACAGCTCTCAATTATTAACCTGCCTTAAGGTCACCTTTCAATACTAAGGTGACAGTAAGGTGAGATTATTAACCCATTCGCCACCGCTACAGGGCAATGGGAATAGACGGGCAAAGTGCCAGAAAGGGCGAATCTAATTATAGATTTGCCCTTTCTGGGGTGTCTGGGGGCAGATGTTAGTAGCCAGGGGGGGGCACAAAAAAAAAGTACCCTCCCTAGGCTATTATTATCTGCCCCCACTCGCTTGCTTTGTCTGTCTGGTGGAGAAAATACAGCGGGAGCCCACGCATTTTTTTGTCAACGAATTTACACCTTTAATTAACCCTACATGTCTGAAATTTAGCACAAATACACTCATGTAATTGTAAGTTCTAAACAAATATCAAAATACAGGAAATGACATGGTTAACTGTGTGGAAACAATGTATCATTTCATGTCGGCTTCTGTGATTTCACAGAAGCCGGCAATTGAATTAGCGGCTATAACAGTATGTAGAAGTCTAGGAACTATAAATATATGTATATATATATGTCACAATGACATGTATATATATATATATATATATATATATATATATATATTGTAGCCTTCCGGGGGGATTTAGCTCTAGGATCGCTGTCTGGGTAGACAGAATGGCACGGAAACAGTTCATTCAGACAGCAGTTTGGTGAAAACTGGCCGCAACCAGTTTTATTAAAGTCCACAGCACACAGATAAAAACAAATCATAAACAGAAATCCTGGGCTTGTCTAGCCTCTAACTACACTCTAGATAGATGGCCCTCTCTATCCGGGACCCAGACTCTACCAGTCTGTGCCCAAAACAACACATATCACATATGTTACCAGTGTGGAGTTTCACAGACACTCCTCCTTGTGTCTGAAAGCACCTTTGGGGAGATCCACTCCTATTCAGCCGCTATTCACACGGATTCTCACTGCGACTACTCCTGTGTCCGGGGTCCTTCCCGCACCCAGACTGAGATAGCTCACACTCCTCTAGAGACTGCTTCCTTGTGCCAGGACACCTCCCTGTGTCCGGGCTAAAGACAGTCCACACTCTTGGAGACACCTTCTGTGTCTGGACCCTTGTCCAGACTGAATGAGCTCCCTGACTGTGCTCACAAGCACCTACTTCTGGCTTCCTAATCAACACCTGAGTGGATTCAGGTCCGAGCTGCAAGCGTGTACTGAATGGCAGGTGTAGTGACCTTTCTTTACCACCAGGTTTACAAAGCCACACATTTCGCTCATACCAGTCAGCAAGGTACTTAGGTGAAATATACACCTCATTCACCACATATTCCTTCACTGTCTCACATATCCCCTCCCTCTTCTCCAGACCGGAGGGCTGGTCATCCAGACCGGAGGGCTGGTCAACAATCCAACAGAGACAGTGAACTCTGGACCAGTCATGGCCCTCATCAGCTTCATCCTCACCACTGTCATAGCCAACATCAGTTTTCTCTTCATCTGAAGCATCCGCACTACCCTGTACCCTCCCAGGCCTATACTCTCTGCGGGCCTCGGGTATCCTACACGGTTTCATCTTGACCTTAGGGCCGGGCTCAGATTCAATATAGTGCCTGGCCAAAGTAGTACGACCAGACACATCAGAACACTTCTGCTGACTCTTCCTCAGAAACTCATGTACCTCCTGTCCCTGGTGCACTGACCATGTGTCACCAACTATCACAGAAGGTATAGGGGGTTTTTCACTTTTCTCCAGTTCCCCACTTTCAGGCTCTTCTGGCAAGACATGCCCAGAAGCCTCACCGTCAGTCCTAGACTCTACCTCTTCAGCCACGTTCTGCATCCCATCTGGGCTCCCGTGTGTCTGCAGTGGCAACGGAGTGACACATCGCTTTTCCCATTTGTTGGGACGTGGCTCCGATGTAGCCTCCCTGAAAGTGCGCTTGAGCTCACCAATGCCAGCTACTGATCCGGACCGTAACCCGTCCACGCCGCTGTCTTCGGCAGAAACAGATTCCTGGACAGAGTCAGTCCCCATATCTTCAGTCTTGCTCCTCACAGCTTCACTTGAAACCTCAGCTTCTGATGAGGCATCTGGCTTGGTGACCACCACTTCCATGGCTTTTTCCACCTCTGCAGCATCACCTTCAGAGTCCTTGGCATGATGCAGATCCACACCACACACTGACAACTTCTCATCTTCAACAGCATCCACTTGTGCTGTGTTCAGTTTCAGAGTCCTGCCTTTAAAGCTCAGCTCTCCTCCTTTCACCTTAGTCTTCGCCAGGGAACCGGCCAACTGTACAACATCTTCAGATGCCATCCTCCGTCCGACTGCAAGGTCAGCCTCAGCCTTCCTCTCAGGACTCTCAATCTCCTCTGCTACCATGCCTTCCTCACTTGCACTGGTTGCTTTACTGTCATCAGATGACTCACTATCACCACCACTATCCCTGTCTGACCCCCTTTTCTCAGCCACATCTGGCTCACTTCCAGGGTTAGACACTTCATTTTCATTCACATCCGGCTCACTGTCAGGGCTATACCCTTCATTTTCATTCATATCCTGCTCACTTTCAGGAGTATAGAATTCATTCTCATTCATATCCTGCTCACTTTCAGGAGTATAGAATTCATTCTCATTCACATCCTGATCTGGAACCTTAGTTAACATGTCATCCACAACATTAACTTCATCATCTGGTCCCTCAAGTATGTGACTATGTGACAACCCCAGAACTACCCTTCTATATAGTTCAGGCACTAGGAGCTGACTCACAACCTCTCCCTGGACTTCAGTGTTTATGGCAACATGAGAGAACCTCTCCTCAGAGTCAGGCTCCTGGGAAACCTCATTTAGAACAATCACATTTTCCTGTGCCGTTTTAAGAGAGGGTTCTCGCCACTGCTCACTCTCAAAACCGTCACAGGACACAGGCAAGTCAGGGACACTCGGTTCCCGAGAACCACCATCCTCGTCTCCCAACATCACCTGCAAAGGAATTTCATCACTATCACAGTCATCATTATTATCAACATCATCATCATGACTATGATCAGTATTATCATCACTATCATTATCAGCATCAGCACCATTTTCATGGTCATCATCATTATCAGGTTCATCATCATCATTAGCATTATCATCATCATTATCACATAATTTTAACATCCCACTAGCATTGTGCTCCGCCCCTCGGGACTGCGCACCCTCAGTAGGAGCTTCATCACACTGTCCATCAGAAACATTTTTCCCCCAGAGATCCTTAGACCGGGGAAAGTCATTACCCAATATAACGGGGTGCACCAGGGTCTTCACTACCCCCACTTCATATGAAACCTCCCCGAGTTTGGGGACCAAGTCCACGGCAGTCTCTGGGTAGACTTTGGTGTCTTCATGGATGTACACCACACTCAGGTGCTTATCAGGGATGAAGTCCCTATCACTCAGGCTGTCACATACGGAAGTCACTGGACTCTCTGAGTCCAAGAGGGCCTGTGCTGGGCAGTCACTTACAACCACCGGGGACCCCTGTGGTCCAGTCTCTTCGGCTGAGGTGGACACACACACAGGTTCTGCGCAGAGAGAGAGGGACCTGCCAACATCACGGCACATAGGCTCCCCCTCTATTGGACAGTTCGCTGCAATTTCACGCCAGCTCCAACACTGTCCACCACACTCTCCCACCCACATGTCCCCTCGGGCCTGAACCCGCTTATCAGCATACCCCATGTCCCCAACAGCTGGAACGCTCTTACCGGGAGAGTTCGACGTCCGGGAACTCTGAAGTGACGTCCTCTCAGACGGCTGTAGCTCAGGAGAACATGCTCGGGTGTAGCGGTTCACTGTAGGACATGCTCGGGTGTAGCGGTTCACTACCACCTTTTCAACTCCATAATCAGGCCTGCTGACTGCAGACTCCCAACTGTATCTCCAGTCACGAACTCCTCTGGCACGGGCTGCAACCGTAACACGCAGCCGGGTAAGAATCGCCGCTTTCAACTTTGCATAGTCTTCGCTGTCCTGCTTGCTCAGGTCAGCCCAGACTTTTTGGGGTTCCCCAATCAGATAGGGTACGACCACCATGGCCCATTCAGATAGTGGCAGATTCTCCTTCTCTGCCAGTCTCTCAAACCTAGTAAGATATACCTCCACATCATCACGAGGTGTCATTTTTCTCAAGGACCGTCTTACCGCCTTCTTTATAGCGGACAACGCCGGTGCCTTCACAACATTACTTCGGGACGCGGCACCGAAATCCTTTTTTGGTGCTGTCATCTGCTCAACAAATAACCGGTTATTCTCCTGCTGCTGCTGCAGGAATTGCTGCTGGGCCTGCTGCATGCACTGCTGGTGCTGCAGGCGCTGCTGCTCCATGCTCTGCTGCATGCTTCGCCGGGCCTGGGCCAGGTACTCAATGAGCTCCTCCATACTGCCGGACTCATCTGTCTCAATCACAGCAGTCTTATGTTGCATATTAACTTTCGCCATTTGTTCAAACAGCGCCTCCATGCTGTCATCCATGCTGTCAGACTTCTCTGTCTTCACAACGGCAGACTTCAGTCAAGGCACACACACTACACAGCTTTTTTTCCACAGAAAATTCAGCCTTGCTGTGTAACCACTTTTTTTTTTTTTTTTTTTTCCTTTGCAAAGTCTATTAGGGCTACTGTCTCTTTAAGACTGCTCCACAAACTTTTCTTTTGCTGCTGCACATTCCACAGTCATTTTCACAACAAGTTCAGCTTTGCTGTGCATACATTTTCTCTCTGCAGACCCTATCAGGGCCACTGTCTCTCCAAGACTGCTCCAAACAGACGTTTCTGCTGACACACACTTTTTTTTTTTTTTCTGTTGCTATTTCAATAGACTTCACCTTTAATGCTGTCTCTCGCCACTGTGCTGCATACACACTCCAGCACTAACTGTACCAGGCCCTGCGCTGCCCCAGCATTCTCCGCCAATTGTAGCCTTCCGGGGGGATTTAGCTCTAGGATCGCTGTCTGGGTAGACAGAATGGCACGGAAACAGTTCATTCAGACAGCAGTTTGGTGAAAACTGGCCGCAACCAGTTTTATTAAAGTCCACAGCACACAGATAAAAACAAATCATAAACAGAAATCCTGGGCTTGTCTAGCCTCTAACTACACTCTAGATAGATGGCCCTCTCTATCCGGGACCCAGACTCTACCAGTCTGTGCCCAAAACAACACATATCACATATGTTACCAGTGTGGAGTTTCACAGACACTCCTCCTTGTGTCTGAAAGCACCTTTGGGGGAGATCCACTCCTATTCAGCCGCTATTCACACGGATTCTCACTGCGACTACTCCTGTGTCCGGGGTCCTTCCCGCACCCAGACTGAGATAGCTCACACTCCTCTAGAGACTGCTTCCTTGTGCCAGGACACCTCCCTGTGTCCGGGCTAAAGACAGTCCACACTCTTGGAGACACCTTCTGTGTCTGGACCCTTGTCCAGACTGAATGAGCTCCCTGACTGTGCTCACAAGCACCTACTTCTGGCTTCCTAATCAACACCTGAGTGGATTCAGGTCCGAGCTGCAAGCGTGTACTGAATGGCAGGTGTAGTGACCTTTCTTTACCACCAGGTTTACAAAGCCACACATTTCGCTCATACCAGTCAGCAAGGTACTTAGGTGAAATATACACCTCATTCACCACATATTCCTTCACTGTCTCACAATATATATATGTGTTCTATGTGTATATATCTATTCTTTCTTTTGTGATTGAAATACTATTCTTTTGGATCCATTATATGTCAGTTTTGCAAGCCTGCGAGAAAATCTCGCAAGTCGGATGAAAATCGGATGTTACAAGGTACACACACATGCGACTAAATCGCATCTTTGAAGGAAAATCGGATGCCAGAAGGATGTGTGATGTTTGCATTTTGATCCGACAATCGACCGTCTAAAACGGACCGATTTTTTGTCGTTGTGTGTGACGCCGGCCAAAGTAAGAAAAAAGCTGAGGAGCAAAAAGTGCAACAAAGTCTTATCCGATATTAAAGGACAATAAGTAGCAGGGAATTGCTCATCTGGTAAAGTTGTGTATCACACAACAAGGACTTTCCTTTGTATGTGGTTATATTCTGATGAAAAGTCTGAATACTTCGAAATACGTTGATAATACTTTGTATACTGGACCATTGTTTCGGATCTCCATCGGATCTCCATCCATACCTATTGTTTCTATTCTGGCATTACTTAAAAGTTCAAACAGCAAGCAAAAAGGCATGGTTTCCAAAACTGCCTATTTTACAAAAATGTATTTATGTAAGTATTGTTTCACTTAGGCCGGGATCACATATGAGGGAAACTGGTACGATTCTCGTGCAAGTCTCTCGCATGAACACCTGACACTGCCGCCGGCACTCGGACCGGAGTGAGCGGCTGCATAGAATTACATACACCCACACGCTCCGGTCCAAGAGCCGGCAGCAGCGCCGGGTGTTCATGCGAGAGACTTGCACGAGAATCGTGCGAGTTTCTTGCATGTGTGATTCCGGTCTTATAGTGTGTGCAGGCCTGTAATTACAGCTGATCCATAGGAGATTTTGTCATTTAACCAATGTAGTTGAAAATCAATGACCGGAACTGGAGTTTCCGAGTTTCTTCCAAAAATTGGTAACTTTTGTCCAAAGAATTTTCAGCAAGTCTAGACTTTAGAACAAGTCTAAAAAATGTTCAACATTTTATATAAAAGTCCTGTATGCCAAGAACCTGTGTGTACAGCACAGGTGAAGTACAGATTAGACTGCTCTGCATGAAATCCCAATGGTGTGCAGATGTCATATGGAAACAGTCGGTCATCGTAGCAAATGATCTGAGATCATCATTGAAGTAGATGGACAATGATGGAAGAATGAAAAAGCTTTAGGCTTTTTGCACTAACCATAAGACAAATCTGTCAGGAGCCGTAATACCGATGTCATAGAAATGTCGGAAGGTCCATTGAACCATATTACACAGGTGATATTTCCCATTATACATGGACAGGTTCCTCTGTTGTGTGCACAAGGTTTTATTTTTATGTATGTCTGGAATATTTGCCAAAAATTTTTGGAAACTTAATAGAACATCATTACATCATAATTTTATTTTTGGTTCACTTCAAGATGAGAAACTGTTGGGAGCTTTTAATAACGTAACATTGGATATCCCTGGGTCAAGATGCTCCCCAACCTGAGTTAGACATTTGGTCATCTCCTTGTTTTTTTTAGTTTTTCCAAAAACAAAATTAGTGAAGACTATACTCAAAGCTTTTCAGCTATTCTGCATTGTGGAAACCACCCCAAAGAAATCCTATACCTACTGGGAAACGTTGGATTATTTTGCTGGTTGTTTGCAGACAGCATTCAGACTGATGTTTGCAGAAGCCGCCCGCGAGCCTTGAAAGTGTTAATCAACACGCTAGCCAGACACTGCAGCTTGTAGAGACTAGTGAATTGATTTAAAAGGTTTAATACGAGCATCAGCTTGCGCCTATTACTGCTAGTAAGCTGTACTGAGGTTATTTGTTCGCTTGGAAAAAATAGTGCTGCTTAGAATGAGCACATTAAGGGTAAAATTGCAGAGAAAACCCCATTACAACTTTATTGCTGGCAAATTGGAACCAAAGCTCGTCTGTATTTCAATTACTCAGTTACCAAAGAGATAAATCCTTTTCTTCTATTTTTTTTTCTGCTCTCTCCCTTCTCTCTCTCTTTTGCAGACGTTCAATCTCAGACTCCGTGATGAGAAATCCTCTTATTATACCCTACCGACAGCACGCGGTTTTTCTTAGCAATTTCGAGAAATTGTCCATTAAGTTCTTTTTATTACGTCCCAAAAGCTTCTAAGCTCACAAGACATTTATCATAGCGAAATGCTGGCCGAGGCGTTTCAAGGTCCCTCCTCCCCCGTCAGAGCCTCACCAATTCCTTAACGCGCATCACACTGTGTGTTTAACATGGGCCACCACCGCTGCTTTATTCATTTCTTTCATGTACGTCATCCTTAAAAAGTTTGGAACAAGAAAACTCGCAGAACAATGGCACTTTTTCTTTTTCTACATTAATAATTTTTTTCATGTTTGGCATTGGCGAAAATATCACAAAGGCTTTTCAAGCTACTTTACCCCCTTCAGTCACTAAAAGACATTGGAAAATCTCTTTGTGATTATATGATACTTCCCTTTTATCACGGTGGGAGGTCTAAAGACCGAAGATGATTATCCTCCATAGCTGACAATGAGACAGCTCTCCAGTTATGGTCAGCTTTACTTCAACTGTAGACTGTGTTCACGCACGGGAAGATGAGAGATGGCGGAAGAGATGATGATCTCAACACTAACACACAAAAAGGACACTGCAAACATCCCTACTTTCCCATCCTCCAGATGCCACCGCCATCTCTTGGCTTCTTCCTTCTGTTCTGTTGGGGGTTGTGATTGGGCAGCTACATAAAAAATACCACCTACCCTCTTCCCAATCTAAGCCTGCACTCTCTCTAAAACTGATATCTTTTGGTCATCCACCTGCTTTCCTGCCCACTGAAGATATCTAGCTGGCAAGAATGGATGGATATTAATGGCAGCTGCCAGGAGGATTTGGATGTCAAAAAACTCTATGCCACAACCTCTGGACGTTTCACCCAAACAGATTACTGATGTTCTTTAGTAGTGATGAGCAGACGTGCTCGGATAAGGTGTTATCCGAGCATGATCGGGTGCAAACAGTGTCTTCGGCGTGCTTGAAAAATCTGAGTACCCGCGGCTGCATGTCTCGCGGCTGTTCGACAGCCACAACACATGCAGGGATTGCCTATCAGACAATCCTTGCATGTGTTGCAGCTTTCAAACAGCTGTGAGACTTGAACATATTTTTCGAGCATGCCGAAGACACTCGGTTAGCACCAGAACATGCTCAGATAACACCTTATCTGAGCACGTTCATTTATCACTATTCTTTAGTCTACTTTGCGCTATCATAGGCTTTTGGTCTCCTGAAATAAATCGTTGCTATGCTATTCTTATTTATTTCCAATAGTTCATGGATGGAAGTGGCATCTGGAGAATAGAAAGGTACAAGACTCCAACTGTTGAAGAGAGGGGATTTATTATTTTCAGAGACACTAGCACATTTTTTTAATCAGTACAACGGACACACTAAGGTAATTTTACCTACCTGGGTTCTGGTCCTCCAAGAACAAGCTGTTAATGGGAACCTGTCACCAGATTTTCCCCGACATAAAAGGACAGCCACCAACTTTAAGGCCTCTTCTATAGCATACTAGAATGCAGAAAAAAGTCCCTAATCCACTCTGCAAATCCCAAAAAAAGCTTTTATTATATACACAGACAACCCGTTCTGGTCCGATAGGGTCTCTGGTCTTGATTTGGTGCCTCTTCTTTCAATCGCCGTCCTACTTCCCTGCTTCATGTGAATGACGCGTCCTACATCACCCACACAGTGTCCTCCAACGCGTTTCTGTGCAAGCGCATGTCTCTTGGCCCTGTTGAAGTTGAAGGCAGAGCAAAGTACTGCAATGCCCATGTGCCAGGAAAGGCCAAAGAGCACCTGTCACCCGTAGGCAAAGCCAGCACATGCGCACTACAGTACTTCCCTCTGCCCTCAGCAGGGCAGAGGGAAGTGCAGCTGCGCAGCAGCGTGATGAGGGACACTATGTGGATGACGTAGGACACATCATCCACATGAAGCAGGGAAGGAGGACAGCAATAGTAAGAACAGAGGAGGCACTGAAATCAAACCAGAGACACCCGTCGGACCATACGGTCTGTGGATATAATAAAAGCTGTTTTTTGGAATATGCTAATGAAATTGGGGGATTTTTTTTACAACGTTCTAATATGCTGTAATAAAGGCCTTAAAGCTGTTGGCCGTACTTTATATGGGGAAAACCTGGTCTGTACATTTTAGCGCCTAGAGCGCATAGGCAATACCCATTCTTGCAGCACACCACTGAGATGTAAAACCAAAGTTGCCAAAATGACTCCACCTTCTGTTACATCACACAGAGCTATGCAGATATTGACCGAAGCAGCAACACAACGAGTTTCTCTTCTTCCCGCCCTTGATTATACTAAGAGCTCTCGTCTTTCTTTCAGCTAATTACTCACTGTTTTGTGGTCCAAATGTTTTCTCCTGTGGGGTAGCACACCATAAAATGTCTCATTCACAGGCTGTCAGTATTTGGCATTCGTATAATGGAATGCTTTGAACCTCTTCTGTCTTTTGGATCCATCTCCGGTCCTGGCATCCAAAATACAGACCCAAAAGCTCTACTAATATTCTTTATCATTAATGTTCAAGATACCTCCCTTTGTTGGTGAAAAATCTAACTCCCCTCTCCCCCCAAGAAAGTCTTTGAAAACACAGGGTATTGTATTCCGCTGCGTCTGTACTGCACTAACATGAATCTGTATGGACCTTCTCCATGCCCACAGTATGGGTACGTGCGCGTCGGCCAAGTGCTCACCTTACCAAGTTTTAAGAATATGTAAAAAAAAATTGTTAAAAATTTTCATTAAAACATGAGATTTTGAAATTGGACAGAGCGAGTTGACATAGGGATCATTTGGAAGCACATATCCTTATTCCTAGAGTCCTAAGGAGGGAAATGTTTAAAGGTTATCCAGATGAAAACGAGGATACGGTCTTTTTTATCTCTCGGATTTCTGATTATTAGAATAAGAATCCACGATATGCTGATTAGACATCCCCCTCCCCTTTCCTCATTTTGACCCTCTAATCCCGGCTTCTCGCTGTATCACCAGAGAGGTGAAGCATGTGGCATAAATCTATAATTGTAATCAAGTGTGTCTAAAAGCTGTCATTACCAGGAGCCACTCCAAAGTCAAGACGGCAATAAGGCACTGGCAGCGGTGTGCAAGTCATAAAGTTATAGCGACGTCGCCATAATCTGCTCTTCCTGATGGCGGTACAGATTTACCTTTTTTTTGTACCCATGAACAAGACAGAATATCTGTAATTATATACAAAATTGTTCCTACGCTAGAGCCTATGGCTGTGACCTTTACATCAAGACCCTAGAAAGTTCTCAAGGGATCAGGTGAAAGGTCACAAATCAAGATATCGCTTGTCCTGATAGAAGTGCCTATCAGACAAGTGTAGGCGGTAAATGGAAAGATCTACAGTAATTGTGGAACACTGGATAGGAATACATTGTTACCGTCTCCAAATCTCAATATGGATTCTCAGTCTGGATTTGCCCTAACTTTTTATCTATTTTTTTTTAAGTATTTAAAAAAGCTGAAATCAGACAAATATGCCAATACAGAAAGTCCAATAGTATTGTAGAAGAAAAGAAACTGCGGCACTCACCCTTACATAAAATTCAGAGATTTTATTTCCAGCTATGTAAGATTAAAGTAACAGCGTGGCAGTGATACTCATATGTACGGACAACAGCCGTTTCACGCTTAGCACATGCTTCTTCCTGGTCCCAAGGAACCAAGAAGAGGCGCCTGCTTCTTGGACCAGTGATAGGCACTCTCCCAGAGGTCATGATTGAAGGAGCCTAGAAATATGCCAAAAACCCCAAAATAGAGCGCACATGTATCCTTTCCACATAAAGCAAGCTAGCATCTCTAGGTCAACAGACAATAAGGCGGGGATACATGGCGACGTCACATCACATGACCAAAGGCTGCACTATGCTGCTTCTATATTGAACCATAATATACTATACAGCCGGGGGAATAAGTATTTGATCCCATGCTGATTTTGTAAGTTTGCCCACTGACAAAGACATGAACAGTCTATAATTTTAAGGGTAGGTTAATTTTAACACTGAGAGATAGAATATCAAAAATAAAATCCAGATTATCACATTGTATAAATTATATAAATTTATTTGCATTTTGCAGTGAGAAATAAGTATTTGATCCGTCTGGCAAACAAGACTTAATACTTGGTGGCAAAACCCTTGTTGGTAAGCACAGCAGTCAGACGTTTTTGTAGTTGATGATGAGGTTTGCGCCAGGGCCGGCTCCAGGTTTTTATGGGCCCGGGCGAAAGAGTCTCAGTGGGCCCCTTTAACACAAACCACGATTCATGATGCACAGATACAGCAGAGAAATATGGGTACAGTACAATGCCAAATACTTCTCTTCTTACATTACATGAGTGATATCTATTGTAAATTGTACAATAGCTCAAAAACCGCCAAATCCTCACAGCGCACAGTACAGACTGGACAGTACAGTCCTCCATACAATATTATGGGCACCACAGTCTCCCCCTCATCACCCATATAATACCCCATGCAGGATGTCACCCCCCATATAATGCTCCATACAGAATACTGGACCCAATATAATGCTCCATACAGGATACTGGACCCAATATAATGCTCCATACAGGATACTGGTCCCCATATAATACTCCATACAGGATACTGGTCCCCATATAATGCTCCATACAAAATATGGAGCTCTCCTCTGCGCTGTACTGCGTTCTGCACTGTTACAGCTCAGGAAAGGGCGCTGTGGAAAGACTCCCCATTATCATCATCATTGCCTCCCCATCATCATCATGGCCTCCCCATTATCATCAATGCCTGCCCATCATCATCATCTCCTCCCCATCATCATCAATGCCTGCCCATCATCAATGCCTGCCCATTATCATCATCTTCTCCCCATCATCATCAATGCCTCCCCATTATCAGCAATGCCTGCCCATTATCATCTTCTCCCCATCATCATCATCAATGCCTCCCCATTATCAGCAATGCCTGCCCATTATCATCTTCTCCCCATCATCATCATCAATGCCTCCCCATTATCAGCAATGCCTGCCCATCATCACACACAGACAGCACACAAGCACTCTCTCACATACTTATACACACACACTCAAAGCACCGCACTACATACACACAGACACACAGAGACATACACACACACGTCTTACCTGTCCGACGTCCGCGCGCTCTGTGCCACAGCCGGCCGCTGAATGATGACGTCATTCAGCGGCCTGCTGTGAGAGGAAGCGCCGGCGCTCCCTGGAGCCTGGAGCTGCGGCAGCGGAGGCACGGGAGAGGTAAGTATTGTGCCAGCTGATGCCGGGGCCCTGAGCAAGCGGGGGGGGGGGGCCCAGTGGCGGCGCTGACACCGCTCTCCTCCGCTAACGGGCGGGGGGGTGCCAGACTGCGAGTGGGCCCCCCGCCTGCTCAGGGCCCCGGCACTTGCCCGGGTGTGCCGGGTGCTGACGCCGGCCCTGGTTTGCGCACATGTCAGGAGGAATTTTGGTCCACTCCTCTTTGCAGATCATCTCTAAATCAATAAGATTTTGAGGCTGTCGCTTGGCAATTCGGAGCTTCAACTTCCTCTATAAGTTTTCTATGGGATTAAGGTCTGGAGACTGGCTAGGCCACTCCACGACCTTAATGTGCTTCTTTTGAGCCACTCTTTTGTTGCCTTGGCTGTATGTTTTAGGTCATCATCTTGATGGAAGACCCAGCTATGGCACATTTTTAATGTCCTGGCGGAGGGAAGGAGGTTGTCACTCAGGATTTTATGGGACATGGCTCCATCCATCCTCCCACTGATGCGGTGAAGTAGTCCTGTGCCCCTAGCAGAGAAACACCCCCAAAACATGTTTCCACCTCCATGCTTGACAGTGGGGATGGTGTTCTTGGGTCATAGGCTGCATTTCTTTATCTCCAAACACGGCGAGTTAATGCCAAAGAGCTCAATTTTTGTCTCATCTGACCACAGCACCTTTCCCAATCACTCACAGAATCATCCACGTGTTCATTGGCAAACTTGAGACGGGCCTGCACATGTGCCTTCTTGAAGAGGGGGACCTTGCGGGCACTGCAGGATTTTAAACCTTTACGGCGTAATGTGTTACCAATGTGTAATGACACTGGGTTAGTGTCACTGTATGGAAGCCTGGGGGCGCTAGCAGAGGGCACAGGTCTGCACGCAGAGAGTGTTAGGACTGAGGCACGATGTGCGTGCAGGACCTGAGCCTAACAAGTCACATGATCGCAGGGAGTGGAGCCAGAGTACAGCAGAGCCGCAGGGTTGCGGAGCAAAAGCAGAAGCCAGACAGAAGCAAGGTAATCAGGGACAAGACAGTAGAGTAATCCGAGACGAATCAATGGGTCAGAAAACCAGGAGGGAGCGCGGGATCCGAAGGCAGTACGAGAGAGTAGTCAGGAGGTAAACTGAGTGTCAGAAGCCAGAGAAGTCAGGACGGTACAGACACACGAAGCAGAAGCGAGTCCAGGGGCAAACCAGGTCATACACAGAACAGAATCATACAGAGGAACAACGATTATGGTTAGAGTAACCTGAGTCAGCAGCTCGAGCCGAGTAAATAGGAGTATTACCAACACTGAACCCAGGAAATGCCAGCATTAAATAGCAGCTCTAAAACTAAAGATGGGCCAACTAAATTAACCCTGACCTGACCAGGACGGAAACAGAAAGAACCCATCCTGAGTCATGACACAATGGTTTTCTTGGTGACTGTGGTCCCAGTTGCCTTGAGATCATTAACAAGGTCCCCCATGTAGTTTCAGGCTGATCTCTCACCTTCCTCATGATCAAGGTTAGCCCACGAGGTGAGATTTTGCATGGTGCCCCAGATCGATGTCGATTGACAGTCATTTTGTATTTCTTCTATTTTCTTACTATTGCACCAGCAGTTGTCTCCTTCTCACCCAGCTTCTTACTTATGGCTTTGTAGCCCATTCCATTTTTGTGCAGGTCTATGTTCTTGTCCCTGACATCCTTATAAAGCTCTTTGGTCTTCCCCATGTTGTAGAGGTTAGAGTCTGACTGATTAATTGAGTCTGTGGACAGGAGTCTTTTATAAAGGTGACTATGTAAGACAGCTGTCTCTAATGCAGATAACGAGTTGATTAGGAATATCTAACTGGTCTGTAGGAGCCAGAACTCTTAATGGTTGGTAGGGGATCAAATACTTATTTCTCACTGCAAAATGCAAATAAATTTATATAATTTATACAATGTGATTTTCTGGATTTTATTTTTGATATTTTATCTCTCAATGTTAAAATTAACCTACCCTTAAAATTATAGACTGTTCATGCCTTTGTCAGTGGGCAAACTTCCAAAATTAGCAAGGGATCAAATACTTATTTCCCCCACTGTAAGTGTACGCGCAGGGCCGCTATCAGGGCATTACTGCCCTTAATGGCGTATGGAGCCCAGCAAGCAGAAGGGGCCTCGAAAAGGAACCCCTTCTCTTCTGCTCACCAGGGCCCAGTGACAGGATTCTGCAGGCTCAGTAACTGATCGTGCGTCCTCAGACGCACATTGCATGTTCAGTTATAATCTATTGGCTTGCAGGAGGCTCCTCCAGTACGGCAAAAGTTAACAGCCACCTGCCAATCACTGACATCAGTGCGCACGTTGACGGCGTATGATTTCACTGCCATATGCCGACTTCTCCACGCCTTAGATGCCTCTAGCAGAGAACACCGCTGGATCTCGGACAGGTAAGGAGAAACTTAATAAGTTACAGTAGAGTAGGGCCCGGCCAAAAGAGTCTACATTGTCGTGGTAGCAGCTTAAAAAAAATATTTTGCCAAAACAAAAGCTGCTGGCTATGTATGTGATCTGGTGTTAGATGGGAACTGATGTGTGATTGGTAAGGACGTGGTGTAGGAGTGGAGTTTTTCTGTGAGTGAGCGGTGGGACTGTGGAAGGTTCAAGGGTTTGTGACGGAGCTGGGGTGGAGCCTAAGCGGAGTCTCAATCAGGCCCGAAAATTTTGCCAGTATGGGGCCCCGAAATTCCTGGTGGCAGCTCTGTGTACGTGGCCACATTGCAACAGACAAGTTCCAAGAAATCCAAACCTGCTGCATTATTTGAGCCTTTGTAAAAATAGTGGGCACAGAAGGAACTACAGAAACTCTCAGGAACACCACTAGTAGGAGCTCATGAGTGCTTCAATAATCTAGATCCCGATTACACCCATAGAGGACAGCGTGAATATATGAACTTCATTCACTGAGCAACGCATTTCTACCTCAGCAAGTGGCCATTGTCAGGCTCCATAAAAAATAGTACATCCAAATAGACAATAAATACTCTTCCTATTAGATGCCACATTTCACACAGTCAGTAATAATATAAACATTCCCAAAAAATATCAATAAAAGAACATATCTAATAAAAATTACATAAAAATGTCTTACACCTTAAAAGCAATGTCTTATCTTGGTATTCCGACAACAACTCCCTGCCATCTCGAGGCACCAGCGCAATGACGTTCCTATGGTAAACTGAGTGGGTCAGAAAGTATAGACGATGGACTGACCAGTATCGGAGCGCTGCTCTAATGTTCCCAAGTCCATGGACTGACCAGTATCGGAGCGCTGCTCTAATGTTCCCAAGTCCAGATAACATCAATTGTCTATATGCATTTTTTTTGCTGTTCATGACAATTAATGAATAAATGTGCACTCAAAATACCATAATTCATTTTATTTAATGTATTTTCATCACACCCATATTTTTACCATTAATAACATGTAACTTGGACCAACATCTTTTTGTTTCTTTAGATTTCCTTTTATCAGGTTATCTCTATAGCCTCATTTACACCATTAAGACATCGGTTGCGCAGCTTGAAAATCCAATGGGAATCACATCTATACATATCGATGATGGCTATCTGGGATATCATAGTTACATAGTTAATATGGTTGAAAAAAAGACAAATGTTCATCAAGTTCAACACAGGGATGGGATGACATGTATATGGTTGACCTGTCTGCCCCAAAGACCTTATTGTTCCCTCCTGATCCCATTTGTCGATCAACTGGACCTAACATTCAGGAAAGAACTTTACACATTTCAATAAACATTTGTTATTTTCTTCTAGTAAAGCATCTATGCCTTTTGGTGGTTCATGAACCATTTCAGACATGATACTTTCCTAACGGGGTTATTAGCAGATTTTCTGTAGATTTCTTACATCACTGTATGAAATATCGAGACAGGATATGATTTTAAAATTCGATCTAGCTTATATTAAAGTGTCAATTATTCAACCTTTTTTTCAAAGTTTTGGTGGTGAGGCCAATATATTGTCCTCATTCACATTTAATGGTGTAAATTACGAATGTGGAACTGCAATTAGGACGCAGTCAGACGGCCGTATAAATTGGATTGAGATCGGAAGACAGTACAGGGACTGGCCGGCAGTTCTACCGACCAGAGTGTGACAGCTGCACAGAAATACATGAAGCTGTCATGCTCGGGTAGGGAGAGCTGCCGGCCAGTCCGTTCACTACGTTCTGATCTTGGTCCAATTTATACGGCCGTCAGACTGTGTGTTTTATTTCACATGGCTCCTGAGTGATGTTAGACTGGAAAGTTTTCTCTTATTATTAGTTCAGGTAGACATGCAAGCAGCGGGAGCTTGCTGATTGCAACCACAACAAGCATTGGGATGTGACGGAGGAGCAACGCAGATCTTTACCCTGGGTGACGGCTGTTACGGCTAAAGTGGTCATGTAACCCAAAGCTACGGAAAGGCAACATGTTTGATTCCGTAGGACACTCGTTAGCTCAGTGTTATTGGTCTATGGCCACCACATCCATGCTTTTGTCGTATTCGACCACCCTGATTTTGCTGCAGCGATGCAGCGGAGAAGCTTCTTTTCTGCTATTTGAAGTCACCGTGCCTTTCACATCACACGCTCTGCCTTATACGAGCGTCTGTTTTCAGAATAGAAGACGAGAGATGCCGAACGTGTTACTAAACTTGAAACTGCACCAAAATCAAAAGGATCCTTTCTTTCTTTTTCCTGACATTTGAATTCATGCAAACTCAAAGGCCTGGAAGACAACACAGTTTAATTATAATATACATTTCTCCTGCCTAAGTCATGCCAATTACATCTGATTGGATATTTTCTTTATTCAACAAACCCCTTTCATGTCATTTTAATTTACTGTCAAAGCAGCCGGAATATTGGAAACTAAATTATTTACTTCAACCCATAAACCAATAATGTTCCATTTGTCTCGTACGGGGAGAGTCTGGGCTAACAAGATTATTAAGGACATTGCTTGTAATAGTGAATGTCCTTCACCGCATGTCTGCTCCCGCTGCGCTCTCAGAAAGCAGACTTCAAAGCCCCTTGTGCCATTCCGTCACACCGCCTCTGATTTCAATTACTGCCTCTCTGGGCTCTGTGAGAGTGGATCAGACGCTCTCCCTGTCCGCTCCTGTCAGAACACACCGAGAGCGGCGTGCTCACTGGGGACCAGTATTCCCAGGTCTCCGGCAGAGGTCTACACGTAGCTGGCATTCGGTGCACTCGCATACCTAGATCGCCATCAGCTCTCCGATTTTATAAGGGTTTTCTAGAGTTTAACAATGGTCAACATAAGTGACCAGAGGGCTCAGCATAAGGTTGATGTCTCGTAGCGAAGCCGTCCAAAACCAGCCCTATGGTAACAATTTATAAAACTGTCCGTTTTCCGGCAGTGCTCCGTCCATGCACAAACACGTGGGCTCCATAGTCACAGAAATGGCACGTGAGCACCTAATCATAGGCCACTTCCATGTGCCACTTTTTGCTTCGTTTTTAGCTAGAGACATTTGGAATATAGGAACATTACCGTTTGCATTATATTCATAGGATTTCTCCTGAAATACCAGGCACTAGGCATACATCATTTATTACAAACCCTACAGACTTGAAAGAGGTTGTCCAATTAAAAAAAAAAAAAATCACATTTTGCTAAAAATAGTGAGTTTTACAGTCAGGGCCAGAAATATTTGGACAGTGACACAATTTTGCGAGTTGGGCTCTGCATGCCACCACATTGGATTTGAAATGAAACCTCTACAACAGAATTCAAGTGCAGATTGTAACGTTTAATTTGAAGGGTTGAACAAAAATATGTGTTAGAAAATGTAGGAATTGTACACATTTCTTTACAAACACTCCACATTTTAGGAGGTCAAAAGTAATTGGACAAATAAACATAACCCAAACAAAATATTTTTATTTTCAAAATTTTGTGGCGAATCCTTTGGAGGCAATCACTGCCTTAAGTCTGGAACCCATGGACATCACCAAACGCTGGGTTTCCTCCTTCTTAATGCTTTGCCAGGCCTTTACAGCCGCAGCCTTCAGGTCTTGCTTGTTTGTGGGTCTTTCCCTCTTAAGTCTGGATTTGAGCAAGTGAAATGCATGCTCAATTGGGTTAAGATCTGGTGATTGACTTGGCCATTGAAGAATGTTCCACTTTTTTGCACTCATGAACTCCTGTGTTGCTTTGGCTGTATGCTTGGGGTCATTATCCATCTGTACTATGAAGCGCCGTCCAATCAAGTTTGCAGCATTTGGCTGAATCTGGGCTGAAAGTATATCCCGGTACACTTCAGAATTCATCCGGCTACTCTTGTCTGCTGTTATGTCATCAATAAACACAAGTGACCCAGTGCCATTAAAAGCCATGCATGGCCATGCCATCACGTTGCCTCCACCATGTTTTACAGAGGATGTGGTGTGCCTTGGATCATGTGCCGTTCCCTTTCTTCTCCAAACTTTTGGCTTCCCATCATTCTGGTACAGGTTGATCTTTGTCTCATCTGTCCATAGAATACTTTTCCAGAACTGAGCTGGCTTCTGGAGGTGTTTTTCAGCAAATTTAACTCTGGCCTGTCTATTTTTGGAATTTATGAATGGTTTGCATCTAGATGTGAACCCTTTGTATTTACTTTCATGGAGTCTTCTCTTTAC
Organism: Oophaga sylvatica; assembly: GCA_033576555.1. NCBI lineage: Eukaryota > Metazoa > Chordata > Amphibia > Anura > Dendrobatidae > Oophaga > Oophaga sylvatica. The sequence continues at coordinate 459,787,274 of JARQOD010000001.1, forward strand.
TGTTGACTTAGAGACAGATACACCTACTTCACTGAGAGTGTTCTGGACTTCAGTTGATGTTGTGAACGGGTTCTTCTTCACCAAAGAAAGTATGCGGCGATCATCCACCACTGTTGTCTTCCGTGGGCTCCCAGGTCTTTTTGGATTGATGAGTTCACCAGTGCTTTCTTTCTTTCTCAGGATGTACCAAATTGTAGATTTTGCCACTTCTAATGTTGTAGCAATTTCTTGGATGGGTTTTTTTTCTGTTCTTGCAGCTTAAGGATGGCTTGTTTCACCTGCATGGAGAGCTCCTGTGACCACATGTTTCCTTCACAGCAAAACCTTCCAAATGCAAACACCACACCTCAAATCAACTCCGGCCCTTTCATCTGCTTAATTGAGAATGACATAACAAAGGGATTGCCCACACCTGTCCATGAAATAGCCTTGGAGTCATTTGTCCAATTACTTTTGGTCCCTTTAAAAACAGGGTGGCACATGTTAAGGAGCTGAAACTCCTAAACCCTTCATCCAATTTTAATGTGGATACCCTCAAATGAAAGCTGAAAGTCTGAACTTCAACTGCATCTGATTTGTTTTGTTTCAAATTCATTGTGGTAATGTCTAGAACCAAAATTAGATAAATGTTGTCTTCTGTCCAAATATTTATGGACCTAACTGTATGTGGGCAAAATGCGTTAGTAAATCTGTAAATACGTATATGGTAGGTTGGTGGTATTAGAAGTGTTTGCTGTTACGCTGGTCTGTCAGTGGTCACCTGGTAGCTCTAAAATGACTACCATGATCATGCTTCGCACAAGACACTACATTTACCAGCTCTGGAGGGTAGCCCTAGCCTTCACCATTTAACCCTTGTAATGGGATCTGGACTAACACAGGGGTCCCTGGTTGCTGGCCAGGTGTGGGCTGGCAGGAGTAGTAGTAACCAGGTCAGAACCAGTAGGCAATCAACGTACAAAATCAGTAGGCAACAAAGCACAACATCTCCAAGGAGTTTGTATGTTCTCCTTGTGTTTGCATGGGGTTTCTCCTGGTTGTCTGGTTTCCTCCCACACTCCAAAAACATACTGATAGGGAATTTAGATTGTCAGCCCCAATTGAGACAGTGATGATGATGATGTCTGTAAAGCGCTGCGTTACATGATGGCACTATATAAGTAGGTAAAATAATTATCCAAAGTTCCCCCATCTGAAGACATACTTTTCTTTACAGAATGTTGACAGCTCTATTCCCCAATTGTGCTCGACTCAGGATATGTAATAGGGGTTGCCTGAGTACCTAATTAGAATTCATATCATCAAGTGGATTTTTTCATGCCATTTTATTCATGTAATAGGCACAAAAACATAAAACATGTTCTTATCCTACCCTCCTCCATATCCTGACATGACGTCTATATGAAAAAGACCCGGGAAGGGTCGAAACCAGGGGCGTACATAGAAATCATGGGGCCCCATAGCAAAAGTCTGAATGGGGCCCCCCCAAAAAAAAAACAGGTGCTCTTAACTCCACACACACACACACCTGCAGTGCATGCAGGGCCCCCTACACCCTCCACAGTGCGTGCAGCCGGGCCCCCCTCCCTAAGGTGCAAAGTGCAGTCAGAGCCATTGTAAATGTAAAGTGCCAGCACAGTGAGGGGACACATTTAACAAAAAAAATCGACCCCCAGCCAGGCTCACCATCTTGTGTGTGCAGTGGCGTAGCAACTGTTTGTGGGGCCCGGGGCGGCTGAAAAATTTGCCGCCCCTTTGGTCATTGATAATCCTGAAGCATTCACCATTACAACCAAAAAAAGGCTCAAAGTAAATACCTTTCACCTGTAAAATCAGCATGGCAAAAATACACACTGCAAAGCAGCAACACACAGTATGGACTTGTGTTTATGATGTGCTTTATCCTCCTTGGACAAAAAGGACTTCTTTAGGCTTGGCTCACATTTATACAGTGCAGTCTGCTGGACAAATATGTCTGAATTGCAAAAAAAAATGGTATTCAGACGTATATGGAGGCATACACAAACCATAATGGGCAACACGTAGTGTAAAAAAATGTTCTTCTGACTATGTTTTGCCCTGATCACGTTGTATTGTGGGAAAAAAACATAATTGACCAAAGGTACGCGTTTTTAATGTGGGGTGAAAAAAAGTTTATTCCTCTGGACACCTCCTCACAGAACTGATGCCAAAATGGAGTGGGATGGGACTGTTGACACCAGTAAAACTAGATGGAAAAAAAATGATTCTTTTTAAGTAAAAAAACATATAGAGACAAAGATGGAAGTACGATATGTATCAAATGTACTTGTTTAAATTCGTAGGTTGATGCATGGCATACGTTTTAATGTATACGTCCAACGCATTAAGTCTGCAGGCGTATAAATGTGAACCTAGCCTGACGGAACATGCTGCATAGTGTGCTCCGATGTAAGAAGTGTGGTACCTAATCTGACAGCAGGTACAAGCAATGCCCATCATTCATGGCATCATATAAGACAGGTAGACGGATGTCATATCTTTGTATATGAAATGATTGGAATATGTAAGCTATGCAAAGTTCCAACATGTGTACAAACTACAAGACACATTTTATCACAGGTAAGGGGACACAGAAATGCCGCACACAATATCTTCCATAACATCTGCAGAACTTCCACTCTCAGGCACCTCATGAGCTCAGCACGCCCCATGTAATTGCTGTCTCCCAGGTGCATGCCTCTGGGGTGAAGGAGCAGAATAAATTAGTAACATTTATTGGCTGCACCATGATTTCCAGGGCATTGCACATTTTTAGTATTGCATGAACATGCATTGTTGCACACCTTGACAGTAGGGTTGAGCATTCCGATACTGCAAATATCGGGTATCGGCCGATATTGGCTGTATCGGAATTCCGATTCCGAGTTCCGATATTTTCGTCATATCGGATACCGGAATCGGGATTGTCACTGTCACTGTCAGTGTCCGTCGGTCGGGTCTGTCAGGAGTCAGCGGCACTTACCTGGCAGAAGATCTCCGGCGGTCACGGCCTGGACTGCTTCATGGCCGCAATCTTCTTTCCCCGGCGGTCACATGCAGTTTCTCGCGATAACTGCAGTGACTGCTGGGTAATCCCGGCCGTAAAGCAGTCAGTCCGATGACGTCACCGCCGGGGAAGCAGGTAATCAGCTGTGCTGCGTTGCGATGACAGGTTCTGCCTGTCATTGCGATGTAGCAGAGCTGGATCGTCGTGGGACTGTCGTTATGGACTGCGTCGGACAGGTGGTATACTGTTGGTTTGTTTTTTTTCTTTTTTTACAGGAGATCGATGGCGTCGCAGGAATGAGAGTATAATAAAATTAATGAAAACTGTGTTGTCTCTTTTATTTCATTAAAAGACTTTTTTCTTGCTTTGTCTTTTTTTTAAACATTTAAAAACTTTGGGATTAATAATGGATCGGTGTCTTATTGACACCTCTCCATTATTAACCGGGCTTATTGTCACCGTGCAATCAACGGTGACATTAACCCCTTATTACCCCGCTTGCCACCGCTACAGGGCAAGTGGGAAGAGCCGGGTAAAGTGCCACAATTGGCACATCTTTTGATGCGCCAAATGTGGGGCTGCTGTAGCCTGGTAATATCAGGCTGTTGAGGGCCAAAATCCATGGGCCTTGACAGTCTTTTAATACCAGGCCGCAGCAGTCTGCATTTTACTTGGCTGGTTAACAAAAATAGGGGGGATCCCCACGCCGTTTTTTTTTCGAGGGGATCCCCTATTTTTGTTAACCAGCCAAGCTAAGCAGACTGCTGTGGCCTGGTATTATCAGGCTGGCAAGGTCCATGGATATTGGATCCTTACCAGCCTGAAAAACCAGGCCTCAGCGGTCTGCTTCATCTGGCTGGTTAACAAAAATAGGGGGGACCCCACGCCAATTTTTTTCGAGGGGAATCCCCTATTTTGTTAACAGCCAAGATATGCAGACTGCTGTGGCCCTGAGGTATGATCAGGCCTGGCAAGGTCCAATAGGATTTTCATGGATCTCCTTAACAGCCTGAATAATCCCAGGCCTCAGCGTCCTGCTTCTATCTGGCTGGTTAACAAAAATAGGGGGGACCCCACGCCATTTTTTTTCGAAGGGAACCCCTATTTTTGTTAATCAGTTCCCTCTGACGTCACTGATTGTGTCCCTGGCTGACCTGAAGTGAAAGTGGAAAGCAATCAATTAAGCTTTCCACTTAAGGGCCCGTCTCACATAGCGATATCGCTACCGAGATCGCTGCTGAGTCACTAGTTTTGTGACACAGCAGCGAGCTCACCAGCGATATCGCTGTGTGTGACATTCAGCGACGATCAGCCCCCCTGCCGGGTATCGCTGATCGTCGCTGAAATGTCAGGACCTTTTTTTGATCGCTGGTTTCCCGCTGACAGGCACACATCGCTGCGTGTGACAGGCGGGAGACCAGCGATCCGCTGGTAACCAAGGTACACAGCGGGTTTCCAGGCGCGGGGCTGTGCCTAGAAACCCGCTGTGTACCTTGGATACCAGCGCCCTGATGCAGGGAGCTGGTATCCAAGGTACACAGCGGTTTCCAAGCGCTGCGCGGTGCCTGGAAACCCGCTGTGTACCTTGGTTACCAGCGGATCGCTGGTCTCCCGCCTGTCACACGCAGCGATGCGTGCCTGTCAGAGGGAAACCAGCGATCAAAAAAAGGTCCTGACATTTCTGCGACGATCAGCGATACCCGGCAGGGGGGCTGATCGTCGCTGAATGTCACACACAGCGATATCGCTGGTGAGCTCGCTGCTGCGTCACAAAACTAGTGACTCAGCAGCGATCTCGGTAGCGATATCGCTATGTGAGACGGGCCCTTAAGCGATGTTACCCAAAGTGTCGCTGTCCCAGATCACTGCCTGAGCTGCCTGTTTGGCAGCTCAGCAGCGATCATGTAGCGATACACCAGCGATCCTGACAAGTGCATATCGTTGTCGGGATCGCTGGTGTATCGTTATGTGACACCCAGCCTTTACTCTCCTGTCAGCCAGGAGAGGAACTCATTCATTTGGGGTTTACTGTGAGGCTGCAGCATTAGCTGCGGTCCCTGCAGTAAACATTAACCCTTTCTGAAGGATTACACCGTGGGACCTGACTGTGCATGGGATAGGTAAGAATAATTTTGCTTTTTTATTTTATTTTTATTACAGGAAATGGTTTTTGCAGTAAAATAAAAGATGGTCAAAAACGTGTCTTTATTTCATTAAAATGATTTTTAATTAAAGTGTGTGTGTTTTATTTTTATTTCATGCAATAGGATTAATAATTGATAGTTGTCTAATTGACAGCTCTCAATTATTAACCTGGCTTAAGGTCACCTTTCAATAGCAAGGTGGCTTTAACCCCATATTAACCCATTCGCCACCGCTACAGGGCAATGGGAATAGACGGGCAAAGTGCCAGAAAGGGCGAATCTAATTATAGATTTGTCTTTCCTGGGGTGTCTGGGGGCAGATGTTAGTAGCCGGGGGGGGGCCAAAAATAATGGTCCCTCTCTGGGCTATTATTATCTGCCCCCACTCACTGGCTTTGTCTGTCTGGTTGCGAAAATAGGGCGGGAGCCCACGCATTTTTTTTCAGCAATTTTACACCTCATATATATATATATATACATGTCATTGAATTTGTGACACATATATATATATATTTATATTTGTAGTTCATACACTTCTACATAGTATAATAGCCGCTAATTCAATTGCCGGCTTTTGTGAAAATGCAGAACCCGACATGAAATGACACTTGGTGTACATAGGGTTAACCATGTCTTTTCATGTCCTTTGCTATCTAATTTGCACAAACAATTAAATCAGTCTATGTGTGCAAAATTTCACACCTGTAGGGGTTAATTAAAGGTGTAAATTCGTAGCAAAAAAGTCTGTTTTTTTTACAACGAATTTACACCTTTAATTAACCCCTACAGGTGTGAAATTTTGCACACATAGACTGATTAATTGTTTGTGCAAATTAGATAGCAAAGGACATGAAAAGACATGGTTAACCCTATGTACACCAAGCGTCATTTCATGTCGGGTGACCCGACATGAAATGACACTTGGTGTACATAGGGTTAACCATGTCTTTTCATGTCCTTTGCTATCTAATTTGCACAAACAATTAAATCAGTCTATGTGTGCAAAATTTCACACCTGTAGGGGTTAATTAAAGGTGTAAATTCGTAGCAAAAAAGTCCGGTTTTTTTACAACGAATTTACACCTTTAATTAACCCCTACAGGTGTGAAATTTTGCACACATAGACTGATTTAATTGTTTGTGCAAATCAGATAGCAAAGGACATGAAAAGACATGGTTAACCCTATGTACACCAAGTGTCATTTCATGTCGGGTGCTTCTGTCTTTTCACTGAAGCCGGCTTTACCCGGCAATTGAATCAGAGGATATTTTACTATGTAGAAGTGTATAAACTATACATATATGTATATATATATATGTCACAATGACATGTATATATATATATATGTATTCTATGTGTGTATATTTAGTGTTTACAAGGAAAGAATGGGGTTTTTTTAGTTACGATATTTTGTTCCCATAGACTTACATGGGACTTCCGGTATCGGTATCGGGTATCGCCGATATTTTAATGATATCGGCGATACCATTCCGATTCCGATACTTTTGGATATCGGAAAGTATCGCTCAACTCTACTTGACAGTGAAGTTGGTGGTGGGACATACACTGGAGGTCTTACCTACAGCTAGGAAGCATCATCCTGCCTGGTGGTGGTACAGGGGTTAAATCACATGAAACCAGCTCTAATGGAGAAGCATTGTGAGGAGTACAGATTGGTGGCTGCAGTGCATGCAGGGCCCCCTCCTCCACAGTGCCTGCAATCAGGACCCCCTCACTCCCTAAGGTGCAAAGTGCAGCCAGAGGCTAGCCATTGTAAATATAAAGTGCCAGCACAGTGAGGGGACACATTCAACAAAAAAATCCACCCCATACCCCAGCCAGCAGGGCTCACCTTCTTGTGTATCTCTCCTTGAGTGAAACTTATGAATGTTTTCTGCTTCCTGTGATGCACGTGTCTCTGAGGGCTGCAGGCTGGCTTTCTTATGCAAATGCAGCCACAGACAGGAGACAACAAGGAAAGGGGACCTTCAAGGGGGTTTACAGTGTCCGGCCGTCGCTTATATTTAATTAAAGGAGATAGTACTGTGTCAGCACAGCACAGCTGCCAAACGACAGCGGCCGTCGTGGGCCCCCTCACCTGTCTGGGCCCCATAGCTGCTGCTTAGTCTGCTCTATTCACGGAACGCCACTGGTCGAAACGTTCCCGTTTTCTTGCGATTATCCTCATGTCACATTACGTACATTTTGTGCCTATTACATGAATAAAATTGCATGAAAAAATCCACTTGATGGTTTGAACTCAAGGATTTGTGAGAATGCGGTTGCTTTTTCTTCTACTATATTTGGGGACCATCCAGTTCGACTAGCACCTCCAACCACAACCGGGTGCACTCCAAACTACTTCCTTCTACAGACAATTTGTAGACAGAGAAGGGGGCTGGCTTAGCTTCTAAAATTAGGGAGTCATATTCAGACACAACACTGATGACAGCCAAAAGTGGACCTGTTGGAGGCCCAGAGGAGATATCTTCAGATGGAATCACCTTGAAAAGTTTAAGTACTGTTGGCCCACTTGACAATTTGGAAACATTTTGTATTTTGAGAAACAATGTCCTTACGATTCTACCTAATTGCAGGTGACTTTTTTTACTTTCACTGGTAACATCCTCATATTTCAACCATCGTTGACAGACTATACAAAACAATTTCTCTCTTCTACACAAAATCTAGCACTGCCAACAGATATTCACAGAGAATGACATTACACAGGACTGCAATATTTTACATTTTGTGTAAAGGTTGTGCTAGACGTATCTGATTAATCACAGTGTCGCATTCTGGTGATCGTGGCATCCAGGCTGCACAGCCACTTAAAATACAGTTTACATCCAGAAATGCAACATAAGGAACCAATTAGAAAAAATAACCTTTAACGGTAACCTAGCCTCTGTAGGAAGATTCTCAGGAGATCTATGCCCGGCCCATAGATCTGAACAGCTTATTTACATATGAGAAAAAAGGGATGTCTCAGGAATAAGACACTGGATTACAGATATCAAGGTATCATGTTATCATGTTATGGAGCTTCCTATGTCATACATGCCCATATAGATGTCAAAAGGATGCATGCGCCGCCAAACGCATACCTGCGCACGGCCTGCGTACCCAATGATAAAGATAGGGTATGCAGGTCGCATGTGGCGTCATGCGCCCATAGGGGGAGCCGCTGGAGGAGGCGTGGCCGGGGCGGAGCTTAGCGGCGGCCGTACGCAGACAGGCGCAGGTCGCTCAAATGCAAGTGTGAAGCCAGCCTATGATGTGTTCAAATTAGGCAAGTTGTAGCTTGGTGACCTTTGCTTTGAGTGATCTATCTGGCTTGATTTTTTTCAAAATTGATTTGTTTGTGTATATATATATTTGTGTTATTTTCTTTTTTGAGGGCAGAAGAACATATATCTTTATAGACCCTGGCAGAACAACAGGTGAGTAATACATATTGGTGGTTGTGAGGGCATCCAGGTTCAAAACGTTGCCCATAGGACCCCTAGCCAAGGCTAACATGCACGCAAGTGGTGAAATTGCGATAGGATAACTTGGCAAATCAGCAAGTATTCCGATAAAGAGATTGTCCAACCAAAACAATGCCTTGGCTTGTTCACATGCAACCCATGCTTTGGATTTTGGATCACTACGCCAAAAGTACAGCCTTTCAGTTCTAAAAGGAAACACAGTCCATGAGGCCCAGTCATCTGCTTACGTCTCAGTGGTGCACCAGTTCCATATTAGCTGGTTGTTGTGTTTGGGTACCTGGTTGATCAGCTCTATTGGTGACATCGTATCTCAGCACAGGCTAAAATTTGTCATTACACAGTCACATATGGCGGAGCCTCCAGCACCATTTACTCCACTATTATTGACTACTGCGCACTGCGATGACAGGTGGGCGCCTGCTACGTCGACATGAGCATACAGATGTGCTACCTGCAGTGTCGTCCAGCAAAGCTATGTGCTCTGCATGATTTATTCTCATCATTAGCTGCACATTCCCACAAGCAAAATAGATGGGGTTTGGGATCCGAGCAAGACCAAGAATCTTTCACTCCCAACCATGCTCCACAAACTGGCATCTGAGGCTGTAAGGCACGACACATTCCTAGCTCTGCCTCTTCTAGTGGAATATTAATGAACAGGGCAGCTTGTCACTGAGCTGCTACTTACTAGGATAAAATATGATTTATGGTTAGCACATACATTAGGCCTTAAATAATAAAAAACACAACTTGCTTGCCTTAAAATGATACAACTTTAGAAGACGCTTTCATCTGTCAGTGAATACAACATCCTTGTTATTCAGTACTCGGTGGCTAAAAACCTGCCCTGACCTTTCTCAAAAAGTTGCGATAACTAAACAGGAGAGGAGAAGAAGCCTCAATTATATCCTAACGCCATGGCGAGCTAGCTCTTAAAAGGGTCGTCCGGGACTTTAACATTGATGGCGTATTAGCTACCGGAAACAGCTGATCGGTGGGGTCTCTGGTGTTGCATCTTCATCAACCAGACATCATTGATGACCTCTCCCAAGGAAAGGCCATCAGTGTTAAAGGGAATCTGTCACCATAATGTAGGTGAGAAACCCTGGTTACAGCAATGTATCACTTATTTGGCTGCCTGTAATTTTGATAAAATCACTATTTTAATTTGCATGCTGAGCTCTCTATAACCCTGCCAATACCACTGATTGGTAGCGTTCTGTGTGCACGGTGCATAGGCAGAAAACTGCCAATCAGTGGTGGGGGTGAGGTTATACAGGGCTCATAAATATGGAGGACAGGTTTACTAGTCCTCTAGTGATAGTCTCCTGTAGTTTAACAAAACTAGAGCAAGTAGCCCAGTAAGTTACACATGACTGGAATCAGGGTCTCTGTCTCTACATTATGCTGCTCTCAGATTAGATGGCAATACCCACTGACATTTATAGAATCATATGTATGAAAACTAGCCTTATCTAGGATAGAACCTTTCCGCATGCATCAAGGCTGCTGTTTCCACCTGCACAGCCCCAAAATAGGGTTTGGTCTTGGTGTTTAGCCTCTAAATGTACAGAACATTCTATTAATATTAAGACGTGATCTTGATTGGAACCCATATATACTGAAAAGCTGCTTAACAGTTAATTAATCAGGTTGTCCTGCTGCAGAAAAAAATATTTTGATGTGCTAGATGACTAGAGAGAACTGCCCCAATCACAAGACATCAGTGCCGTCCCAGGTTCCAGCAGCTTTCAGCTTGGGTACGATACAGGAGAGCAGTGTTGTATGTGAAAAGAGCTGTCTGACTGGCTCATTTCAGTGGCAAAGCCAGTCCCCTTCTCTGTCTGGGTGGTTGGCTAATACTCGCTATCAGGTAGCTCCCTCTACACGCCACAAAGGAGAAGTGTAGAAACAACAAGCTGCCTCATCCAAAGGTGGAGCTGTCGTGACCTTGGACGCGTGCAGTGCTGATATTTCGATATTGGGGCGCCTTTGTGTGCAGTGTCATTGTGCAGTGTATGTGATTACCATTGTATTTGATAGGACAGGATTGACAATTTATTTACTTATTTTTTTCATGTGAAAATCTCTGATGAAACAATGATGGCAAAAAGTAACACGCCAACTAAATACTCATGAAGCTACAAAACTCGGATCCAAAACACTAATGAAACGCGGACTTTTGCTTGAGTACGTGAAAAACTCCTGGACATCTGAACGATGCTTAAGGCTACTTTCACTCATCAGTTTCTTGCCAGTCAGTCACAATCCGTTGTCTCAATGGATTGACGGATCCGTCGCAGATTGTGAAAAACTGATGCGACGGATCCATTTTTTCGACGGATCCAACGCAATTTTTTTCCGCAATTATAGACTATAGACCCCTAGAGTTCCAAATTTTTCGTAACACAAACTACTAAATTGATTAAAAATTCACATATATAAATCGTTTTGATATGACATGGTTTACTATATGTAAACCATGTGTCATATATCGGGTTCGGCAATGATTTTACTGAAGCCGGCAATTGATTTAGCGGCTATTATGCTATGTAGAACTCTATGAAATATATATTTGTGTCTCAATGACATGTGTATATATATGTATATATATATATTTATATATGTATTCAATGTGTATATATCTATTTTGCTTGTGTTTTAACCGGTCAGGAGCATGCTCAGTTAAAAAAAACGGATCAGTCGCCGGAATCCGTCATTTGACAGATGATGACGGATCCGGCGCCCATAGGCGGAGACAAAAAACGTTGCTTTGTGCGTCGTGTCCGGCCGACGGACCAAAAATTTCCGACGGATCCATCGAACGACGGATGAAACGCACGGCCATCCATCGCAATCCTTCGCTAATACAAGTCTATGAGAAAAAAATGGATCCTGCGGCATCAGTCGCCGGATCCGTTTTTTTTCAAAAAACGACGGATTGTGACTGATGGCAAAAAAACTGATGTGAGAAAGGGGCCTAAGAATGGTGGCGGACACAGACAGGAGAACAGTACATGGGCCCTTTGCTGTCCAATAATGTGTCTGTGGCAGAAGCTGATTGCCGCTCCGAAGGTGGCAGTGGCCCCGCTACCTCTTGGGCCCCTGTGCGACTGCATAGGTTGCACCAATGATATGTCTGCTCATGCCTAACAGTACCTACTAAGAAGTATGTGCATTTATAGAACTGGATGTGAGAGCAGTCATGTGTGTGTGGGTGACCTTTATGGGGACGTTTTATTGCAGTATTAATATGGACATGCATGGATGGTGTCATTAATGAAGTAGAGAATGGTACTTTTAATTAGTCACTGAATTATGTTATTAATTAGGGATGGAGGTTGTTAGCGGACACCAAATAGAGCTGTGAGTAGTTTATGGTGGTTCTACTTGAAAGAGAAATGCTCTGTACATCCCTGGCTGGACTGGACAGTGAAAACTATTGTGTTGCTTTTAAGTCCTATTAGATTATATTACTGGTAAATGACATATGTATGAATTGAAGCACTTAGAAGCATTCCCATAAAAGTTTTATCCTCTTAATATACTGCAATCAGCATATTATATAGCACTGTGTACTTAATTGCTCATTTTGCCTTTCTACCCAGTTAATTCTTCTCTTTTCCATTAGGTCTATGACATCACATGATTAAAAACAGACTAAGCTCTTTGTAGAAACAGAAATTCTCTTTTCCCTGCATGAGTCATCATAGGAACTACAACTCAATTCTACATCACTGAAAGTCCTTGGCAGTCCAGTTCCACCTCCCCTTCAACTCCTGACCTAGCTGCATCACTCTCCCCCTGCCAGGGGCTTTGCATGTAGTAAAACTGTAGTTCTAATGATGACTCATGCAGGGACAAGAGTCTTCCTGTTTTTATAGAGAGCTTTGAAGGATTCAGCTAATCTGTTTTTAATGACGTGATGTCATAGACCTATGTGTCATACAACTGCACGAGAGCCCCGGGACCATGAGTGCCAACACCACTGGAAGGGAGTATAAGCGCCGGCACAGGAGGGGAGTATAAGCTTTTTTATTTTATGGGGGTCAAACATTTAAATTGGGAAGAGGTTGTCCTAGTAGTAAAAATTAACCCTTTAGTGAACACCGTAAAAAAACAATGCTTTATCATCATACCGCTGATCAAAAAGTGGAATAAAACACGATGAAAAAGGCAACTGTAAATAAAACTTGTAAAGCTGAATAAGTCATCTTATCCCGCAAGAAACAAGCCACCATACAGCTCCATCAACGGAAAAATAAAAAATGTAGAGCTCTCAGAATAAAGTGATGCAATTCTTTTTTCTATCAAATAATTTTATTGAGTAAAACGCCAAAACACAAAAAAATGATATAAATGTGGTATCGCTGTAATCATACTGACTCGAAGAATAAAGCTGTCTTGTCAATTTTACCACACGGTGAACAGCTTAAAAAAAAGTAATAATAATTCCTGAATTTTGTTCATTTTGCCTCACAAAAATTGGAATACAAAGCAATAAAAAAAGTTGTGTGCCAAACATTTTTAGCAATAAAAATATCAACACGTCCCACAAAAACCGTCATCACATGACTGTCAGCAGAAATACAGAAAAATTGTAGCTCTCAAATCGTCACTGCACCTGTAGATAAATTCCCAGAAGGTTGTATTTTCCACAATGTGGTAATTTGTTGTTTCCACTGTTTAGGCATATCAGGGGATCTGCAAATGCGACATGGTGTTCACTATCTATTCCAGCCAATTTTGTGCTCCACAAGTCCCTTCCGAGCCCTGCCGTGCACCCAAATGGTAGTTTCCCTACACATATGGGGTATCGGCGTACTCAGGGAAACTGGACAATAAATTGTACTGTTTATTATCTCCTTTTAAATGCAAAATTTGAGGCTAAGTGAACATTTTTTGTGGTAAAAATTAAAATTTTAACTTCTTCCTTCCACGTAGCTTTAATACCTGTGAAGCACCTAAAGGGTTAAAAAAAACTTTGTGAATATGGTTTCGAGCACTTGAAGGGGTGCAGTTTTTTTAAATGGTGTCATTTTTTGGGAGTATTTTCTGTCACTTCAAATGTGACCGAAAAAAAAGGCTTTATAAATTTTGTTGGAGAAATGAGAAATTGCTAATCAACTTTTAACCCTTCTAACTTTCTAACAAAAATTATGCAGATGTAAAATAGACATGTGGTAAATATTACTTACAAATTATTTTGCACAGCATGACTAACTGGTTTAAGGATATAAGAATTGAAAGTTAGAAAATCACCAAAATTCCAATATTTTCACAGATAAACGCAAAAAATTTCGACCTAAATTTACCACTAACATAAAGTACAATATGTCACGAAAAAAACAATCTCAGAATCATACGATGAAGTGTTCTAGAGCTATTACCACATAAAGTGACAGTGGTCAAAATTGTAAAATCTGGCCTGGTCAGGAAGGTGAAAATAGGCTTCGAGATGAAGATTTAAGAGGATAAAAATTTTGACGGAAGTATTTCTTTAAGAAACACTGTACTAGAGATGCCGCATAAGGTTCTGACTTAGGACCAAAAATTCTGATTTTGGATGATCACATATACATTACCACTGACTCTGTGCAGGGTTCAGGAATATGTTTAGAATTTAGGACTAATAATAACAATGGAGTAATAAATTAGGGCCATTTGTTATCTTCTAGAATCAAAACTATGCAACAAAGAACTAATTTAGGACTAATATTAACAATGTAAAATTCAAGAAACTCCACCCCACGCCTAGGTGCGCCTCCAAAACAGAAGCTTTTGGGCTGTCTCTTTTTGGAATGTATGACAAGTCAAAAGTGTGCTCTATTTTCAGAGGTTATTAATACTACAACTTACAAGAAATGGCAAAGGGCTGCGATGAAGTTTAGAAACTGGTGCTGGTTACCAGTGTGTTCTTCAGGAGTGTTCATGATATTTTATTTATGGGATACTACTCGGAAAAATGGAGAAACACTCATTAAAATTATTATGATGGAAATGAAAAGGCGGCTGCAGATGTTTACTACAGGCGCATTATGAGCCAATACAATAGCCCTTCATGGAATAAAAGCATTGATTTGTTAATATTTCAATTAAACAGGTCAAGAATTTCAATCGCTCCAGGCTCCAGAGACTAAGCACATAGTTCTGCTGGCGAGGGTCATGTTTCCACATAATTACCGTCCCTCACAATTTCGCTCAGGTGATCAGTCTGTCGGTCATAATTATGAAGGTGCATGAACGAAAAATTCAGATTACAATTGTTCAGCGTATTTTAAAACTTAAAAATGTGAATAGTGATTGGCTGCGGACACTAAAACTCAACTTTGAAAGGCCAATAATCAGGGCACAAGTGATCCTGAAAATACTCACTCCAGACTATCAGCCCTTCTACCCAGGCTGGCAATCGTCCAACATATCAGCAAACTGCTAAAAATGCATCATTATCAGCAGCACATGCCCAGTGTAAACAGATGATGAGCTGTCCGTGTAAAACAGAAAATGAGCTGCCCCATGTAAACAGATGAGCTGCACCGTGTAAACAGATGAGCTGCACCGTGTAAACAGATGAGCTGCACTGTGTAAACAGATGATGAGCTGCACCATGTAAACAGATGAGCTGCACCGTGTAAACAGATGAGCTGCACTGTGTAAACAGATGAGCTGCACTGTGTAAACAGATGATGAGCTGCACCATGTAAACAGATGAGCTGCACCGTGTAAACAGATGAGCTGCACTGTGTAAACAGATGATGAGCTGCACCATGTAAACAGATGAGCTGCACCGTGTAAACAGATGAGCTGCACTGTGTAAACAGATGAGCTGCACCGTGTAAACAGATGAGCTGCACTGTGTAAACAGATGATGAGCTGCACCATGTAAACAGATGAGCTGCACCGTGTAAACAGATGAGCTGCACTGTGTAAACAGATGAGCTGCACCGTGTAAACAGATGAGCTGCACCGTGTAAACAGATGAGCTGCACTGTGTAAACAGATGAGCTGCACCATGTAAACAGATGAGCTGCACCGTGTAAACAGATGAGCTGCACTGTGTAAACAGATGAGCTGCACCGTGTAAACAGATGAGCTGCACCGTGTAAACAGATGAGCTGCACTGTGTAAACAGATGATGAGCTGCACCATGTAAACAGATGAGCTGCACCGTGTAAACAGATGAGCTGCACTGTGTAAACAGATGAGCTGCACCGTGTAAACAGATGAGCTGCACTGTGTAAACAGATGATGAGCTGCACCATGTAAACAGATGAGCTGCACCGTGTAAACAGATGAGCTGCACTGTGTAAACAGATGAGCTGCACCGTGTAAACAGATGAGCTGCACCGTGTAAACAGATGAGCTGCACCGTGTAAACAGATGATGAGCTGCACCATGTAAACAGATGAGCTGCACCGTGTAAACAGATGAGCTGCACTGTGTAAACAGATGAGCTGCACCGTGTAAACAGATGAGCTGCACTGTGTAAACAGATGATGAGCTGCACCATGTAAACAGATGAGCTGCACCGTGTAAACAGATGAGCTGCACTGTGTAAACAGATGAGCTGCACCGTGTAAACAGATGAGCTGCACTGTGTAAACAGATGATGAGCAGCACCATGTAAACAGATGATGATCTGCCAGTGTAAAACATATGATGAGCTGCTTGTGTAACATTTGATGAGCAGCCCGTGTAAATAGATAAGCTGCCCGTGTAAACAGATGATGAGCTGCCAATGTAAACATATGATGAGCTGCCCGTATAAACATATGATGTGCTGCCCGTGTAAGTAGATGATGAGCTGCCCGTTCCTCACTGTTGTATCTTTCTACAGATTGATAGACAGGACAGCAATATCAGAAAGACAAAGACCTGTTTTTATTTCCGGTAATCCACCATTTTAAAGGATTTAAAGGGGTCGTCACTATTGGACAGCCTCTTATTAATAATGCCAATGCTTCATAGATTACTGTGTCCAGGAGTTTAGCATTGATGGCCTATGCTTGACATAGGTCATCAATGTCTGATCAGTGGGGGAGCGACATCCGACACTCCCACCGATCAGCTGTCCCCAGTGACAGCGGCAGCTGGAACTGCTGAATTACGGAGTAGCACAGCTCCATCGAAGGAATGGTGGCCGTGGCTGGGTACTGCACATCCACCCCCTTTTGATTTGAATAAGGGGCAGATGTGCAGTACCTTGCCATGGCCACTGTACAGTTGATGGAGCTGTGCTGCCCATCCTACTGAGTAGTTCTGGCAGACATGGGGAACAGCTGATCGGCGGGGGTGCCACCGATCAAACATTGATCCTGGACACTCCCTTTAAATTATTATTCAGAGTGGGGTGGAAGGCAAAATTATTTTTAAACAAAGTGATTTGCAGATTCTCTTATTCTAGCACATGATATCAAGATGTATCAAGTGAGATCAAGTTGCCTGGAAGTCCAAGGATATCATTGGCGAATGTATTAGAAGTTTTATCCCCTTCATTTCTAAATGAGTTTTTTTCTAATGAAATGGAAAAGGGTCTATCAGCATCTGATCTGTTCTGTGTTCTACTGAGAAAAAAACATGGCGATAAGAAATTCCCAAATCATTGAGCTCTTGTTTTCTTTACATTTTACACTTCTTTTGGAGTAGGGGTTGCGGGTGTTGTATATTATGTGCACAGCAGATCTGTATCCACAGAGGGCAAATACAACAGAACAAGAGCTGGAGAGCATCCAGATTAGTTGCCAAGATGCATGTGTACTAATCAGGAGAACAGATTACACCTACCGCTGACTGTTTACCCATCATCTGCAGAGCGGTACTGTCACTTTAATACCGCAGAAGCACCGCTCAAATCGAATGCACAGATATTTGTAATAAGTTGTTATAAAGCTGTAGGAACAGATTAATTAAAGGGAAGAGAAATGTGAAGAAACACCAGGAGACCGCAGAACGACCCGAGGCTGATCTCTAAGCCTCCGCAGAGTACAGTGCGACGTGGAGGAGGACTGCAGAAACACCGGATAAAAAAGAATCAACAGAAAGAACGGAGGAAACAAATAGAAGGTTTAGAAGTGAAAGGATCTGTTCCCAGCAAATAATCTGCTCTGCCAGTCACTGTAGGCTACATAGTAAATCGCTACCATTGCTCGTCGTCCAGACTTTTCTGCTGCTCATGCTACAACATGGATCTCTAATAGAAAAACTGCCCACTCGGGCCAACACTGGCCTGAACACAATCACAATCCTCTTTTCACAATGGTCCAAATCCTCAGCTATAAGACACACGCAGCGGCCAATCTAGTTTCATTACAAGTCAGTCAAGCTCAACTTATAACCTAACATGTTGATCAAGAGGAAGGCAAAAACCCCACAGGATAGACACTAATAGCTCAATATTAGGGGGAAAACTCCTTCCCGACTCCACATACGGCAATCAGACTAGTTCTCTGGATCAACCTCCCATCAGAGAATCTAGTATATACAGGTCCTTCTCAAAAAATTAGCATATAGTGCTAAATTTCATTATTTTCCATAATGTAATGATTACAATTAAACTTTCATATATTTTAGATTCATTACACACCAACTGAAATTTGTCAGGTCTTTTATTGTTTTAATACTGATGATTTTGGCATACAACTCCTGATAACCCAAAAAACCTGTCTCAAAAAATTAGCATATCAAGAAAAGGTTCTCTAAACGACCTATTACCCTAATCTTCTGAATCAACTAATTAACTCTAAACACATGCAAAAGATTCCTGAGGCTTTTAAAAACCACATGCCTGGTTCATTACTCAAAACCCCCATCATGGGTAAGACTAGCGACCTGACTGATGTCAAGAAGGCCATCATTGACACCCTCAAGCAAGAGGGTAAGACCCAGAAAGAAATTTCTCAACAAATAGGCTGTTCCCAGAGTGCTGTATCAAGGCACCTCAATGAGAAGTCTGTTGGAAGGAAACAATGTGGCAGAAAACGCTGTACAACGAGAAGAGGTGACCGGACCCTGAGGAAGATTGTAGAGAAGGACCGATTCCAGACCTTGGGGGACCTGCGGAAGCAGTGGACTGAGTCTGGTGTAGAAACATCCAGAGCCACCGTGCACAGGCGTGTGCAGGAAATGGGCTACAGGTGCCGCATTCCCCAGGTAAAGCCACTTTTGAACCATAAACAGCGGCAGAAGCGCCTGACCTGGGCTACAGAGAAGCAGCACTGGACTGTTGCTAAGTGGTCCCAAGTACTTTTTTCTGATGAAAGCAAATTTTGCATGTCATTCGGAAATCAAGGTGCCAGAGTCTGGAGGAAGACTGGGGAGAAGGAAATGCCAAAATGCCTGAAGTCCAGTGTCAAGTACCCACAGTCAGTGATGGTGTGGAGTGCCATGTCAGCTGCTGGTGTTGGTCCACTGTGTTTCATCAAGGGCAGGGTCAATGCAGCTAGCTATCAGGAGATTTTGGAGCACTTCATGCTTCCATCGGCTGAAATGCTTTATCGAGATGAAGATTTCATTTTTCAGCACGACCTGGCACCTGCTCACAGTGCCAAAACCACTGGTAAATGGTTTACTGACCATGGTATTACTGTGCTCAATTGGCCTGCCAACTCTCCTGACCTGAACCCCATAGAGAATCTGTGGGATATTGTGAAGAGAAAGTTGAGAGACGCAAGACCCAACACTCTGGATGAGCTTAAGGCCGCTATCAAAGCATCCTGGGCCTCCATAACACCTCAGCAGTGTCACAGGCTGATTGCCTCCATGCCACGCCGCATTGAAGCAGTCATTTCTGCAAAAGGATTCCCGACCAAGTATTGAGTGCATAACTGAACATTATTATTTGATGGTTTTTTTGTTTGTTTTTAAAAAACACTTTTATTTTATTGGACGGTTGAAATATGTTAATTTTTTGAGACAGGTTTTTTGTGTTATCAGGAGTTGTATGCCAAAATCATCAGTATTAAAACAATAAAAGACCTGACAAATTTCAGTTGGTGTGTAATGAATCTAAAATATATGAAAGTTTAATTGTAATCATTACATTATGGAAAATAATGAAATTTAGCACTATATGCTAATTTTTTGAGAAGGACCTGTATACTTTTCAAGAAAGGCATCCAGTCCCTTTTTAAATTTTAGTAAGGAATCACTCATTACAATATTATACGGCAGAGAGTTCCATAGTCTCACTGCTCTTACAGTAAAGAATCTGCGTCTGTGATTATGGCTAAACCTTCTTTCCTCCAGACGTAGAGGATGCCCCCTTGTCCCCGTCACAGGTCTAAGAGTAAAAAGATTATTATACAGATCTCCATACTGTCCCCTCCTATATTTGTACATTTTAATAAGACTGATATGATACAGTCATATGCAGATTATACGAGTTTTTGATGCCTTTCTGCTGCAAAAACTCACTATAAGTGCATGTGCATTTTTACCTGCATCAAATGCAAGTCTATGGAAAAAATCTGCACAGAAAACTCAGCGTACCCACATGAGAGATTGACACGCTGCGGATTTGAAACTCGCACCACAGGCCGGTTTACACTGAGTAACAAAAGAAGTAGAGGGCAGTAGATTTCTATTAATCCAATCCACTTTGCTGGAACTGTAAGGGCCTATGCACACATTGCAGACTAGCTGCATTTTTACAGCATTTGTTTCAGATTCGTCACAAAACCTGATGCCAGCAAAGTGACAGAATCCTGAAGTTTCGTGCACACATTGCTTATTTGGTGCAGATTCAAATCTGCAGAATGCCAATTCTTTCGCATTTTTATTCCAGATACTAATGAGTGGGGAAAATCTGCAAGAAAAACGCATTAAGAACGTGGCAGAAATGCACCTATTTTACTGTGTTTTTCCTGACAAAAGATGCAGAAATGGTGCAGAAATTTTTGCACAAAATACTTAGCTACTTAGGGTCTGTCCACACGTTGAGTTTTTGATGCAGCGAAAACATGCAGCATCACAAACTGATCGTGGGCACATAGCCTTAGGGGGAAAAAAATCCTTCCTGACTGACTCCACATACGGCAATCAGACTAGTTCTCTGGATCAACGTCCATCACAGAATCTGGTACCTATTACCTGTAACATATTGTTCCAAGGTCCTCTAGGATTAGCGCCAAGTGTCAGACTGCCTATGCACAGAGAAGCGCTGTACCCTACTCAGATGATAGAAAAGGGGCACAGGAATAATCAAAATAAAACCCCAAAAATTGGGCACCGACTATATGTACTCAGCATTGCTCACCTACAGATCTGACAGATCTTGATGTAAAACCGGAGGTACGCTTTAAAGAGAATGTATTTCCGCTAAACACATTAGTTAAACACTCATTAAAAATGAAGGATCTGTGTTTGTTTTTTTTACATACCATACATATTAACGGTAATGATTCCAGACATATTGAAACAGCATATATGGCCAATATTGTGCATTCATATTTCATTTTATTTCCCTGCTGATTATCGTCATGCAATTAATAGCATGTACATGGTAAAGGAGCGGTCATTCCCTATGCAAGCAGTTTACCATAGGGCTGCAAACCTGCATAATAATGCACATGTACATTGAGCATCGGTCGTCAGGTCTGTATAGCACACGCATAACGGTATTAGTGTCAGCGTCCAGAAAAGTATGCTAATTTTATATAGGAGCAATGGAAGAAAAAAGGTGGCAGACAGCGAACAGTAAGAAGCGGGTTGACAGCCAGTCAGGGACCTGAGAAAGATAGACATGTGCAAGCGCCAAAGCCTGATATCCACAATGTTTTTTAAAGCAGGAATGGAAAGGGGCAGAACACGGCAAAGTGTAAGGTAAGGTCCTTATCTGCTCTCACATGCTGCAATTCTGCATGAGAAATATTATTTGTCATTATGGAGGGATTTGAACCCATGCTGCTAAACACACCGCCCTGATTTGAAAACGGATGCGTTATGGGAGCAGCGACCAAAACAGCTCTCCTCCTCCTCCTCAGCCAAAAGCAATTTCTTTTTCTAATTTTAGTTATGCACAAGCCTGCGGGCATCATGAGCGTTTAGTAATTAGTTTTATAATTACTGCTGTTTTGCTCGCTGTCATTCAATTTTTCTTACAGCCCGGCCCGGGAATGCAATGTCTCTTGCCCACAGCTGTGGAAATTGCTCTACGATTAGAAAGCAAAAAAATAAATAAAAGAAACAGGGAGATAACGAACAGCAACAGTCTTTGTTGGGTGAGATATGATGCCAAATTTTGCCTGTTCCAGTTAACCCCTGAAACAAAAAGAAATGACTCGCCTTGGGCTGTGAAACAAATGCAGAAAGATATTGTGCTGGGCTGAATCCTTCCTACATTTCTCACGTTCGCGCTCCATTCTGATAGAATATTATTACTTCTTGGGAATTTGTATCAGGACTAAGAGATGGGTATGTCCTCCCCTAAAGCATGCTCTCCACTAAGTGTCCTGGAATGTGGCTCACATTGACATGTGGATCTGAAGAATTGTCATCAACTAACCCAAAAAGGAGGCTGATGAAAGGGGAGTACCGGACCTACAAGTGGCCTTGCTCTTTATACAGAAACAAGTCAAGAGAAAAAACACAAAATGAGCATATACCCTATATTATGATGATACTAGAGGCTAGGACCATCCCAAATTTGGGTACACCTTGACGCTGCTGGGATGGTTTTACGCTTTTTTTGTTAAAATCAAATACAGTGTTTACTAAGTACTGAACGTAATTAACACGTTCTATTGGGATATTTGTTTATTTTATTTCTGTCTTGGATTTTGTCTGTCTGATGGCCAGTGTGAACATGCTCCTATTTTGCCTACACACCAACTTGGACCCCAGTTAATTTTTTTCGGTTTACCCTATAGTAAGTTAACAAATAAATAGTAATAGTACATGCAAATAACAAAGGGCACTTAGTTATCACTACCTTGATCAAAAAGGCATAAAAGCCATCCCACCGCAAGGTGTACCCAATCTGGACGGTACCATCCAGCCTCTAGTATTAAGACCTCACCTTGTGTCAGTCGACCTAAATGAAGATAAGGGCAGAGCAGGACCGCATCTGACTAGTCAGACAACTGCCCATCAAAAGCAATATACAGTGGGGAAAAAATTATTTCATCCCTTGCTGATTTTGTAAGTTTGCCCACTGACAAAGACATGGACAGCCTATAATTTTAAGGGTAGGTTAATTTTAACATTGAGAGATAGAATATCAAAAATAAAATCCAGAAAATCACATTGTATAAATTTTTTTATACAATGAACACCTGAATGATTCTGTGAGTGATTGGAAGAAGGTGCTGTGGTCAGATGAGACAAAAATTGAGCTCTTTGGCATTAACTCAACTCGCTGTGTTGCAGCCTATGACCCAAAGAACAGCATCCCCACTGTCAAGCATGGAGGTGGAAACATTATGTTTTGGGGTGTTAATTCACCGCATCAATGAGAGAATGTATGGAGCCATGCACCGTGAAATCCTGAGTGACAACCTCCTTCCCTCCGCTAGGACATTAAAAATGGGTCGTGGCTGGGTCTTCGAGCAAGACAATGACCCAAAACATACAGCCAAGGCAGCAAAGGAGTGGCTCAAAAAGAAGCACATTAAGGTCCTGGAGTGGCCTAGCCAGTCTCCAGACCTTAATCCCATAGAAAACTTATGGAGGGAGTTGAAGCTCCGAGTTGCCAAGCGACAGCCTCAAAATATTAATGATTTAGAGATGATCTGGAAAGAGGAGTGGACCAAAATTCCTCCTGACATGTGAGCAAACCTCATCATCAACTACAAGAAATGTCTGACTGCTGTGCTTGCCAACAAGGGTTTTGCCACCAAGTATTAAGTCTTGTTTGCCAGAGGGATCAAAAACTTATTTCTCATTGCAAAATGCAAATAAATTTATATAATTTATACAGTGTGATTTTCTGGATTTTATTTTTGATATTCTATCTCTCAATGTCAAAATTAACCTATCCTTAAAATTATGGACTGTTCATGTCTTTGTTAGTGAGCAAACTTACAAAATCAGCAAGGGATCAAATACTTATTTCCCCCACTGTAGATGAAATGCCTAGCTCAAAAAGGCGGACCCTTGAATTACAAGGTACAAGAAACTACAGCAAAACCAAAGATATGAGCCGGAGCATTAAGTAAGCGAATGGCCGGACAGCAGGGGAATGAACAGTCTCCCAGAAAACGAATTATATGAGTCTATGTTGACTGTTCTATAAGACTGGCAACTATCGGACGACTTCTTTCTCAAAGCGATAGCCCACCATCCATTGGGTGAGATATTTTAACTATTCTGACAAAAGTGGTTGATCCGACCACCGAAACACGTTGATGAACCTTCAGATAGAAAATCACTAGATGGCTATTATTCTTCAGCTGGTGACCGTTGACTCCATTGAACACTGACTACCTGTGGGCACCCAGAGCTGAGAGCCAGCAGTAGCAGCTATACCAATGCTTGAAGAAACGCCTAAAGGTGAGCGCAACACCATGGAGGACGTAGTGTCCTCTCACACTGGTCTCGCTCACACCTTTTTACTTACAGTTTTACCCTATTCCTCTTCTTTTCCAGTTCCTAAACTCTTGATTGATTACGTGACATTGGTTGTTACATTTTATCATCTTTTGACTAATGTGTATGGCCACCCAAGAAGCCCATAGACTTTAGATAGGTGTCAGCCGCACGAGCATTTGGCCAAAAAGCTATCCCTCCTTACCTCATACCACATACACATGCACACGCGGTCAAACATTTATTTTCTATAGGGAGGGGAGAGTGAGCCGCTGCCAGGCTCCTATCCTAATTATTAGGGGAACCTAATTACCATGTACACACAGATGAATGGACATTACAGAGCTCTGGCTATTCATCTATTTATTTCTTCTTTTAGTAACCATGAAAACTGGTCCTCCTCTAAGTCTAGAGAAAAAAAGGTTCAATCACCATAGACCGGGATTATTTACTGTAAGAGCAGTGAGCCTATGAAACTGTCACATCAATGTCGTAGGGGCTGATTTGGTAAAGGCATTTTAGAGGGGTCTGGACGCTTTTCCCGAAAGATGTAATATTACCCAATTCTGGTGATCTTATGGGTGCTGGATTGCTGGTGATTTATTCACGGATCTTCTGGTTGCCATATTTTTCACCTGTAATAGGCAGGCAGCTGTTGAGGGGCTCCTGCGCCTGCTTGGATCTATACTTTATCAATATAAGTTGAAGTTGATGGACCTGGGTCCATCATCTATTAACTGTACTTGTGTTAGAAGCAGGTCTTTAATTCCCCCATGCAACAGGACCTTGTATAAAATACCTGTATCACATGTCTAAGCTGCAATGCCAGACTTGGCCATGTACATAGACAAGATTGGCGCTGTTTTGGGGTGGCAAAAACTCAAAAAGACCTCTTTAAATTAGATTTTTATATTTTAGATCACTTTTTAGTAAAATTATTACAACAAATCAGACGGTAGAGCTAAACAGCATCTAATACGTACTGTAACATTCAATACCTAAATATTACTTGCATTGGTATGGGAAAAAATTGCAAAGAACTGTGGGATCCTATGTGATATATAAATTGAGAACTGGCTACGTAGGGGTTAAAGCAGACAGCTTATGTTTGCAGCGCTGTCAGTCAATAAGCACGGCGGACTCATTAATCTGCCATCTTTGTTTACCTCATTGCGCAGCCTGATTAAATGAATGATTGCTGACAGCTCTATGCATTTTTATTGTGCATACCCCGACAGCAAAGAACCGTTTAATGTCAGCTAGTATGGAGCGAAGAACGGAAAGACACTGGCGCTGTGACAGCGGCCTTCCAGACTCTGAACACTTCTAAGATTACGGCCCGGAGTATGAAGAAAGGTTCACTGGAAAAGAACCCAGCACAGAAGTGTATGATGCTTTCTGTAATGTGTCCATTCATGACAATCCAAAGGAACGTAATGGGTCACGACAATATGCATTATACCTCTGTGATATCCTCTATAACATGAGGGGGAGCAATTCTCCAATGTCAGACACCATACTGCTGCGGGGGCGAAGCCAACATCCCGAACATAATTCTGCTCATATTCTTATTTTACATCAATTTTATTACTCAATATTCAGTAGAATTCAGTATGATAGTTCGCTGCTACTGCTATTACATGTCAAAAAATAAGGCTGACTGTAACATGTATTCTTACTCGAAGCAACTAATCAAAGCCATACAATATACTGCTATTTGTAAAGTTTAGAATCGCACTGCTCCTGTTATTAAAGGCACTGTCACACTTAGCGATCGCACCAGCGATCACGACAACGACACGACCTGGCGAGATCGTTGGTGCGATCGCTATGTGGTCGCTAGTTAGCTTCCAAACACAAAGATCTCATCAGAGATCAGCGATCTGTATAACGACCTCTGCGGTCGTTGGGAAAACCTAGTCCCACCTGCGACGCTGGTAAAGTCGTTCATAAAGGGTGTCACACTCAGCGATTCAGGCTCACCAGCGGGACACCAACGACCAAAAAACAGCTCAGAACGTTCATAAGTGATCAGCGAAATCGCAGCAGGGGCCACATCGCCGCTACATGTCACACACAGCATGTCGCTAACGAGATCACTACTGAGTCATAAAATCGCTGACGCTTTAGCGATCTTGCTAGCGATCTCGCTTAGTGTGACAGTACCTTAAGCCCTTATTCCTTGATCATCGGCTCCCCCCACACGGTATGATGCCCCTATAGTACGCAACACACAGTATGATGCCCCTATAGTACGCAACACACAGTATGATGCCCCTATAGTACGCAACACAAAGTATGATGCCCCTATAGTACCCAACACAAAGTATGTGAAGGGAGATTCACCGGTTGTCCACCAGCAGAGGGTTAATAGGAACCAATGTTATGGGCTGGTTTTAGTGGACCTTCATACAGTGGGTGGGTGGAGGTCTACCGTTATGCAGAGTGAGGTCAAGGTCATGTGACCATCAGATGGGTGTTCAATACCTGGCCATGAGAGTCAGGGTGGGTTGTGTATTGGGGAGAGGTGGAACTCCCATGTGGCTCCCATAGGAGCTAAGGACACTGTGTGCGTTACCCGCAGGAAAAGGACTTTGAGGCTAAGTGCACACATTCAGGAATGTGTGCAGAATTTTCCTGAGCAAAACCGGACTTTTTTCGCGGTAAAAACGCGCAGATTTTGTGAGTTTTTACCGCGATTTTTCCCTGAACTTTCTAGGTCAATAATATAGCGGGAAAAATGCTAGAATTACGCAAATTTAATGAACATGTTGCTTCTTTTTCCACAATGCGTTTTTTTGCGGAAAAAAACGCACCATGTGCACAAAAATTGCGGAAATAAATAATAGGATGCTTTATTCATGCGTTTTTTACGCGTTTTTTGCTGCGAAAAAAACGCAAATAATCCTGAACGTGTGCACTTAGCCTGATGGACTTTATCTTTGTTTTACCGTTATGCCAGACAGGCTCTGGTTATTTTGCTGACCCCTGCTAAGGTTTATGCTGTCTATAATAAACCAGCAGGTGAACTACTACTGTTCCTGTGTCTACCTTGTGAAGCAGCTGGGTGAGTCATTTAAAAAAAAAAAGTTTAACAAACTACTCAGCTAACCCAGTTTCCTCAATGCGGTTCTCCGCTCTGTGCAATGTGTGGACTGAGGCTAGACGTCATTAGATTGCGCCTGCTGTACTAAGACTCAGCTGCACAGGCTGGATGATGGAAGAGGGAACCGACGGGTCCTTGTTCTACCATTTTCTTCACAGGTATCTAGATCGTTTAAATGAGACACTGGGCAGAGGGATAGCCGAGTGGGTGTGATCCACCACGGTTTCCAGCTCCTTGGCTGTCCCTATCTGTGGGCCAGGCAGAAACAGTTGAAGGGTCGCATACGGCCCTCAGGCCACACTTTGCCCTGGTCTGCTCTATAACATCATTATTAGATAAGCCTAAGAAGCAGACTTGCACCAAATAATGAAAATATATGTATTTTTTTCTCTTCTGCTTGTTTGTTTCAATTTGTATAAAGTGCACTGAACTTTTCATTTTTATGAGAATACGTGCTCCTAACCCAAGTTGTGACTTCATGTAAAAGATCGGGATCAAAATTACACTTACACTGTAGTAATCAGAACTAAGAACTAAAAATTGGCAAGAAGCACATAAAAATAACAAACAACTAGTGTCAAACTGCAGTACGGAAAGAGAGAAAAAAAATCCAAGGGTATGTTTCCACGGTCAGGAAACGCTGTGGATTGGACACTGCTTACAGTCACAGCGTCCAGATGTTACAGCACAGTGGACGGGATTTAATTAAATCCCAGCTCCACTATGCGTTCAAACACGCAGGTGGCAGACCCGCGTATACGCACATGTGGCATGTCTTTCTAGACCGCAGCATGTCAATTTACCTTGCAGAGACGCTCAGTCTCCACAAGATAAATAGCACCGTTCTGTGTATAGGATGCGGTGATTACACCTGTGTTCAATGAACACATGGGGAATCACTGCGCGTACAAAAGGCGTACAAAAGCCGGCAGCGTGGTATCCACTGCGTTCAAGCGCTGCCATTCCGGAAAGTGGAAACATACCTTAACTGACATGGCTCTCGGCCTCACTTTTAAATGACTTTCTCATCTACTTCAAGATCAAAGTTCCACTTTAATCATGTCTTTTTAGGATGTAAATTTATGAATCTGTGTCTTAGTAAAAGCATTTATACAGTGTATGTGTTACTTTCTATATGACAGTGATTTCATGGCTTTTTAGATAGTCATCAACAAACATTTTAGGAAGTTGTCCAGAACTGTGATAACGATGACCTATCCTCAGGATAGTGCATCACTGGCAGATCTCAGTGGGGGTTTGACAACTGGCCCCTCCAGATCAGCTGTATCAGCTCCAGTGGTGGCCGGATACATACAATGCATGGCAGCAGCTCTGTACACTATGTAGCAGACGCTCTCTGTACTGCATATCAGATCACAATTGACCTGCAGTACCCAGGAATAACATAGTGAGCGGAGCCGTGCTGTTCTGGCTACATCCAGTCACTGCTGATCGTAGGGGTATCCGGTATCAGATCCCCACCACTCCGATACAGATGATCAACCCTAAGGATATGTCATCATTATCACTGTACTGGACAACCCTTTTGATGTCAACGTCTACAAAGTTGACTTATGATTTTTTTTTAATTCCCCTATAGTTACAAATTCTAGAACTTTAATAAGAATGCACCTTTGACAGAGGTGTTGGGAGGTGGGCCTTCCATGCGTAGGTTCCATGGCGGGTCTCCCTGGTTGGCAAAATCTCTCATCTTTAGGTAGCTGATGGTCAATCGAATGATGGAGGCCTTATCCAGTTGACTGGTGATGGCTGCAGGTAGAGGAAGCAGTTTGGCAAGCTCGTAAAACTCAAAATTTTCCTTTCCACGTCGAGAACGGGCAGCATCCCTGGATTTCTCTTTTCTCAGGGCTTGTAAACTGTGGAAAGAAACAAATATAGTAAAGAGTACATCTAATATATGAACATAACTTTCTATACCTGCAAACTCATCCATAGCTACCGTCTCCAAAGCTGCAGAAATATGCATTCTGAATAGAGATGGGCAGACTCCTGGATGTTCGGGTTCGGCTGAACAGTTACAAAAAGTTTGGGTTCGGGTGCCAGAACAGTACCCGGACCCCATTTACTTGACAAGTTTTTCTCACGGTGCTAGCGGGCATCTCACCGAGGTCATGGCAGTACCAGCCTGGCGGGGAAAGCAGCCTCAGTGACTGGAGGAAACCTCGATGACGTCACTGAGGCCATGCTCGCAGCAATACAGTCACCAATGGTTCTCAGCCTGGATGCTCGCATCTTGGTACCGTCCAGGTTGAAAACTGTTTATCCCCCAGACATGGATTAAGGCGTGGGACAGAACGACAAACAGGTATGGTATATTGTTGTTTTTTTTAATTTTTTGTTGATTGAGGGCTTCGGTAGAATTAGGCGTTAGGTGAGTATAACTGTGTTTGTTATTTTTTAAATAAAATGAAAAACTGTGTTTTGTTTTATTTCTAATAAAGGGCTTTATTCTGGCTGTGCCTTTATTTACCATACAACTATAGGATTAGTAATGGAGAGATGTCTTACAGACGCATCTTTATTACTAATCGGTGGGCTTGATGTCACGTGACAATACAAAGGTGATATCAACCCCACAAATATTAACCCCACTTGCCATCGCTACAGGGCAAGTGGGAAGAGCTGGGCAAAGCGCAATAATTGGCGCATCTAATTGATATGCCTTTTATGGGCAGCTGCAGGCTGCTAATTTTAGGCTGGGGGAGGCAATATCCATGGCCCCTTGCCAGCCTAAGAATACCAGCCCCCAGCTGTCTGTTTTAGCAAGGCTGGTTGTCAAACATGGAGGGGACCCCACGCCGTTTTTTTAAATTATTTACTTAAATAATTTTAAAAACCAGCGTGGGGACCCCTCTATTCTTGATAACTAGTCTTGTTGAAGCTGACAGCTGAAGCCACCAGCTGTGAGTTTTGCCTGGCTGGTTATCAAAAATACAGGGGGACCCACTCAGTTTTTTTTTTTAAATTATTTATTTACAGCGGAGTATCAGCTGATGAATACTCCCATCCACTGCTCCTGCTCTCACTGTTATTAGCGACTGCAGATGTCGGAAGATGGGAGCGGTAGTCCAATCAGATGACACCAATGACCGGAGGTAAACTTTATACCTCCAATCACAGCTGAGCGCTCATGCTGTCTTTTGGCAGTGTGGGAACCGCGGCTCTCTGACCGGCGGGGATGATTTCACCGCCGATCAGAAGAGGTGTTTGCCACGTTGCCATGCACATGACAGTGCGACAAACACCCGGTGTTCGGGCAGCCGAACACGAACAGTAACACAGACTTCCTGGTGAAGTCGGTGTCCGTGCCCGAACAGTAGGTGTACGCCGAACTTTACTGGTCGGGATCGCCCATCTCTAATTCTGAATTATTAATACAGAGGAGATTCCCGGAGTTATTCACGTAGATGACATCATATTTTCAGCTAAATGACGTATCTGATATAACTTAGGGTACAGCTGAAAATGATTATTCAATTTGATGGAGGAAATAAACAAAATTGCATAAAACTGCAAAATCTTATGAAAACGGATGACTTTATCTAGGGTTCATAAAAAATGTGACACATGCTTGATTTTTTGGAACTTAAGAATTGTTTTCAATAGAAACACCCACTGTAACTGAGCAAATCTTCTGCGGAGCTGCTGCATAGCCAGAGCAAGCAAGAAATCCAAGGGTACATACAGTACATGTCATAAATACAAAAGACGTTCTCCTAGTTTAATAAACTTTAACAAACTCTCTCGAGTAGTGGACAACCCCTTTGACTTTTGCAGTAGTTAAGAGGGGTGTAAAAATAGTAATAAAAAAAATAAAGAAAATATTCTCACCTACCGGACCTCCGTTGCTACTTTATAGTGCTCTCCTCTCTAGCCCTCACCAGTCTCCTAGTTTTGCTTTCTGGCAGAGGGCATCATGTGGCCACTGCAGCCAATCAGCATTCAGACTAAGACCGCATTCACATTATGTTTTAGCCACACGCCAGTGAATCCGCTGGGGCATCCATTTCAAGTCTTGAAAAATGGGATTCAGGCATTGACCTTAATGAAACAGACTTTGCATTCTGTTTGACCTCATTTTTGGAGGCGTCTGCCTTTATCAGGTTGGCACAAAAATGCAGTGGACCACATTTCTCTGCCCACCTGAAAAAGAGAGACACTGCTGAAAATGTGGTCAGACAAAGCACAAAGTTACTCCTCCTGCTTTATTAAAGTAAATGGCTCTGTCAGCAGATGCACATTAATCCCGTTTTTCAGGGTTCTGATGGATGCCTCAACAGAAACACTAACGTGTGGCTATAACGTGATGTGAACATAGTCTTAGCCAACAGAAAGCGCCCTCGTCCGGCTCAGATGAAGTCAATCTGCTGCAGTGGTCACCTAATGTGCCACACTGAAGAAGGAGGCAGGAGATTGTTGGGAGACATGACAGCAGCTCAGAGGAGCAGCACAGTCGTTCTTTTTATTTTTTCACCACCCTGGGCCCAGCAATAACCTCAAACTAGTGGACAACTCCTTTGAAGAGGTTCTGTCAGGTCTGTTATGAGTTCTGCTTAACCCTACACGTAAGGTGATTGACAGCTCCTTCTGGATGAGTCTATATACAGTGAGAACTGTCAATCACTGTTTCTAGGCAGGGAAATCAGGCTGTCTCTGAGCTCGGGCAGCATTTAGAATGTTTGTTTTTAAACGAAAATAGTAAATCAATTCATAAAAACTGTATGTTCCTTCTATTCCCTGCAGTCTTTAGATAGGAGAGCATAATAGACCAAGTGCAGTGCGGAAAGACGTGAACCTCAAGAAAGGTCACCTAAAATACATCTAATAAGCCAACTAGAACTTATAAGTACACTTAAGCTCAGACACATTGATATGCATTACTTGAAAAACTTCTTGTGATCCATACACTCAGAACAACTCCTTTTCTTTTTATTTATGAATTACACAGAATAGAGTTACAAGTTTGCAAGAAAAAGATGCACACGGAGGATGAGGTCTCGGCCATCAGGAATATAACCCAATATTTGCAGAGCAATGATTTAGGGTTAACTTCCCGGAAAACCACATGCTTCGGTCTCTTTACATATGGAGTGTCAGCCGTGCACCAGGTTATGGATTTTCTTGAGCACACCTTCTGCTAATCAATTACTCAAGCCTTGGAGACGAAGAGGCTGCTCAGCATCCCCAACTCTCCCATCAAAAATTCATCAAAGGCCTGAGTTCTGTAGCTTTGAAGCCTCCCTGCACCTCTCGTGTTTCGATGTCTAGCGATCAGAGGCACCACCCGTCGCTCCCTACCCTGGCCTCTGTAATGGGAACGCTTGTTCCAACATGCTGAGCTTTCGAGGCTTCTAACGGGAGAACAAGTGCAAAGGGGCCACTGCTGGGACTCCTTAGGAAACCATGGTGCTAGTCATATTAACCATCTCACAGCCAAAAACACCTGACACACAATCCTAAAAATGGCTAGAACTGACAGATAGTCTAAGGAGAGCCAAATATTTACTGAAAGTGCCTGCTTTCTC
Organism: Oophaga sylvatica; assembly: GCA_033576555.1. Lineage (NCBI taxonomy): Eukaryota > Metazoa > Chordata > Amphibia > Anura > Dendrobatidae > Oophaga > Oophaga sylvatica. The sequence continues at coordinate 459,820,112 of JARQOD010000001.1, forward strand.
GAAAATGTACTGAACTACTTTCATAGAATGTTAGCGTTGGAAGGGACCTCCAGGATCATCGTGTCCATCGTGCTCAATGCAGGAGTCACTAAACCATCTCAGTCCAGCCTCTGATGGAAGACTTCCATTGAAGGAGAATTCACCACTTCTCGTGGCAACCTGTTCCACTTATTGATCACCCTCACTATCCCAGCGTTTTTTTCTAATATCTAATCTGTATCTTCTCCCTGTATTATGTAATGAGTGACTACCCTGAAAGTGTGGCCTTTGGTATCCTATGACTAGATCATATCGAATATCAACACACCATCATTAATTGGATTGCACCCTTTGGACAATCCCTAACTGTTAGAAGGTTCCTTGACAACTAGTTGATCATAACGTGATCAATGAGTGAGTTTAATTTCACTTTAGAGCCTACAGCGGGAAAACTAAGCTTTAGGCCTCATTCACAAATCAGTTTTTTTTTTGTATGAGAAAAAGGGATTGAGTTTCATAAGTGATTTTCATGAGCGTTTCATCAGATTTTCATCCGAGTTTGATCAGAGTTTCTTCACCTTTGCCTAACTATCAGTCAGTGAACAATTGACCACACACAGATGGCATCCAAGTGCTGTCAGATTTTTTTCACAGACTCATAGACTTTCATTGCCAAGTTTGATCTGACACTCGGATCAATAATGGACATGTCTTGGTACTTTTGCACGGACCACTCGGTCAGCAAAATATCGGTGACATGTAAACAGCCCTATATACTATCATCACAGGTACGATTGCTACCCGCGAAAAACACGGATAGCACTTGAACATGAAAAATTAACGTGTGAATAAGCCATTAGGGCTTGTGCACATGACCAAATTTCTAGTATGACTGCTGTGTTTTTCACGAATAGCGCTTTTGACTGTAATATTCTATGGGACTGCACACATTTCAAATTTTGTCTTGGGGCAGGGCGGTCTGCGAAAAAAAATTGGAGACATGTCCAATATTGATCCGAAGGATCAGATCACAATCGGAAATGCAACTCTAAGGATTCGTGAAAAAAATCAGACAAAACTTGGTTCACATCCGAGTGCGCTCCGATTTTGACAGACTGACAAAAAGGAGAAGGTGGAGAAACTTTATTGTTTCTCGTCACGTATGACAAAAATTTATGCTACTTTGATCAAAGTCTGATCAGAATAAATGGTCTGTTTTTCCAACATGTGGAGAAATTGGTGGTGTGAACCTACCCTTATACAGTACCCATTCTGTATACCATAGGTCAGGACAGGTCCTCTGGAGAGACAGGTCCTCATAACTACTCATCACTCTCACGGAGACATGATCACCCCCATCAATAACTCAGAAATCTTTAACAATGTATCAAAAATTGAGATTTGTAAAGCGGTTAAAAGAAATGGATGAACTGAGAGGATGAACGTAAAACCCTAAAATGTTCCCGTGTATTTTAAGTCATATTTAAAACTTTATAAATGGTTACCCATCACTCATTTCCAACACAACAGAAAACAAGTCAGATACATGAACCCACATCACAAAAGCAATTCAGATCCATTTTGCTGCAAGGGTATGCGCACGTTAGAACTTAATCCGCTGTGCATTTTACGAAACAATGTGTGCCAATAATCCAGGGCTCATTTTTGGATTTCTGCTGTAGATTAGTATCTTTATCATTCAATGAGGTGGTTTATCCGCGCAGAATCTGCAACAAGAATGAGCTTGTTCTCGCGTCTTACGTTTTTTTTTTCTGCAGCACACACCAAAATTCACTAGCTTTCTTTTTTGTATGCATGTTTTTAATCTGAATTATGGGATGAAAAACGAGATCTTTGGTTTTCCGCTTTGGTGTCCATCACTTACCGGAGAAGAAGGGAAAGAACGCTGGATTATTTTCTCCCATTTATGATGGACTCTGACAAGGACACAAGAACAAGGAATAACAAGAAGCTCCGTGGTCCATATCCTGCAGTAAGTGGTGGAAGTGCTAAAAGTATCTGTTCGGGATTGAAACATTTTCTTCTCCAAAGAGAACATGTGTATTTGTATCCACCATAGTTTCCTAATGTATTTTTCCATAAATATTAACCAAATCTAGCTGCTACCCGGTAGAAAGGCCCGGGAGAGAATATTGGCTAATGTTGTACTGGCTAGACAGAAAGGCTTACACTCCATGTTTCTGGCTGACGACCCTCCGTGTTGCTGTCAGCGCGGTACAGCTGTGTTCTTTCGCCCCGTGCTTTGTTGTTGCTGATTAGATTTGACATGTGAAGCAGTGGAAGGAGGGGGGCACCTGACCTGAGTGAGGGTCGCCCGCTACGTCAGGTGTCAGTGCAGTAATGGGACGTGACACCTCTATTCTACCCATCTTGTAGCTCAGACCTTGGTAGTGATAATTGCATTTATCTGCAGATTTTTACCTATTTGTCTGTTTAGCAAATAGCTGAAAGGATTAAATGTGTGTCAGCACCTCTCCTTTAGTGGGCGCCCCCAAGAAATAATAGAAAAGCGAGGCCAGGATGGTATTAAAGGAAACCTGTCATGTCCAGAAAAGCGATTTATCAGCAGACATAGGGATAATTTGCAGGTAACTAGCATGCTTACTAAAGTAGGGCTTCAGAGAGAAAATGAAGTTACCGTATATCCTCCCTGCAGCTGCTAACTTCCAGGGAGCTGTAACAGGTACCAATCACAATAAAGTGAGAGTTCTGTAATCATACTCTGACACACTGATTGACAGCCTGCTCTGCACACGCATTCTGCGCACACACACTACACAGCAAGCTGTCAATCAATGTGTCGGGGAGTGATAACTGTGACCAGTGACTGTAATAGCTCCCTGAAGCACCCCGAAAACTGGAAGCCAGCAGCTGTAGGGAGAAACTATAAGTTCATTTTCTCCCTGTAGCCGCTGGAGCAGTAAACCGGCTAGACAACGCTATTGTCTGTCTCTCATCCGAGAAATTTGGGCGGATCATGCTAATCCATGATTAATGCTGATCAGAGGTTGATCTGATTTTCTCGGATGTGGAAAAAAAAAATCTCCATCTTCTCCATTATGGCAGTCTGTGAAAATCGGACCGCACTCGGATAACATCCTAGTGTGATCTGATTTTTTTCCACGGACCCATAGACATGAATGGCCAACTGCGATCCGATAATTGGATACAACTTGAGCATGCTGCAATTTTTTTTCCTTGGACCACTCAATGCAAGGAAAAAATAGGACATGTGCACGGCTCCATAGAATAACATGAGGATGAGTGCTATCTGTTAAAACAACAGATACCTCTTGTTCAATTCCACCATCTGCGGAATCCTTACAAAGAAAATCTCAGAAATATTACCCATCTGATCCAGAATACTACCATTCAAACAAATCACACCTTAACGTGTACCTTAAATGTTATGGATAAATGATCACAGTGCAGCAGGTGAACATTCATCAGATTTCTAAACATGCAGCAAAACAGATTCTGCTTCTAAGTAGCGTCACGGACTGGAGGCGGTCTGTACTCATGTGTATGCACGAGGAGACAGAACGTCCTGGGCTCTCCTAACAGGAGTGGAGCCAGCAATGTAGATTCACACCACAGCTCGCTACCATAATGGATACAGGACACAGAGCAGGGTGCAGTGACATGACCAGCATGTGGCCTATCCATGTCGCTATAAAGAAACAGAACCTGCTACATAGTGCTCAGAAAACAGATTATGTCCTGCTCTATAATCAGTTTCTATTTAATTGTCACACCATAAGGCCTCATTCAGACATCCGTGTTGTTTATTTTCACGGATACTACACAACACTGATGGTAAAAACAGACACCCAGATGCCACACTGATGGTAAAGAGGGGCACCCAGATGCCACACTGATGGTAAAGGCGGGCACCCGGATGACACACTGATGGTAAAGACGGACACTCGGATGACACACTGATGGTAAAGGCGGGCACCCGGATAACACACTGATGGTAAAGATGGACACCCAGATGACACACTGATGGTAAAGAGGGGCACACAGATGCCAGACTGATGGTAAAGAGGGGCACCTAGATGACACACTGATGGTAAAGAGGGGCACCCGGATGACACACTGATGGTAAAGAGGGGCACCCAGATGACACACTGATGGTAAAGAGGGGCACCCAGATGACACACTGATGGTAAAGAAGGGCACCCAGATGCCACACTGATGGTAAAGATGGACACCCAAATGCTACACTGATGGTAAAGAGGGGCACCCAGGATGCCACACTGATGGTAAAGAGGGGCACCCAGATGACACACTGATGGTAAAGAGGGGCACCCAGATGACACACTGATGGTAAAAACAGACACACAGATGACACACTGATGGTAAAGATGGACACCCGGATGACACACTGATGGTAAAGACGGGCACCCGGATGACACACTGATGGTAAAGATGGACACTCGGATGACACACTGATGGTAAAGAGTGGCACCCAGGTGACACACTGATGGTAAAGACGGGCACCCGGATGACACACTGATGGTAAAGACAGACACCCAGATGACACACTGATGGTAAAGATGGACACCCGGGTGACACACTGATGGTAAAGACGTGCACAAGGATGACACAATGATGGTAAAGATGGACACCGAGATGACACACTGATGGTAAGAGACGGGCACCCGGATGACACACTGATGGTAAAAATGGACACCCGGATGACACACTGATGGTAAAGATGGACACCCGGATTACAAACTGATGGTAAAGATGGGTACATGGATGACACTGATGGTAAAGACGGGCACCCGGATGACACACTGATGGTAAAGACGGGCACCCGGATGACACACTGATGGTAAAGGCGGGCACCCGGATGACATACTGATGGTAAAGACGGACACCAGGATGACACACTGATGGTAAAGACTGGAAACCCGGATGACACACTGAGGGTAAAGACAGACACCCGGATGACACACTGATGGTAAAAATGGACACACGGAAGACACACTGATGGCAAAGACGGGCATGCGGATGACACACTGATGGTAAAGACTGAACACCCGGATGACACACTGATGGTAAAAATGGACACACGGAAGACACACTGATGGCAAAGACGGGCACCGGATGACACACTGATGGTGAAGACGGACACCCAGATGACACACTGATGGTGAAGACGGACCCCCGGCTGACACACTGATGGTAAAGACGGGCACCCGGATGACACACTGATGGTAAAGACGGACACCCGGATGACACACTGATGGTAAAGACGGGTACCCGGATGACACACTGATGGTAAAGACGGGTACCCGGATGACACACTGATGGTAAAGACGGACACCCGGATGACACACTGCAGGTAAAGACGGACACCCGGATTACACACTGATGGTAAAAATGGACACCCGGATGACACACTGATGGTAAAGACGGGCACCCGGATGACACACTGATGGTAAAGACGAACAGCCGGATGACACACTGATGGTAAAAATGGACACCCGGATGACACACTGATGGTAAAGAGGGGCACCCGGATGACACACTGATGGTAAAGATGGACAACCGGATGACACACTGATGGTAAAGACGGACACCCGGATGACACACTGATGGTAAAGATGGGCACCCGGATGACACACTGAGGGCAAAAACAGACACACAGATGACACACTGACTGTAAAAATAGACACATGGATGACACAGATGGTAAAAACGGACACACGGATGACACACAGATGGTAAAAAAGGACACACGTATGACACACAGATGGTAAAAATGGACACACGGATGACACACAGATGGTAAAAACGGACACACGGGTGACACACTGATGGTAAAGGCGGGCACCCGGATGACACACTGATGGTAAAGGCGGGCACCCGGATGACACACTGATGGTAAAGATGGACACTCGGATTACACACTGATGGTAAAGAGGGGCACCCAGGTGACACACTGATGGTAAAGACGGGCACCCGGATGACACACTGATGGTAAAGACAGACACCCAGATGACACACTGATGGTAAAGATGGACACCCGGGTGACACACTGATGGTAAAGACGTGCACACGGATGACACAATGATGGTAAAGATGGACACCCAGATGACACACTGATGGTAAGAGACGGGCACCCGGATGACACACTGATGGTAAAAATGGACACCCGGATGACACACTGATGGTAAAGATGGACACCCGGATTACAAACTGATGGTAAAGATGGGTACATGGATGACACTGATGGTAAAGACGGGCACCCGGATGACACACTGATGGTAAAGGCGGCACCCGGATGACATACTGATGGTAAAGACGGACACCAGGATGACACACTGATGGTAAAGACTGAAAACCCGGATGACACACTGAGGGTAAAGACGGACACCCGGATGACACACTGATGGTAAAAATGGACACACGGAAGACACACTGATGGCAAAGACGGGCACGCGGGATGACACACTGATGGTAAAGACTGGACACCCGGATGACACACTGATGGTAAAAATGGACACACGGAAGACACACTGATGGCAAAGACGGGCACCGGATGACACACTGATGGTGAAGACGGACACCCGGATGACACACTGATGGTGAAGACGGACACCCGGCTGACACACTGATGGTAAAGACGGGCACCTGGATGACACACTGATGGTAAAGACGGACACCCGGATGACACACTGATGGTAAAGACGGGTACCCGGATGACACACTGATGGTAAAGACGGGTACCCGGATGACACACTGATGGTAAAGACGGACACCCGGATGACACACTGCAGGTAAAGACGGACACCCGGATTACACACTGATGGTAAAAATGGACACCCGGATGACACACTGATGGTAAAGACGGGCACCCGGATGACACACTGATGGTAAAGACGGACAGCCGGATGACAGACTGATGGTAAAAATGGACACCCGGATGACACACTGATGGTAAAGACGGGCACACGGATGACACACTGATGGTAAAGATGGACAACCGGATGACACACTGATGGTAAAGACGGACACCCGGATGACACACTGATGGTAAAGATGGGCACCCGGATGACACACTGAGGGCAAAAACAGACACACAGATGACACACTGACTGTAAAAACAGACACATGGATGACACAGATGGTAAAAACGGACACACGGATGACACACAGATGGTAAAAAAGGGCACACGTATGACACACAGATGGTAAAAATGGACACACAGATGACACACAGATGGTAAAAACGGACACACGGGTGACACACTGATGGTAAAGACGGACACCCGGATGACACACTGATGATAAAAACAGATCCAAGGATGACACACAGATGGTAAAAATAGACACACGGATAACACACAGATGGTAAAAACAGACACACGGATAACACACAGATGGTAAAAACGGACACACAGATGACACACAGATGGTAAAAACAGACACACGGATAACACATTGATGGTAAAAACGGACACACGGATGACACACTGATGGTAAAAACAGACACACAGATGACACATTGATGGTAAAAACGGACACACGGATGACACACTGATGGTAAAAACAGACACACAGATGACACATTGATGGTAAAAACTGACACACGGATGACACACTGATAGTAAAAACAGACATGGATGACATATTGACGGTAGAAACGGACACACGGATGACACACTGATGGTAAAAACAGACACACGAATGACACACTGATAGTAAAAACAGACACACGGATGACACAAAGATGGTAAAAACGGACACAAAGGTGACACACTGATGGTAAAAACACACACGGATGACACACTGACTGTAAAAACAGATACACGGATGACACACAGATGGCAAAAACGGACACACGGATGACACACTGATGGTAAAAACAGACACACGGGTGAAACACTGATGGCAAAAACAGACACACGGGTGAAACACTGATGGCAAATACAGACACACGGATGACACATTGATGGTATAAACAGACACATGGGTGATACACGGATGAGAAAAACTGAAATTGAACTGGACTTTTAATGGTAATGTACAAACCTCCCGACAACACAGGGCTAAGTGTCAGCTAGAGCTGGACGCTGCACACTATTGAGCATTTTTTGGTGTAACCAACTGTAAAAGTTTGGTGAAAGGGGCAAAATGGACTTATAATTGGTACTGATGTGTTGTCTAAGTTCCCCAGTGCCAAAAAGGATTGAAAATGCTTTAATGGATATGTTTTTGCAATCCCGGTTGGTCCTTTTTAAATGCCATATTTTGTTTCTTTCTGAAAGGAAAGTCATCAATAAGTTGAAATCAGGTTTTTGTGTTACATGTATTTTTTTTTTTATATTACGATCTAAATTATTAACCTTTCAATTTTCACATTGGCCACTTGGCCTTTTTTTCTTAGACTGGCCATGAACAAGAACTGCATATACACATTGGTTTGAAACGCGTATGCCAGGGTTATGCCCATGAGGATGTCCTGTGTTAATGTGTGCATTTTTATTCTTTTATGTTTGAAAGTGCTAATGAACATTAATGTTTTTAATTTTATACTGGCGACCAAGTGCTGGAATTTTTCTCTTTCTTTGACAAAAAATAAAATACTCCACATCTATGGAACTGTATGGCAGATAACGTTGCCCTCTAATGTGAAGTCTTCTTATGTTCTGCTCCATTTAGGGTGTGTTCACATGTTTTGGGGGTTTTTTTGCAGCTGTGGCAGCATGCACTCAGATTGTGCATTCTGCAGTTTGAATATTATTATTATTATTTATTTATATAGCGCCATTAATTCCATGGTGCTGTACATGAGAAGGGGTTACCGTATATACTAATGTATAAGCCGACACATGTATAAGCCGACCCCCCTAATTTTGCAACAAAAAACTTGGAAAACTTATTGACTCGCGTATAAGCCGGGTGTATAAGTTGCCGTCCTGCTCTGTGCTCCCCCATCCAGCTCTGTGCGCCCCCATTCTCCTCTGTGCTCCCCTCCTCCTGCTCCATTATCCTGTCCTGCTCGTGCTTTCCATCCTCCCCCGTCCTGCTCCGTGCTCCCCCATCCAGCTCTGCACTCCCCCATTCTGCTCCGTGCTCTCCGTCCTCCCCCTGTTCTGCTCCGTGCTCTCCGTCCTCCCCCGTTCTGCTCCGTGCTCTCCGTCCTCCCCCCGTTCTGCTCTGTGCTCTCCATCCCCCCCGTTCTGCTCCGTGCTCTCCGTCCTCCCCCCGTTCTGCTCCGTGCTCTCCGTCCTCCCCCCGTTCTGCTCCGTGCTCTCCGTCCTCCCCCGTTCTGCTCCGTGCTCCCATCCTCCCCCCCGTCCTGCTCCGTGCTCTCCGTCCTCCCCCCGTTCTGCTCCGTGCTCTCCGTCCTCCCTCCCGTCCTGCTCCGTGCTCTCCGTCCTCCCCCGTTCTGCTCCGTGCTCTCCATCCTCCCCCCGTCCTGCTCCGTGCTCTCCGTCCTCCCCAGTTCTGCTCCGTGCTCTCCATCCTCCCCCCGTTCTGCTCCGTGCTCTCCGTCCTCCCCCCGTTCTGCTCCGTGCTCTCCGTCCTCCCCCCCGTCCTGCTCCATGCTCCTTGTCCCCCTCCATGCTCCCCCATCCTCCTCCATCATACTTACCCTCCCCGTGCCATCGCTGAATGTACCGGCCGGCAATCCTGCGTTCTCCCCGGCTTCCTGCAGCTCTCCAGCGCTGAGCGGTGACGTAATACCGCTCATTAAGGCCATGAATATGGAGGCCACGCCCATGGGAGTGGCGTCGCGTCCATATTACATGACCTTAATGAGCGGGTATTACGTCACCGCTCAGCGCTGGAGAGCTGCAGGAAGCCGGGGAGAGCTGCAGGAAGCTGGGGAGAACGCAGGATTGCAGGGACGTTCAGCGATGGCACGGGGAGGGTGAGTATGATGTCCCAGCCAACGGCTCCTGCCGCCGCATCCCCTCCCCCGCTGGTTTCTGCCCTATGACTCGAGTATAAGCCGAGGGGGCATTTTCAGCACAAAAAAAGTGCTGAAAATCTCAGCTTATACACGAGTATATACGGTACATACAAAGTTATAGATATCGTTTACAGTAATCAAATTTACAATGACAGACTGGTACAGAGGGGAGAGGACCCTGTCCTTGCGGACTTACATTCTATGGGATAATGGGGAAGAAACAGTAGGTCGGGGGTGCGGCTGCTCTGGTGGTAGTGGCGGCGAGGCGGCAGCTCTGGTTGTGGCGGCAGCTCTGGTGGTGGCGGCGTGGCGGCAGATCTGGTGGTGGTGGTGGCGAGGCGGAAGCTCGGGTGGTGGCAGCGAGGCGGCAGCTCGGGTGGTGGCGGCGAGGCGGAATGGTTATTGCAGGCTGTAGGCTTTCCTGAAGAGATGGGTTTTCAGGTTCCGTCTGAAGGATCCAAGGGTGGTGGATAATCGTACATGTTGTGGCGTGGAATTCAAGAGGATGGGGGATATTCGGGAGAAATCTTGGAGGCGGTTGTGTGAGGAACGAATAAGTGTGTAGGATAGTAGGAGGTCTTGGGAGGATCGAAGATTACGTGAAGGAAGATATTGGGAGATTAGTTCAGAGATATAGGGAGGGGACAGGTTGTGGACGGCTTTGTAGGTCAGTGTTAGCAGTTTGAACTGGATTCGTTGGGGAATTGGGAGCCAGTAGAGGGATTTGCAGAGGGAAGAAGCAGGGGAGTAGCGAGGGGAGAGGTGGATTAGTCGGGCAGCAGAGTTGAGGACAGACTGGAGTGGTGCAAGAGAGTTAACGGGGAGGCCACAGAGGAGGGTGTTGCAGAAATCAAGGCGGGAGATGATGAGGGCATGCACTAGAGTTTTAGTAGCTTGAGGGCTGAGGAAGGGACGGATTCAAGGGATGAATATCCTGTCGATTACCCACGGTGATCTTCTGCAGCATAGATGGGCACGCTATGGATGACTAATCTGCAGCGCCAGTCAATTTGCACTGCAGCCTTTGTCCACAGTGTGTGTATGAGATTTCATAAAGCCTCATGCACTATTCTGCGATTGTAATATACAGAGAAATCCGCAGCAAAGAAATCCCATGTGAACAATCCCTTACAGTGCCTAAAGGAGATGCTGCCCAGTATCATGCTGAATTAAATTGTTCCTCAGTGGCTGCAATCTGGGAGAATTGTATAAAATGCTTTGAAATAATGTCACTTTGGAGCTGGTGTAACTTTGTGCAGTTTCCGATTCATTGTTTACACTTGATCTTTACATGGATTATTCACTGTGCTGCTAATACAGTGATTGATGTGAGCGGTAGAATAGCAGTACTGCGTGTTGTTATTGGCTGCTCATTGTGTCTTCTAGCACTTCCTTCTACTTTTGGCCCTGTAACAAGGCAGAAGGTTCAGTTCCCCTATGGAAAGGTGTATAGCAGTCAACGCTGCAGGACTGAAGGAGTTAAGCCGAGCTGCCTGCAGGCTGTCAACATTAATTTCTCCCAGACTCAGTAAACATCAGGAACATAAAAGGCCAATTTCACAACTAAATATAGCGGCGTATTTTTGTGTGATATAAATGGCAGATCACTGCTGTAGAACACGACAGGCGGAGTGTCCCAGTGATCCACGGCTTGGGGGTAGGTGATATCTTATGCTGATGACATCAATTTCACTAAGCGCACCAACCTCACTGAGCGGACCAACCTCACTGAGCGCACCAACCACATTGAGCGCACCAACCTCACTGAGCGCACCAACCTCACTGAGTGGACCAACCTCACTGAGCGCACCAACCACATTGAGCGCACCAACCTCACTGAGGGCACCAACCTCACTGAGCGCACCAACCTCACTGAGGGCACCAACCTCACTGAGCGGACCAGCCTCACTGAGCGGACCAGCCTCATTGGGCGGACCAACCTCACTGAGCGGACCAACCTCACTGAGCGGACCAGTCTCACTGAGGGCACTAACCTCACTGAGTGGACCAGCCTCACTGAGGGCACTAACCTTACTGAGGGCACTAACCTCACTGAACGCACCAACCTCACTGAGCGCACCAACCTCACTGAGCGGACCAACCTCACTGAGCGCACTAACCTCACTGAGCGCACCAACCTCACTGAGCGCACCAACCTCACTGAGCGGACCAGCCTCACTGAGGGCACTAACCTGAGGGCACTAACCTCACTGAGCGCACCAACTTCATGAGCACACCAACCTCACTGAGAGGACCAACCTCACTGAGCGCACCAGCCTCACTGAGCGCACCAGCCTCACTGAGGGCACTAACCTCACTGAGCGCACTAACCTCACTGAGCGCACCAACCTCACTGAGAGCACCAACCTCACTGAGGGCACCAACCTCACTGAGCGGACCAGCCTCACTGAGCAGACCAGCCTCACTGGGCGGACCAACCTCACTGAGTGGACCAACCTCACTGAGCGGACCAGCCTCACTGAGGGCACTAACCTCACTGAGTGGACCAGCCTCACTGAGGGCACTAACCTTACCAAGGGCACTAACCTTACCGAGGGCACTAACCTCACTGAGCGCACCAACCTCACTGAGGCACCAACCTCACTGAGCGGACCAGCCTCACTGAGGGCACTAACCTCACTGAGCGGATCAACCTCACTGAGCGGACCAACCTCACTGAGCGGATCAACCTCACTGAGCGGATCAACCTCACTGAGCGGACCAGCCTCACTGAGGGCACTAACCTCACTGAGCGCACCAACCTCACTGAGGGCACTAACCTCACTGAGCGCACCAACCTCACTGAGCGGACCAACCTCACTGAGCGGACCAACCTCACTGAGCGGACCAACCTCACTGAGGGCACCAACCTCACTGAGCGCACTAACCTCACTGAGCGCACCAACCTCACTGAGCGCACCAACCTCACTGAGCGCACCAACCTCACTGAGCGGACCAGCCTCACTGAGGGCACTAACCTCACTGAGGGCACTAACCTCACTGAGCGCACCAACTTCACTGAGCCCACCAACCTCACTGAGCGCACCAACTTCACTGAGCGCACCAACCTTACTGAGCGCAGCAACTTAACTAATATCACCAACCTCACTGAGAGCACCAACGTCACCAACAAGATGCTATATATCATGATGAATAGGTGAATAATATTTACGATCTATTCATATATCTACTTTGAGGCAGTGATCGGTGTTATATGCGAGGGTCGCTATGTGTCCCCCAGGATGCAAACAGAAGCATATTGAGGCCGCTGGAATGCATTGCAGTCACAGGCAGTGATTTATATTTGTGTTGGATATTATGGTTTTTAACGTGGTTTAAACATTTTTAGAAGAGGACTCTCATTGCTGGATCTACATTTTTCTCCATATTGCATCCACATTTGTGGCACAGCCAATTTCTAGGCACATGGCGAAATTTCAACACCTCTGCGATTTCTAGGCACAATGGCGAAACTTCGGCACCTTGGAAACACAAATTTTAAGTTTATTTGTCCCACACAGAAGTACATGTAGGACAATTTGTATTCATTTATATTTATTTATATTCTTTATAGTGCAGCACAAAAAATTTGGAGGCTTTGAAATCCTTTTATCTCTACCAATTCCACGGGGAGTCAAACTATTTTCTGCAACGGAGAAGCGTATTGTTCACTGAATCTCAATACAAACAATATTAATGCGTAACACCCCCTTTGGGGTTAAGAGCACTTTATCTGTGAATTCATTATTTTGCCAACACCGGATAAAAGGATCTCTGGGCTCTCTAATGACGAACCTACAGCTGATTTAAACCTAACTAGTGCAATTTCAGCACTTTTTCCTCAAAATCACACAGGCGTATGTCTCTTTCGACCAACCCATATCACACTTGACTGGCAAAATGATGGCCTGGCGTTTGGTTAAATTGTTCTCCCTGTCAATAAAAAAAAGCTAAGGAAAACCATCAGCGTCAGCCACCCTCCTTCCAATATCTCTGGCTCTGTGAAGGAGATCTTTCTGTGCATTCATTCATACTTATGTGAAGTTGTCCTTAAAGGGACTTTGCCTGTTAAATACACAGTCATCTTGCATGATTATAGCTACGAATAGATATAAATTGTGCATCAAAGCAAAGCAAAAGATGCTGTACGCACACGGCCAATATACAGAGGCAAGGTGCCCCAAAGGGCAATATTTGCAGACCCATTAAATACATTTTTTCCCATATCTCTCCCTGTAAGCAAACACTGCAGCTTTCTTAATATTTTTTCTTTGCCCTCCAATTAGCCAAATAAAACCAAAAATGTTTCTGTCATTTTGGCTACGAATATATAAATATAGTCAAAGAAAAAATAAGTCAGCTCACCCAAAAAGAAGGCAGAAAATCCAATTACAATGACTAAAGACCTTGGGGTCTGAAACGCGTCTGCCAGTATGATCTACCCCTTCTGGGGTTATGCGGTTTACTATTATTTCTAAGATTTTTCAATAAAATGATATTTTTATAGGATTTCTGAAGCTGGACCTTTTCTAGTATTGATATAAATATAGTAGTACGGTATATAAATATTTATGTATGTATTTAAATATGTAATAGTATAAATATGTTGCTCTATTGAGCTGTCCTGACATGGGGCTGCCTGTGCAGCTGACAGATCTGAATTCATTTTCACTAGCCCTAAATTTTCTATAAGAATATTGTTTTTTAATGTGAACTGTACCTACACTTCAACTTTCTAACACCTTTAAACACCCTGCAGATCGGTGGAGGTCACGGTCCTGAGATACCCACCAATCACTCAAAACACTTGTAAGGAGGCAGAAGTGCTCAGCTCCTGAGTGCTGAGTCAGATCTCCATCAATCTGTTGGGCATTTCAACACCTAACAAAAAAAAGTTAGCGTCCCACTCCAGGGTTTGTTGGCTTTTTTTCACCACTGGTTAGGTATCAGTAATGTATGTTCTTTGTGTGTAGTAAAAAACTCACCATTTGTTGCCTCCTACTGTTTCCAGCGACGCTCCAGTCCATCTCTGCCTTCTTGTGGTTGCAGCTCTAACTGGCCAGAAGTCACTGCTAACAGTTATTATCGCTCTTAATGTAGAGCGCTGAGAGCCAGTATGTAGGGTACATATCGGGTAACTAGGTGCCGCGCGGTGCTTAGTTACCCGATATGTACATTGGATACCGACTCTCAGCGATCTACAGCAGAAGCTGAGAGCTGGTATCTAGGGTACATATCGGGTAACTAGGTGCCACGCGGCGCTTAGTTACCCGCTGTTTACACTGGATACCAGCGTGCTCGCTGGTTCTGATCGCTGGTGAGTCTGCCTATGTGACAGCTCATGAGCGACCACAAAGCGACGCAGCAATGATCCCTGCCAGATCGTATTGTTGTCGGGATCGCTGCTGCGTTGCTGAGTTTGACGGGACCCTAAGTCTATGACAGCCTCGTTCTGATTTTCAGACTTATAATGAAAAGTGACTTCCTGCCTGCCCAGCAAATACTAGAGTGATTTGGGAGAGTCACAAGGTGCAGAAGAGGACTGGAGCAGCGCTGAAAATCTCAGAAGACGACGACTGATATTTTACTACACACAAGGAGCATATATTAGTAATACCAAACTGGCGGTGGCGTAAAAAAAAAACGCCGGAGTGGTACTTAAAGAGGTTGTCCACTACCAGGACAACCCCTTCTTGATCAAAACGTTTGGCCCCAATAGAATAATAAAGCCTATAATCACCTCCCGTGCCGGTGCCGTTCCCACAGTGTCAGCACTCGCTCTCCCCGGGGCCCTCATGCAGTGTTGTCACATGGGACGCCGGTGTCCAATCAGCGCTGGCGTCACTGTCTCCGCCTTTGGACAAATTGAACATGAAGAGGAAGTCTGGGTGGGAACGGCGCTAACACAGGAGATGAGTATAGGCTTTATTATATTATCTGGGCTAAGCGAGGGGTACAAGAAGAAGTTGTCCAAGTAGACAACTTCCATAAGAGTGTAGGCACACTGAGACTTTTTCTGCAGTTTTTGCCATTCAATTTTTGTAAGGGCTATTCTCACATCAGTATTTTGCATCAGTGTATGCCAAAACCAAGGGTGGAACTTACAGAGAAAAACTAGAATTGAAAGATTGACACCTGTTCTGTGTTTTGGAGATGCTTCTGGTTTCGGCATATAATACTGGTCAAAAATACTGATGTGTGAATAAAGCCTTAGCCATAGACAAATACTTATTCTATATTGTGGATCAGTGTCTCTTTCCCATCCCTATAATAGGACAGGCAAAATAAAAGCTAGTAGGAGTACAAGAGGTGGACGTTATAAGGACCATAAATATTCATAACACTGTCTAGTATGAAGCCTTATGTGTTTGAAATGTACCTGTGTCTCAGCTGAAGTTGCAGCGGCATGTCTGCATCTGTATCTGTGCCTGTGTCTCTCTGGCTCCTCCTCCACTCTCCATACACTTTTATGAGCAGCAACTGTCGTCTCATCCCTCAGTGAGCTGAAAATCTGTATTCACTGAAGACAGAGAGCTGCCGGCTGAACAATTGTTTGGCCGAACGCTACCTAATATGCACAGCCAGCTTAAAGAATAACATAGGGCGAAATAAGGATGCAAATCTGGAGGCACACACTAGAATTGTTAAGACTAAACTAAGCCGACCTTTAGGCCCCGAAATCTGGTGTAAAACACTTTGGTAAGTTGCAAAATTTTTGTGCCACTTGAGGTTGAGCAAAACTTTTGCAACTTTTGGTGTTTCTGCACATGTATCGCCCAGTTCCGCCAAAGGGAACAGTAGCAGAACGAAGGCGTTGATGAGACGAGCTGTGGCGTACCTGTGCGCACTGAGGCGCACCACAATTTTCAGACGAGCCGGATTGATTAGGAGTCGTGCTTCTCTTAATGAACCAGGCGCCTCTGACTCCAGCACGCCTCCTCATCAAGACCAGCGTCAACCACACGGGTCTTGATGAATCGAGGCCTAAGTCTTGTTAACCCTAAATATGATCTCTATAACAACCATTGCCAAATTGGTAGCAGCCCTTATTTCAAGGTATTACAGGAGCCCACATCTGGCCTGGAGGACTAACACTGCTTTTAACCCTAAAAATACTAGTCTTCAATCAGCGCCGTATTCACTATAGATTATAGCATCATGTAATATTTACAAGGGAAACAAACCGTTCAAGGTGCATCGTAGATTTCACAGAAATGTACCGTAATTACAATGAATTGCACAACCAAAATGTTTGATATGACTGCAATAAGTTATTATTTGTATTCCATCTGTTTGCAAAATTACATTGGGTATGGATGGGTGCAAGAAAACTAAATTGTTACACCCTTCCCGACATTTGTATTATAATTATGTACCTTAAGTTGAGGTCTGGAGGACAAGGGATGGGACAAGCGGTCATAGGCCTGGAGGCTCCCCTGCCATGAGAAAAAAACAAATTACACACATCAGGCAGGTTATTACCCTCTTTAGCCATGCACCTTGTTATATCCCCAGTCCTCAAATACAACTATTTGTAAAGTCACTGTTAATTTAGGATTTATGGCGTTTTCTTCTACAACATTATGAAAGCAAATAACGGTAAATAACTTGCATTTAGACCCTTTATAGCTTTCTCTAAACACATCCGTTACATTCGATATACACATACCTGTCTCCCTTTTCTTCCTTATACTGTAAATAGTCGGTATCCTAAATCTCACCGAGGCTATGTTCACACGTTGCGTTTTTTTCTGCAGGCAAAACCTATTCTCTTGGCACTGAAGAAGCTGCTAACAAAAAAGCAGGTTTTGCTGCATATTTGCTGTCTCTTGTGCATGCTGATAAAGTTTAGTGCTCCCCAAAAAATCATGATGCACCTTACTTAAGGTTTTCGCACCAAAAACGCAGCAAAACCTGATTGTTTGCTGTGTTTTTGCACTGACTCATTGCTTTCTATGGGGGAAAAAACTCTGCAAAAATGCTGTAAAAAGTGACATGCTGCAGTTTGCAAAAAACACAGCAGTTTTCCACATCAGTCAGTAAAAGAAAACAATGTGTGTGTATGAGATTTCTGAAATCTAGTAGCTTTTGCTGGTACTGTAAAAAGCAGCTTAAAATTTGCATGAAAAAAAAAAAAGCAACAAAAACGCAACGTGTGAACATAGCCTAAGTCATCAGTAAACAGTATTTCTTATAAGTGTATTCTTAATGGACAATGATTATTAATTATATTATATTGTGCCAAGTACTGCTCATGAGAGGGCGGTAGCCCACTGTTGCACAGGGGCCCACTGGAGGACTCTCCCATTCTCCAGTGGGCCAGTCCAAGCCTGCCGCTAGTTTCCAATACTTCCCGCTACCTAACAGCGCAAAATCCCCCTGTTATCAGACATACAGCAGAGGGGGAAAAGTCACATGCAATGCTCTGGATCTATCCCATATAAAGGGGCATTATTCCCTGACACATTGGATAGATCTAAAGCATTGTATGCAATGACATTATAGGTCAGCTCTTCACCTCTACCCCACCTGTAATATCAATAAGCACCTTGAGACAGGAGATCTCAGTGTGATAAGGTTATACACATCAATATTACCAGATTACAGTGAAAAAGTCTGTTCTGACTTTCTTATGATTGGCCAAAGTCATAGAAGAGATAAAATAAACACCCTAGAAAAAAATCTTTGTTAGCACCCCTTGTTGAAAAATGAATTAGCATACTATTCTCCCAAAATATAAAAAAACAATAACTCTGCAACAGAGAGGAGGAATAAAAAAAAATTACATTTTATTCCGCTCTTTAGGCCCTTTATCATAAGGCAGCCAGTTTAACATGCCAAAAGTGATGAAATGTCCTTGCTAACACATAGATCTGCACTAGATCAGCGGTGGTTTGCCTACTTCTAGACACATCTTTTATGATGCACCAGTCTGTTAAAACATTATAGAAATAGTTAGTCATAGCTTTCGCTTTTCCCGGAAAATAGGGAACAGTTCTACTGTCTCATTGACAGTGGTCGAAGATGTACAGATTCCTCCCTCTTGTTCCACCAACCCTAGACCCGTTAACGCAGCTAAAATAAGCCTGTCCCAGAAAAAGGTTTGGATGGCCAAAGATATGAGAAATACATGTAAGTGGGCACCGTACAATGTTGGCTTCACTGGTTACTCCAGAAGTGCGCACACTAGTGCATTGTGGGGCTTGTAGTGTCAGTTCGCAGGTTACAGCTCAAGTTGTAATGCCTCAGCGCCCTCATAATCCCTATGTCTTCTGTCTTTCAAAGAATTTCTCTGGCATTATGAGTGCAAAGTCATCAAAAGCAGCCTGGAGTCTTCTCATATTAATCCCCAGTGTGCACACTATTGTAATGTATTCTGCTCCTGTATCCGGCATAAACCCTAAATAATCCTTATTTCTGGCTCTGGAATACATTGAGAAGAAAGTGAGACATGGAGGACAGCCTCCCCGTTACTGACTGCATCCATTCTTAGATCAGTAGGTGCTTGGGATCTACGGTAAGATTTCCCTGGCATCCAGCTTCCACACATACAGTCATGGCCAAAAGTTTTGAGAATGACACAAATATTAATTTTTACAAAGTCTACTGCTTTACTTTTTCTAATGGCAATTTGCATATACTCCAGAATGTTATAAAGAGTGATCAGCTTAACAGCAATTACTTGCAAAGTCAATATTTGGCTAGAAAATGAACTTCATCCCCAAAACACATTTCAACGTCATTGCAGCCCTGCCTTAAAAGGACCAGCTAACCTCTTTTCAGTGATTGCTCCATTAACACAGGTGTGGGTGTTGATGAGGACATGGCTGGAGATCAATCTGTCATGATTAAGTAAGAATGACACCACTGGACACTTTAAAAGGAGGCTGGGTCTTGGCATCATTGTTTCTCTTCTGTTAACCATGGTTATCTCTAAAGAAACACGTGCAGTCATCATTGCAATGCACAAAAATGGCCTAACAGGGAAGAGTATCGCAGCTAGAAAGATTGCACCTCAGTCAACAATCTATCCATCATCAAGAACTTCAAGGAGAGATGTTCCATTGTTGCCAAAAAGGCTTCAGTGCGCCCAAGAAAGACCAGCAAGCGCCAGGACCATCTCTTAAAAGTGTTTCAGCTGCGGGATCGGGCTACCAGCAGTGCAGAGCTTGCTCAGGAATGGCAGCAGGCAGGTGTGAGTGCATCTGCACGCACTGTGAGGCGGAGACTCTTGGAGCAAGGCCTGGTCTCAAGGAGGGCAGCAAAGAAGCCACTTCTCTCCAGAAAAAACATCATGGACAGACTGATATTCTGCAAAAGGTACAGGCAGTGGACTGCTGAGGACTGGGGTAAAGTTATTTTCTCTGATGAATCCCCTTTTCGATTGTTTGGACATCAGGAAAACGCCTCATTCGGAGAAGACAAGGTGAGCGCTACCACCAGTCTTGTCTCATGCCAACTGTTAAGCATCCTGAAACCATTCATGTGTGGGGTTGCTTCTCAGCCAAGGGAATCGGCTCTCTCACAGTCTTGCCTAAAAACACAGCCATGAATAAAGAATGGTACCAGAATGTCCTCCAAAAGCAACTTCTCCCAACCCTCCAAGAGCAATTTGGCGATCAACAATGCCTTTTCCTGCATGATGGAGCACCTTGCCATAAAGCAAAGGTGATAACTAAATGGCTCAGGGAACAAAACATAGAGATTTTGGGTCCATGGCCTGGAAACTCCCCAGATCTTAATCCCATTGAGAACATGTGGTCAATCATCAAGAGACGGGTGCACAAACAAAAACCTAAAAATTCTGACAAAATGAAAGCATTGATTGTGCAAGAATGGACTGCTATCAGTCAGGATTTGGTCCAGAAGTTGATTGAGAGCATGCCAGGGAGAATTGCAGAGGTCCTGAAGAAGAAGGGTCAACACTGCAAATATTGACTTGCTGCATTAACTCATTCTAACTGTCAATATAAGCTTTTGTTACTCATATGTTTGCAATTATTATATTTCTGTCTGTGATTAAAAACATCTGTCAAACACACATAAAAACCAGAGGGCAGCAGATCATGTGAAAATATAATATTTGTGTCATTCTCAAAACTTTTGGCCATGACTGTACACTTTTTGAAAATTCCTTTATTTTTTTTTTCAACAGAGCAAATTATACCCTGTATCAAAGATTGAATAAATGGATGTAGAAGTAAATTCATTTTACATCCTTAGGTAGGTCTGGCATCACAGAAGCTCCCCATAGCCCTATCGCATTCCCATCACAACCAGTGCAAAGGCAGATTTAGACGAGCCGATAATTGGGTATAGCAATTGTTAGAATGTTGGGTTGCCGATTGGCTTGTGAAAACATACGGCAATCACCCGATAAACATGTTGGGTGATTGGATCGCTCATACTGGCATTAAATCATCAGTAAGATCATATTCCATGTGAGCAGAATGATTGTATCAAGGATTGTTCTGTGCGTGTAGAATTCTGCTCTGCCAGTCTTAGCAGATCATTAAACGACTGCAGATCGGTTTGCATGTAGCTAATCAGCAGTTGTAGGGCAGCACGGTGGCTCAGTGGATAGCACTGCAGCCTTGCAGCGCTGGAGTCCTGGGTTCGAATCCCACCAAGGACAACATCTGCAAGGAGTTTGTATGTTCTCCCGTGTTTGCGTGGGTTTCCTCCGGGTACTCCGGTTTCCTCCCACACTCCAAAAAAACATACTGATAGGGAATCTAGATTGTGAGCCCCATCGGGGACAGCGACGACAATGTGTGTAAACTGTAAAGCGCTGCGGAATATGTTAGCGCTATATAAAAATAAAGATTATTATTATTAGTTGTTTAATGGTTGGGGTCAGCCTTATTCAAGATCATGTAAAGATATTCCATTCGATTTTCCAGGACTTTCATTACAAAGGTCAATCTTTCTTAATATTAAATTGATAGAGGTCCAACTTCCAGAACCACCATGAGCTGATTACAAGGGCAGCAACTTTCGGACCCTCACTGTCTCCCTGGAACAGATAGGTATGGTTTGTTGCATCTGTACCCAGGCACAGCTACTATAATATGTGAGGTTTGCCTTGTAAGCAATGAAGGGGACATACCCATGGAGGGGATATAGGAAACCAGATCCCCACCTATCTGACTTATCTTAGATAGGTCATTAACAGGAAAGTCTCAAAAAACCCTTAAATCACTGTATGATTAAAACATTCCGCAACTTTCTAATAAACTTAGTGTGTCAAGCCCGAAAATGGTAGACTGCAAAAAGTCGTGTAAAGACCTAGCAGAGAAGCAAATATCCAGTCTAGGTCACGCTCTGCACGATTGTGGCCATTAAACGTTGATTAGGTAAATGCAAACCACAATTCTACATACACAGAACGTTCACAATGTGCGCATAGAATATGTTTTAGACAGCACATCAACCTGTATGCACATGACAATGTGCTGCCGAGAATGATGATATGTAATCTTCTTTATAACTCATCTCACTTGAAAAATCAATGTCTAGCTCGCGCATAACGGTTTGCAGGCCTGTATAGAAGGTTCAATAATTGTGTAAGAATGTTCCTATGATAATTTGTCACATAGTGCACGGTAAATGCAGGTCAAAAATACGATGCAAATAAAGCGTTAAGGCCCATATACAACGCTCGTTCCCAATCATCTACCTGTGTAAATGGGCCATAAGGTTTTGTTCACATCACGTTTTTGGTCTACAATTACCGTATATGCTGCGACAAATTACCCATCTCATGGGGTCACAAGAAGAATAATATAAATGTTTTGTAATTGATACCGTTAAGTGGATTCCTGTAGTCTATCACGTTATTCCAAAACTTTTTCTTCGCTTTGTCAATATATACCAACTAAACCAAGGCCAAAGAGTGTCAGTCGAGCTCCTGTAACACTCCAGCCATATTTAGCACATATTTTCCTGGCATAGATATTAGACATACATCAGGAGCACCTGCACAAATGTCATTGGTACACTCATGAGCTCACAGAGCATTGCCTAGCTCGGAGAACAGCTTGCTCAATGTTCCCATTAACTGACAGCAAACCAATATTGTGAAAATGTTATGGACCTAAAGCACAGAAGAGTACATCGGAAAGTGCCCAGGGTGAACACGGCTCACTCCTACTTGTGGTGCTACAGGGTTCCGGTGTGAGAAGTATCCTTGGCTCTCAGCACAGAACGGATTCTCTGGTTGGACACTAAAGTAGCCAATCAGAGCAGAAGGGAGAGCGGTGCAGATGAGGGCGAGAGCGGTGCAGAGATCCAAGGATCCCGCAATCACAGCGCCAGCAGGATTGCAGTGGGTTTGCTAGCAGCATGTCCACCAACCTAGGCATATTGCAACTGCTTTGATCCTAATTTAACTAGGGTTGGTAACAGTTTTAAAGGGTCAGACTTCAGATATATTTTTGAAATTTTAAAATGAACTTCCCAATGACCACAAGAAGGTCATCATCGAAACCTGAAAATGGCAATTATCTCTATATGAGAAAAAAACATAATTATCAAATAATCATTATAACTTGGATGTTAATCCCACATTCTGATCTAACAAGAATATTCCTAGACGCTGACGGCCCAACCCAGGTCTGATGTCTCCGCTCTGCACTCACAATGACGAGTTACATTTGCTGGAGAGTACCTGGAGAGTATCCACTATTCAGAACTATTCACAAATGTTCTACCTGGAGCAATAGTTCTATCTTTACCCATATAAAGCTTATGTGTTTGCATGGACAAAACTAAGTAACATCTCAAGGACAATATCTGCAAGGAGTCTGGATCTTCTCCCCGTGTTCGCGTGGGTTTCCCCCAAGGTCTCTGGTTTCATCCCAAACACATACTAAGAGGGAATTTAGACTGTGAGCCCCAAACTGCTGCAAACGAGGATGGTGCTAAATAAAAACGTAAATGCATTAACTACATAGTAAGGGAAGAAAATGTCCGATTCCGAAACAGCCTAATTATTGTCAAGAAGAACAACTAGTTGAGCAGATGTTCTGCAATATGATCACACATTGTGAATAACAGGGCATCTAGAGCCACAATGCTTTTGGCCATAGCATTCAGAGGGACTACATGGCAAGCACCTCTTATAGGCCCCCTCCTAGCCCATATCACTGCCGGGAACTAACACCTATGCAAATACACTGAGCCGTGTATGGATTAGCATATGCAAATGGCTCTTATGCATATGGATTTTCAGATGTGTTGGCTGCAGGGTGAGGGTGGAAAAGGCCAGCTGAGAATAACTCTATCCTGAGGGAGGAGAATGAGATGAGAGACTGACCCTGGCGTTAACCCTCTCACTGATACAAACATGCTAAGAGTGAAGCACAGGATTATATTTGGGGCCCGATGCAGAATTTATTAGTGCATCCATATAGCTATAAAATAATGCGACATGGAGTATGTAAGATTCATTTACCAGCTGTTACATTGCTTAAAAGCTGTATATTACTACCCATACCCTGAAATTAGGATTACTTTGACCCCCTGACTAATACACCTGTGCTAAATATACAGAGTAGTGTGATGGTCCCTGATAGAAACCCACTACAAGTTACTTCGACATGGTGTCTCAGTGTTCCCTTGATCACAGGGAGATCGGCATCATGATTATTTGCATTTTTCTTACATACATTTAATTTAAAGCACTAATAAAAAAAATGTAAAAGTCCAAATGTGTGCCAAGGTATAAGAGCTCCTTATAGGGTGGTAGGCAACATTTGGGGCAATTACCTATTTTTTGCTGTGCAAAATAAAACTTTTTTTTAAAGAGTCCAAACTGTAATGATTAGTATATAATAAGTGACCAAACTCTTTCAGGCAATAAAGTGTGAAGAAACAATGTCTCTAGGGCCACTATGACTTCTCCTCGATGCCTGTGTTGTATAAACATGACTGATAAAGACGGTCTTTGAAGTGCGAAGAATTATTCAACTAGTACCCGACCTTGGCTTCTCTGACCCCCAGACATTGTAGTCAGGTCAACATGCCCCCTGAGGAAGCTGGGCGAAACGCATTTGGCACTCTGGGACATCATATTCCAGCAAATGAATGCCAAGTATGCTATATATGATCATTATGATGCTTTATACCTTTATTACTGTCTCATTTCATCTCTTTATACCTCATGCTCTTTGCTAATGTGATTGAGGTGATGAAGACACAGTCACAGTGTAACTGTGTACTCACTGCACTATTACCCCTACAGTACAGACCAAAAGTTTGGACACACCTTCTCATTTAAAGATTTTTCTGTATTTTCATGACTATGAAAATTGTACATTCACACTGAAGGCATCAAAACTATGAATTAACACATGTGGAATTATATACTTAACAAAAAAGTGTGTAACAACTGAAATTATGTCTTATATTCTAGGTTCTTCAAAGTAGCCACCTTTTGCTTTGATGACTGCTTTGCACACTCTTGGCATTCTCTTGATGAGCTTCAAGAGGTAGTCACCGGAAATGGTCTTCCAACAATCTTGAAGGAGTTCCCAGAGAGGCTTAGCACTTGTTGGCCCTTTTGACTTCACTCTGCGGTCCAGTCTACCCCAAACCATCTCGATTGGGTTCAGGTGTGGTGACTGTGGAGGCCAGGTCATCTGGCGTAGCACCCCATCACTCTCATTCTTGGTCAAATAGCCCTTACACAGCCTGGAGGTGAGTTTGGGGTCATTGTCCTGTTGAAAAATAAATGATGGTCCAACTAAACGCAAACCGGATGGAATAGCATGCCGCTGCAAGATGCTGTGGTAGCCATGCTGGTTCAGTATGCCTTCAATTTTGAATAAATCCCCAACAGTGTCACCAGCAAAGCACCCCCACAACATCACACCTCCTCCTCCATGCTTCACGGTGGGAACCAGGCATGTAGAGTCCATCCGTTCACCTTTCCTGCATCCGTTCACCTTTCCTGCATCGCACAAAGACACAGTGGTTGGAACCAAAGATCTCAAATTTGGACTCATCAGACCAAAGCACAGATTTCCACTGGTCTAATGTCCATTCCTTGTGTTCTTTAGCCCAAACAAGTCTCTTCTGCTTGTTGCCTGTCCTTAGCAGTGGTTTCCTAGCAGCTATTTTACCATGAAGGCCTGCTGCACAAAGTCTCCTCTTAACAGTTGTAGAGATGTGTCAGCTGCTAGAACTCTGTGTGGCATTGACCTGGTCTCTAATCTGAGCTGCTGTAAACCTGCGATTTCTGAGGTTGGTGACTCGGATAAACTTATCCTCAGAAGCAGAGGTGACTCTTGGTCTTCCTTTCCTGGGGCGGTCCTCATGTGAGCCAGTTTCTTTGCAGCGCTTGATGGTTTTTGCAACTGCACTTGGGGACACTTTCAAAGTTTTCCCAATTTTTCGTACTGACTGACCATCATTTCTTAAAGTAATGATGGCCACTCGTTTTTCTTTACTCAGCTGCTTTTTTCTTGCCACAATACAAATTCTAACAGTCTATTCAGTAGGACTATCAGCTGTGTATCCACAAGACTTCTGCACAACACAACTGATGGTCCCAACCCCATTTATAAGGCCAGAAATCCCACTTATTAAACCTGACAGGGCACACCTGTGAAGTGAAAACCATTTCCGGTGACTACCTCTTGAAGCTCATCAAGAGAATGCCAAGAGTGTGCAAAGCAGTCATCAAAGCGAAAGGTGGCTACTTTGAAGAACCTAGAATATAAGACATAATTTCAGTTGTTTCACACTTTTTTGTTAAGTATATAATTCCACATGTGTTAATTCATAGTTTTGATGCCTTCAGTGTGAATTTACAATTTTCATAGTCATGAAAATACAGAAAAATCTTTAAATGAGAAGGTGTGTCCAAACTTTTGGTCTGTACTGTATGTAGTCCATGGTCTACACTCAAGTCATGCACTAACCTATGCATTATTGTTACTTAGCACTGTACATATATATCTATATGGATGGTTCCCTGTTTTAACTATTATATGGCCATATGATTATTGCATATTGTAGTATTTATATACTGAATCATTATTATTACCGTATATACCCATGTATAAGCCGAGATTTTCAGCCCATTTTTTAGGGCTGAAAGTCCCCCTCGCGGCTTATACGCGGGTCATATACGGGGGTCGGCGGGGGAGGGGGAGCGGGGGTGTCGGATCATACTCACCCCTCCGCCGGCGCGGTCTCTGCAGCCCCCCTGCTTCTCCCACGATCTCCGGCTCCTTCCTGCAGCGGTCACATGGCACCGCTCATTAAAGTCATGAATATGCACATATTCATGACTTTAATGAGCGGTAGCACGTGACCGCTGCAGGACTGAAGCGCTGCGGAGAGCGCCGGGAGAAGAGGAGAGGCTGCAGGGACGCGCGGCGGAGGGGTGAGTATAGCTATATTTACCTGTCCCCCGGTCCACCGCTGCGCACTGCTCCATCGGTCTGACTCCTCTGGCTGTGAATGTTCAGGCAGAGGGCGCGATGACGTCGTTAGTGCGCGCCCCGCCCCTGCCAGATCATTCACAGCCAGAGGAGTCAGACCAAGGGTGCAGCGCGCAGCGAGGACAGGTAAATATCTCAGGTGCCGGGGTCCTGAGCGAGTGGTGACACCGGCACATGTCCCCCATAGCGCGCCAGTGTCACCGCCTGCTCAGGACACTGGCACCTGGCCCCCAGCGACGAGAGGTGAGTATGTCATTTTTTTTGCAGCAGCAGCATATGAGGCCTATACTATGGGGCATAATTGTGCAGCATATGGGGGCATAATCTGGAGCATATGGGGGCATTAGCTGTGGAACATATGGGGCATAATCTGGAGCATATGGGGGCATAAACTGTGGAACATATGGAGGCATAATCTGGAGGATATGGGGGCAAAATCTGTGGAACATATGGGGCATAATCTGGAGCATATGGGGGCATAATCTGTGGAACATATGGGGGCATAATATGGAGCATATGGGGGCATAATCTG
This sequence comes from Oophaga sylvatica, assembly GCA_033576555.1. Taxonomy (NCBI): domain Eukaryota; kingdom Metazoa; phylum Chordata; class Amphibia; order Anura; family Dendrobatidae; genus Oophaga; species Oophaga sylvatica. Next base: position 459,848,028 of record JARQOD010000001.1, read on the forward strand.
GAGCATATGGGGGGCATAATATGGAGCATATGGGGGCATAATCTGTGGAACAAATGGGGCATAATCTGGAGCATATGGGGGCATAATCTGGAGCATATGGGAGCATATGGGGGCATAATCTGTGGAACATATGGGGCATAATCTGGAGCATATGGGGGCATAATCTGTGGATCATACGGGGGCATAATCTGTGGAATATATGGGGGCATAATCTGGAGCATATGGGGGCATAATCTCTGAAGCATATTGGGCATAATCTGGAGCATATGGGGGGCATAATCTGGAGCATATGAAGGCATAATCTGTGGAGCATATTGGGCATAATCTGTGCAGCATATGGGGGCATAATCTGTGGAGCATCATATGGGGGCATAATCATTTTTCACCCTAGGCTTATACGCGAGTCAATAAGTTTTCCCAGTTTTTTGTGGCAAAATTAGGGGGGTCGGCTTATACACGGGTCGGCTTATACATGAGTATATACGGTATCTTGTATACAGTCTTTAAACCAAATGATTACTACCTGCCTGGATGACACCTTGTCTCTCTAGAATCTTTCATTTCTTGTACTTTTATCCTATATATTTAATAACTATAATAATTTATTATTTTAACAAGTTATTTTGGATGCTTAGGTCTCCCTGACTTTTTCTCCCATGTGTTATATTCTGGGGATCTATTTGGGTGTTATCCCCATCACCCGGATTATTTCTAAGGATTTGCTTATTTGCATTGTAGTCAGGAAAGCCCAATGTCCGGTTGTCCGATGTTGCAGTCATTTTTCCCTTTATGCTAGTCAACTTCACAATTTGTGAGAATGAACGACATGGAGATTTGTATTCGTAAAAAGCCAAAAGCTTAAATGTGCAAATACTTTCGAAAAGGTGCAGTAACGATATATGAAGACGTCCGCGTGGGCCGATAGGTTTCGCACAATATATACATGACTAGTTGCCTGTGCATTGTGTTTGGACGGTGGTAGTAAGTCCGTTCCGTATTTCCCTGTCTTCCCGGTATGGCTGTGTTCCTTGTCCTCACTACCCACATTATCTGACAGAATAATCAGTCAATTGAATCAGAGAATTCCTTTTCCAGCAGGGTAATTTTCTCTCTCTCCCTGCCCCCCTCCTCTTCTCTCTGCTCCATCGGACTCAGCCACCTGCTATAGTCAGTGATGTGGAACGGCTTGGAATTAGCCCTGAAATTAGCACCAGTCCCAGTTAAAAAGCTGGCAGCAGTCGAACATGCCACCATAATAGCCAAGAAAGAGTCGGGCTGCTTAAATTCCATCGGCCAGACTGGAAATCACAGAGCCCAATGTCATCTGCCTCCCGCTGACGGTTCGATACTGCCTCCTCCATTATGCATGGAAAAGCACGAAAGTAACAATTCCTCAAATGACCCATTCCCTTACAATAAGTCGCTGCGCAGCGATCGCCTTTATTTACATTGGCTAATAATCCATAATCCGCTGAATAGTAGCGTTCTATATGTCCTTGATCACCAAGACCCATTCACAGGTATCAGCAATGGAGGACAGGAAAGCTTTAATCATCTACAATACTGCCATTTTCCCGTTTTTACCCTTGCCTACTATTTTTGAATGTGTCCGAGCATTAAACTTCAAAACGATGAGAATATGATCTGCACGCCGCTGCATAAAGCAATGTTCATATCTATTTACAGACTCCGCAATTGCAGTTTCGTTGTCCAAGGACAGCTCTGTCACCTTCCCATCTGTCTTGTGAAGCATTTCATGTGGCAGACAGGTGGCTGGACGGAAACCCAGCTCCTCCAGGGCCCAGATCAGATTAAATCTGAGAGAGGGCTGTCTGCAAAACCAGGTACTGGCTGCACTGTTCAGTCTGACCCAGCGATCAGAAATGTGACCGCTCGAAGGGCTCAGGGCCAGCAGCCAAACTGAACGCGCTACTCCAGAAGAGCCCACCTCTACAGAACATCAGGGTCCCGTCTATTATGTAGTCAGAAGAAGCTTAAAGCAATGATGGTACAAATTGAGGAGCAGTTTCGGGGCCAGAAATAAATAGTAATATCAATGTAATTTAAGCCTAAATCTAGATTATTCTTTGCATGCGCCTGGTGCAGAATAACTGGGTACTATTCGAAGAAAACAAATGTACGTAGTTGGAAAACAACATTATCGGGTCAAACACAAATCATTCAGTAGAATTTAGAGCATTTTGGTCTTTCCTTTCTCAACCTTTCTTCTCTTCCTACTTCTTTAAACTTGATGAATTAGGCATAGCTATAGGGGTGCAGAGGTCCTGGTACCTGCGGGCGCCCGAAAACCTCTCTGCCATATAAACAGACAGGAACAATATGAATACCATAAGTCACTTGGGGGGGAGGTAGTAGTTTGGTATAAATTTATGAGCAGGGGCAGTAATGTTCAATCGCGATAAAGTACGTATAGAGCAGACTGACCAATATAAAACTTAACTTTTAATTAATAAATAAAATGTACAAAGGTGCCAAAAGTGCTGTAAAGTGCTGGTGCAAAAGAACTCAAAGAGAATAAAATTACAGGATACATGACACTGCCACTGGTTCATCAAAAACCTGTAGCAGAATATTATTAACCCGTATAGAAACTGATACCCCCTAATATTACACTGTAGGAGCGTTTGTGAAGGGGAGAAGTCAGAGTTAGTTTTCTTAAATGCGTGGTATAGTATACCTATATTCTGCAGGTTCACTAGATCCGAGCCTTGGTGGGATGCTCATGCATAGGATGCCGCAGATAAGTATACGTTATATTAAAAATTCACTGTGAGGGCGATATATTTTGGGATGCACATTTTACCCAAAGCTCCATAGATGAGACACTATAACCTGATACCACCGGCATACTAACTTGTTATGTGATGAGACATCACATCATTGGGGCTCCCTGACACAGAGAGCAACTTATCTGCCACCAAAACCATATCTGGCAACATATAGTGCATGGGAATTCATCAAACAATTGCCCATCTATTATAAGATATCTTTGATCCAGCACACAAGCTAATATACTCTGGTTACACTCTCATACAGTGACTTGATTGAGCACGTTGAGAGTCACTAGAATCCCACCAAGGCGCGGATCTAGTGAACCTGCAGAATATAGGTATACTATACCACGCATTTAAGAAAACTAACTCTGACTTCTCCCCTTCACAAACGCTCCTACAGTGTAATATTAGGGGGTATCAGTTTCTATACGGGTTAATAATATTCTGCTACAGGTTTTTGATGAACCAGTGGCAGTGTCATGTATCCTGTTATTTTATTCGCACTGTGTTCTTTTGCACCAGCACTTTACAGCAATTTTGGCACCTTTGTACATTTTAATTAAAAGTTAAGTTTTATATTGGTCAATCTGCTCTATACGTAGTTTGGTATAAAGCCTAAAAGTTTTACGTCACAACTCTGACTGCAATGGTCTCACATCCTGATCTAAAACCATGGTGGAAGTAATTCTACTTTTACCATTATAAAAGTATCCACTCATTTTCTGTTATTCAGTCGAATGTGGAGCATAGCTATCGGAATTACACACATTCATTTCAAGGGAGCATTACTGATGTTAGGGTTGGGCAATAAACCCTAGCTTTAAAACACCACTCCAGCGTTTTTACTTATGTCAGGCCAGGAGTGGTGCCATAACATAAGTTCCCTGACACAAGTATTATACTCGCCAGCCACCGTCTATAGCTGTCCCCAGCTCCGGTCCCGCTCCGCCATCTTTTGACTGTAACTTCTGATTGACCAAAAGTCAGAGGTAACGGACAAGAGCTTTCAGTGTAAGTCTATGAGACCCTCGTTCTGGCTGACATAGATTTACATTGAGCAATGATCTCCGGACCACCCAAACACTGGAGTCATCTGGGAGGTCACAAACTGCAGAAGATGATGGGAGTGGAAAAGATGAAGATGGCAGCTAAGTACGGTATATTATTAGGGGCAGTGAACTTACATTCGTGACACTACTCCTGCAGTAAAATTTAAAAAAAAAAATCTGGAGTGCTACATTAAGTAGGCTTCTAGCTTTCCCTGGTGCTATAGATTGTAGGACTGGAGTGGGTCACCAGTACTAAGACTTGACCAAAACCATTAGAAATATGTTCTACCATTTGGAATTTTCCATATAGAGAATATACACTGCTCAAAAAAATAAAGGGAACACTCAAATAACACATCCTAGATCTAAATGAATGAAATATTCTCATTGAATACTTTGTTCTGTACAAAGTTTAATGTGCTGACAACATAATCACACAAAAATCATCAATGGAAATCAAATTTTTGAACCAATGGAATTTGGAGAGACCCCAAAATGAAAGTGGAAACAAGTCGAAATGAAAATCAAAACAAGACAAAATGAAAGTGGAAACAAGTCAAATGATGCTCAGTATTGTGTGTGGCCTCCACGTGCCTGTATGACCTCGCTACAATGCCTGGGCATGCTCCTGATGAGGTTGCGGATGTTCTTCTGCGGGATCTCCTACCAGACCTGGATTAAAGCATCCGTAAACTCCTGGACAGTCTGCGGTGCAACATGACGTTGGTGGATGGAGCGAGACATGATGTCCCAGATGTGCTAAATCGGATTCAGGTCTGGGGAACGGGCAGGCGAGTCCATAGCTTCGATGCCTTCATCTTGCAGGAATTGCTGACATACTCCAGCCACATGAGGTCTGGCATTGTCCTGCATTAGGAGGAACCCAGGGCCAACAGCATCAGCATATGGTCTCAGAAGGGGTCTGAGGATCTCATCTCGGTACCTAATGGCAGTCAGGCTACCTCTGGCGAGCACATGGAGGGCTGTGTGGCCCTCCAAATAAATGCTACCCTACACCATTACTGACCGATCTGCTGCATGCAACATCCTTAAAATCCATCCATCATTTTAAGGCAATCTGTCACCCCATTTTTGCCCTATGAGATAGGGCCACTGCCATCAGGGGCTTATCTACAGCATTCTGTAATGCTGTAGATATGCCCCCGATGTCACCTGACAGTGAAGAAAAACGAGTTATATTATACACACCCAGGGGCGGTCCGCCGTCCGGTCGGGTCCGATGGGCGTCGCGGTCCGGGGCCTCCCATCTTGTAGCGAAGCCGGCCTCTTCTATCCATCCCGTCGTGGCTCCTGCGCAGGCGCACTGATCTGCCCTGATGAGGGCAGAGCAGAGTACTGCAGTGCGCAGGCGCCGAGAAAGGTCAGAGAGGTTCGGCACCTGCGCACTGTAGTACTCTGCTCTGCCCTCACCAGGGAAGAGCAGTGCACCTGCACAGGAGCCGCGACGGGAAGCTAAGAAGAGGCCGGCTTTGCTACAAGATGGGAGGCTGCGGACCGGACCCGACCGGACGGCGGAACGCCCCTGGGTGAGTATAATATAACTCGTTTTTCTTCACTTTCAGGTGACATCGGGGGCTTATCTACAGCATTACAAAATGCTGTAGATAAGCCCCTGATGGTGGTGGCCCTATCTCATAGGGCAAAAATGGGGTGACAGATTCCCTTTAAGGGAAATAAAGACTGATGGTTTGATAGTTTTTATTTTTTTTTTACAAATCATGTTCTCATCATGCGACCTTATTATGCAGCTCATGATTTTGAATGGCGCCAGAATATCAACTTATTAAAAAAAAAATTTTAAAAGGTATAAACAACCTTCATAAAGTATCTTTATTTCTAAACGTCACATTTCGCAGTGTCTACTACAAACAACTCCAAGGGAACAGAAGTCACTTTGCAGGATTTTTCCTCTGGAAGCTGTGGAGATATTAATAAACTTGTTGGAGGATAAAAAAGAGGGATAATAACAGTGGTGAAGGGCTGTAATTAATATGCATCTCCCTCAATAACTGGGTGATTTACAAGGGACACCTTCTCTGAAAGTGAGGATGGCGGTATATGACGGAAGAAGAGCCATAAAAGGAACTCATTAAACAGAGGTAAAGTAATTATGGATTGAAAAATCAATAAAGTTAATTTGTTTAAACAACAAGAGACATTTTATGATACTGTCCAGTCTAGAATATTGCACAGAAAGAATAAAAATATGCTCTCATATAAGGGTAACGAAGGCCAAAAATGGAGACAAAAACAGTGTTTATTCAGCAAAGCACAAGATGTGTCTGCACTAAGGTGCTTAACCTACATTTATGAAATAAGGGGCCTCTAACGATATTGTCTTTAATGTGTAAATACACAACATAGAGCTTGCCATTGTATAATATTACATTAAAGGGCTTGCCTTCTCTTGACCAACCCTTTCCACTCCCTTAAGAGGGCTAAGGGGGTTGACAGATGGGAGTTTCTTTTTACGGACTTCCTCTATCAGCCAGACTGGCGACTCTTTAATAAGTAGTGCCTCCTGTTCTGGTCAATCCAGTGCGGTAATGTCAATGAAGTGCCCCAGATGAAGCCTCATAGGCGAAACGCACATCAAGGCTGGCGCCATTCCAGCAGGAGAGTACTTTTTGATAGGTTTGTGCCTTGTTACAATTACTATTCTATTATTTATATACATATTATACTTGGACTACATCACCCACATACTTACCCTTATGTTATCACATGTCCTCTCCTGCAGAGTTTGTTGCCATTTTCTCACTGTTGTACACATTGCTCTGTTTTTTATTGGTTTAATTAATAAAGTTTTGATGTATAGCTCACATTTTGGGGCTTATGACTGACCCATTTTTCTTCTTCCTTAGTTTTAAGGAAAATATGCGGCCAATGTCAACTCAATAAATGGCGACACTGAATGTGAAAAAATTCAGCCGTCATCAAGCCAATTGATTTATACACTCACACAGGAATAGCTATCAATTCATTTGTGGGAAGGGGAAACTGCACTTAGAAACTCATTCTGCAAGTGCAACATTTATAATGATTATTTCTTGGGGAAAAAATAAATAAATAAAACCAGGTATGATTGAACTCAAAGTCCCCCTGCCCCTTTTAACATATACCACCTAAAATAGTGCAGCACGGAGGATGGATAAGTCCTCTATAAATCCCAGGACAATGCAGATACCACACACGCTTTGATTAAACCTTTGGTACAATTGCAGTAAAATTCTGTGAACATACAACTAATGGGAAATGGTGATTAGTAAATCAGTAAATCAGTATTGCAGAACTTTACTTATTTCATAGTTTTTAAGGTTAAAAGGTAGACACACAAGTCAACTGAGTCCAACCTATAGCCCAATATGTTTTTCACTGATTTTCATTTTTAAATCTCGATAAAATCTGATGGATTATTCTGATCAGGGTTTGATCAGACTATGGTACGAGTGTCATCAATACACGGAGAAAATACGAAAAAAAGAAAGCAATTTCTATTTCTCCACTTTCTCCATTCTGATAGTTTGTGAAAATCGGACTGCACTCGGATCAAACTGCGCCCGTTTTTTTTCACAGACCCACTGACTTGCATTGCTGATTTTGGTCTGACCCTTGGATCCAAATCGGACATGTCTCTGATATTTTCCGTGGACCTCAGGATGAAGAAAAATAATCGGACGCGAGAATGACCCCATAGACTATCGTAGGATATCACGGATAGTACTTGTACGCCAAAAAAAGATGTCTGAATGAGCCCTCTTCTTGACATCAGACAAGTTTACTTTACTGGGGAAGAAAGGACAGGGGCTCAATGTTTTGGAAAAATTGTGGCTTCTTGTTGCACTAGTCCAATCACTGAAGTATAAAAAAAATGTTGTTACTTCTTGAAAAAGAAGCATCTGCTAGCTCACTCCTCTCTTGCATGGGAATACCATATATCACATTTTTACTTCCTACCAAATTAACAGGGGACTCCAGCAGCTGCATTTGCGGGCAAGCTCACCTTGACTACACTAGATTTCCGAGCATGTAACCCACAACAGAAAGGATGGCGTAGAGCCGCTCCCCTGCATTTCTCTTCTTACTGTTGTCGCTCCTTACCCTATGATGCCCTGTTTGGCTTTTTGGCATAAAACCTGATTGTCAAATAAATCCGAGAAAAAAAGTGCAGCGCATCATGCCATATTCCTCATCATGGTGCACCTCTGTAGATGAATAGGACACACGTTTCTTAACCCCTTAGTGACCAGGCCAAACTTTTTGGAATCGGACTTGCAGTCGGAAATTTATAGAACTTATTTTTTTAGAGATTTATTCAGTTTTGAAAACCTCACTCCTCATCATATACAAAACTGCTGTTTAACAACCCTTCACGTGCTTTTTAGGAATAAATGCAAAGTGGCATGATAGGAATGAAAAATGTTATTTTTACCACCTAAATGTTGATAACTTCTGAACAGGCCACTATAGCCGGCAGATTCGAAAGCCATTATTTGGCTGTGAATTGCCATTGCAACCATCAGGACCACACAATCATAATCCCATGGTGCCGATGGGATTAAAAAGGGCACCCCCACACTCTGTTAACCGTCTAGATGCCGTAGTCACTATTGACAGCAGCATCTAAGGGGTTAAACGGCCATGTATGGTGCCAACACCGATCATGGTTGATGCAGCAGGGCGTCAGCTGTAGTGTATCGACAGCTACTGCATTTTCACCCATCGAGGGATGCTGTTCTTATATCTCAGATCAGTAAAAACATGTATTGGTGGTCACTAAGGGGTTAAATGTTGCAAACATTAATGACTCAATCTCTTAGAGTAAAAGTTTGGGCACCCCTGGTCAAAATTACCGTTATTGTGAACAGTTAAGCAAGTTAAAGATGAAATGATCTCTAGAAGGCCAAAAGTTAAAGATGACACAGTTCCTTTGTATTTTAGGCAAAAAAATATATATTATCAGTTTTTAAAATTATAAAAATTTCAAAAAGGAAAATGAGCCAATGCAAAAGTTTGGACACCCTTGGAGATTTGTGTGCTGAGATAACTTTGACCAAGGTTTCAGACCTTAATTAGCCTTTTAGGGTTATGGCTTGTTCACTGTCATCATTAAGAAACGCCGGGTGATGGAAATTTCCCAGCTTTATAAAAATCCCGCCTCCTATAACCTTCAGCCAAAAAACAGCAGCCATGGGTTCTTCTAAAAACCTGCCTACCACTCTGAAAATGAAAATGGTGGAGGCCCACAAAGCAGAAGGCTATAAGAAGATAGCAAAGCATTTTCAAGTTGCCCTTTCCTCAGCTTGAAATGTAATTAAGAAAAGGCAGTTAACAGAAACAGTGGAGGTCAAGATAAGGTCTGGAAGACCAAGCTACAGTAAGTTTCAATGAAAGCTGAAGGATTTCTAGAGAGGCAAATCTGAACCCCCGCTTGATTGCAAAAGATCTTCGGAAAGATTTAGCAGACTCTGGAGTTGTGGTACATTGTTCTACTGTTCAGAAACAACTTCACAAATATGGCCTTCATGGAAGAGTCATTAGAAGAAAACCTCTCCTGCATTCTTACCATAAAATTCAGTGTCAGCAGTATGCAAAAGAACATCTAAACAAGCCTGACGCATTTTGGAAACAAGTCCTGTGGACTGATGAGGTTAAAATATAACTTTTTGGCCACAATGATCAAAGGTATATGTGGAGAAAAAAGGCACAGAATTTCAAAAAAAGAACTTCTTGTCAACCAATAAGCATGGGGGTAGATTAATCATGCTTTGGGGTTGTGTTGTAGCCAATGGCACGAGGAACATTTCACAGGTAGAGGGAAGAATGGATTCAATGAAATTTCAACAAATTCTTGTTGCAAACATAACACCATCTGTAAAAAAGCTGAAGGTGAAAAGAGAATGGCTTCTACACATGGATAGTGATCCTAAACGCATGTCAAAATCACCAATAGATTACCTCAAAAGGCACAAGCTGAAGGTTTAATAATGGACCTCACAGTCCCCTGATCTAAGGCTAGATCTCAAAATAGAAGTGCAAGCAAGACGGTCCAGTAATCTTACAGAACTGGAAGAATTTTCCAAGGAAGAATGGATGAAAATCCCTCACACAAGAACTGAAAGACTCTTGGCTGGCTACAAAAAGCTAAACATGCAAGGTGCCCAAACTTTTGCATTGGACCATTTGACCATTTTTTGTTTTGCAAATTTTAAAATGTGGAAGATGAAAAAAAAATTATATATATATACACTACCGGTCAAAAGTTTAGGGTCACTTAGAAATTTCCTTATTTTTGAAAGAAAAGCAGTTTTTTTCCAATGAAGCTAACATTAAATGATTCAGAAATACACTCTATACAGTGTTAATGTGGTAAATGACTATTCTAGCGGCAAACGTCTAGTTTGTAATGCAATATCTTCATAGGTGTATAGAGGCCCATTTCCAACAACCATCACTCCAGTGTACTTATGGTATTTTGTGTTCGCTAACTGTGTAAGAAGGCTAATAGATGGTTAAAATACCCTTTAAAACCCGTGCAAGTATGTTAACACAGCTGAAAACCGTTTGGTTGATTAGAGAAGCTATAAACCTGACCTTCCTTTGAGCTTGTTGAGAATCTGGAGCATTACATTTGTTGGTTCCATTAAACTCTCAAAATGGCCAAAAAAAAGAACTTTCTTGTGAAACTCGACAGTCTATTCTTGTTCTTAGAAATGAAGGCTATTCCATGCGAAAAATTACCAAGAAACTGAAGAATTCATACAATGGTGTGTAGTACTCCCTTTAGAGGAGTGCACAAACAAGCTCTAACCAGAGAAGAAAGACAAGTGGGAGGCCCCGCTGCATAACTGAGCAACAAGACAAGTACATTAGAGTCTTTAGTTTGAAAAATTGACGCCTCACAGGTCCTCAACTGGCAGCTTCATTAAACAGTACACATTAAACGCCAGTGTCAACATCTACAGTGAAGAGGCGATTTGGGGATGCTGGCCTTCAGGGCAGATTGGCAAAACAAAAACCAATATTCCTCTGTCCAATGTCTGTGTTCTTTTGCCCATATTAATCTTTTCCTTTCATTTAAGCCAGTCTTAAATATGGCTTTTGTTTTGCCAATCTGCCCTGAAGGCCAGCATCCCCAAATCGCCTCTTCACTGTAGATGTTGACACTGGCGTTTAATGTGTACTGTTTAATGAAGCTGCCAGTTGAGGACCTGTGAGGCGTCAATTTTTCAAACTAAAGACTCTAATGTACTTGTCTTGTTGCTCAGTTGTGCAGCGGGGCCTCCCACTTGTCTTTCTTCTCTGGTTAGAGCTTGTTTGTGCACTCCTCTAAAGGGAGTACTACACACCATTGTATGAATTCTTCAGTTTCTTGGTAATTTTTCGCATGGAATAGCCTTCATTTCTAAGAACAAGAATAGACTGTCGAGTTTCACAAGAAAGTTCTTTTTTTTGGCCATTTTGAGAGTTTAATGGAACCAACAAATGTAATGCTCCAGATTCTCAACAAGCTCAAAGGAAGGTCAGGTTTATAGCTTCTCTAATCAACCAAACGGTTTTCAGCTGTGTTAACATACTTGCACAAGGGTTTTAAAGGGTATTTTAACCATCTATTAGCCTTCTTACACAGTTAGCGAACACAAAATACCATAAGTACACTGGAGTGATGGTTGTTGGAAATGGGCCTCTATACACCTATGAAGATATTGCATTACAAACTAGACGTTTGCCGCTAGAATAGTCATTTACCACATTAACACTGTATAGAGTGTATTTCTGAATCATTTAATGTTAGCTTCATTGGAAAAAAACTGCTTTTCTTTCAAAAATAAGGAAATTTCTAAGTGACCCTAAACTTTTGACCGGTAGTGTATATATATATATATATATATATATATATATATATATATATGCATACACATACACACACACACACATATATATATATATATATTTATTTATTTATTTATTTTTGCCTAAAACATAAAGGAAAATGCGTCATCTTTAACTTTAAGACTTTTAGAAATTATTTCATCTTCAAGTTGCTTAACTGTTCACAATAACAGTAATTTTGACTAAGGGCGCACATACTTTTACATGCCACTATAGATGGAGTGAAACTGGAAAACCTCACCAAATTTTCATACTATCCTTACGTATTTTTAAAACTTTTGCCCAGACAGAATGTAGGTAAGTAAAAGTTTAAAGAGGAGGTAGATTATTGGATAAATCGGAGAGATGGGGGCAGAGGGAGACAAGAAAACAATTGCAGACATTTAGGGAGAAGAGTTCCAGCTCACCGCACAAGGAAGCCCGAGCGAGCGCACAGCTGCTGGGAATAGGGAGCTCTTCCTTATGCAGACCTGCATAAGGTATGATTAGAATTCCACTTAAAAGTTAGATATGTAAATTAAAAAAAAATAATTACAAAAACTCCCCAGCCATCAGAGTGTGTTTGTTCAAATACAAATTACGCTCCCACATCTGCCACTTATTAATTTTGAACTTTTTACTGCGTCGATTCCTCAGTTCAATCTGTTTATTACCATGAATCCATTTCCAAAGATTGTCTCTAATTAAGCTATAATTTGGATGAGCCAGGTAAAGCACAGAAAGTAAGACACACGTTATATATACACATGTACGTACGTAGCTTACTGCAAATTGCTTGGGATCATTTAACATTCTTTTAGCTTTTTTTTTCCCTACCCCTTTCATTTCATTAACTCTTTAAACACTGGAAAGATCACAAGCAAATGGCAATAAGTAGTTGAACGTGCTTTTTAGCCTTCTGCTGAAAGTCTCATTCAAACGACGGAGATTTTTTTGAAAGTTCTTTAAAATTGGTTTTCATAAAAGCAGCTCCAGAAACATTTGTGACAACTGCTATTAGGTGATGATGATACTTTAAAAACACAGCATTTATGTTTAGAGACCAATAATGTCCTTATTGCACGTGCCCAACTGAATTAGGAAAGGAGTTTGACCAGATTGATGAACAGACCACATTGTCTCTGCATATACAAACCTACTAGAGTGGGTACTTTATAGATTTCTTTTAAAGTTAACATTCTAAAAGACTGTTCATGTAACCCACTCCATATGCCAAAGGAGATCATGGCGGTAAAGTCTTCTGCTTAGGACACTTCAATGACCCAGAAAGGAGAACAGCTCTGTATCATCAACTCATGTTCTGCAGAACTCAAACACCGCTTTCATTACATAATAATACATGGCACAAAGGCCGGACCCACCACGGCCCCCCACATCACAGAAATCAGTTGTTTGCTACAGGTAACCTAAGGTGGCTATTCCATTAACCAAATCTTATGGACTTGAAAGGATAATAATTTTATGAATTATGTAACGTGTAACTAATATTTCATAACAGTGTTAACATGTCATAATGACATGACATTGGGAGTCTGGGTGCTGAGGCTTAATATTAAAGAGAGGGGCTGGAGCACTCAGCTGAGCGTTGCATCTCTTCACTTCTGGTTGGCTCTGTGAGCCATTCTGCAAAAAACAAGGAGTGATATTTGGAGTTGGAAAATAATTTTTGTTCCTCTGACATGAGGAAAATGTTGTTTTTTTTGCCCTCTTTATAATTAATATTGTAGGAGAAGAGGTTGAAGCAGATGGAGGTACAGACGTACAGTACTGTGGAAAAGTTTTATGTAGGTATGAATAATGCTGCAAAATAAGATTGTTTTCAAAGATAAGAACAAATGTTAAGTCAATTTAACAGTTTATTTTTGGCAATTAAAATGAAAAGTCAATAAAAAAGAGAAATCTAAATAAAATCAATATTATGTGTGATCACCCTTAGCATCACTTCTCTGGGTATAATTGGACAAAGTTAGGGATTTGAGTTAGGTGTATTAGTAACCAATTATACCAAACAAGTGATAATGATCATCATTTTCAAAAGTAGGTTAAAATACAGTAATTAACTGAAAACAAAATGGCTATGCAGGAAAAATAAAATCTGGGTGAGGAACAAGCATATTCTGCTACAAAAGAGAGGTTGTGTAAGACAGTTTCACGTCACAGACCACACACCATGACAAGACTGAGCACAGAAACAAGACACAAGGTAGTTATACTGCATCAGCAAGGTATCTCCCAGGCAAAGGTTTCAATGCAGACTGGGGTTTCCAAATGTGCTGGTCGAGCTTTTTTAAAGAAGCACCAAAATTGGGCAATGTAAAAAATTGTAGACTCAGTGGTCAAGAAAATTCCAAGCAGTGTATCAGTGCAAAGTCAGTTGTCAGTCAGTGCCGAGGCTTCGTTACAGGTTCGCTCACTGTGAACTGAGGGTGACTAAAGCCATGCTTCCATGACTGAAAGTCGGAGGCTGCTGAGAGGAATAAGGCTAATTTCCTCCTCACATACGTGCTTTCAATGCGTTGGCTGTGCAGCCCATAAGTACAAAAAATGTGCCCTGTGAACTTTACAGCTTGGCTTTCTATGACTGAGCTGCTGAATGCAAGCCGTACATCACACAGCACAATGCCAAGTGTCATATGAGGTGGTGTCAAGCACAACAACACCGGATTCTGGAGGAGTGGAAACGATTCATTGGGAGTGACAAATCACGACTCTCTACTAGGCAGTCTGAAGGACAAGTCTGAGATATGTGAATGCCAGAAAACGTTACCTGCCTGACTGCATTGTGCCATGTGTACACTTGAGGGATAAAGTTACAGGGTTGTTTTTTTAGGGTCTGGATTAGGGACTTTAGCCCCAATGAAGGAAAATATTAATGCTTCAGTATACCAAGACATTTTGGACAACTGTTCCAGCATGATTGAGTGCACAAAGAAAGCTCCATAAAGCACAGAGCCCTTACCTCAACCCCTTTGAATTCCTTTTAAGATGAACTAGTATAGAGACTGTGAGCTTGGCTCTCTCTCGGCCAATATCAGTGGCTGACCTCACAAATGCTTTTCTAGATAGAGATTCAAAAAAATCCACAGAGACTTTGAAAATCCAGCAGAAAGAATTCCCAGAAGAATGGACCAATGTCCTATTAGTACTTATTATATTCTAAATTCATATCAGACAAACTCCTCTAGGCGTAATGTGTAGGTGTCCTAATATTATTGTCCATACAGTGTATTTATAGTAAAGGTTCTACCTATGTGATTCATTGAAGTCCACTCTGACATTGTTTCAGCATTTTGCTTACTGGTTTTAAAAAATAATAATTTACAGAATAGAATAAGCAAACAGCATCAAGAACCACTACTGATGTGTTTACCCGAAAAGAAAACCTACCCCAAAAGTAAGCCTTAACATGATTTTGCAGTATGCTTGAAATATAAGCCTTACTCCAAAAATATGTCTTAGTTATAGTCAGGGTTGGCGTTAGGTAAGGAGGGGGCAGTCAAACTGGGCAGTTGCCCAGGGCTCCCACTCTCTTAAGGGCTCCCAGCATTTCTATTTCAAGGTTAAGATTGCTTAAGGAACTTTGGTGACATCACGGTCATACTGCGGAAGCTTAGAGGGACTGTAGAGGAGACAATATGTGTGTATTTGTATGTATGTGCAGTGTGTGTGTATATACATTTGCATGTGAAGTATGTGTACGTATATACATGTGTATGTATGTGCAGTGTGTGTGTATACCTATGTATGTACAGTGTGTGCATATACATGTTTATGTTAAGTGTGTGTGTGTATATAAATGTGTATGTGCAGCGTGTTTCATGACATGATCATATTAGAATAAATTATTTTTTTTGTTCAAGAATAAATGTGAATTGTTGTTCATGAAAAAAAGCATCCCCTGAAGATAAGCCCTAACCCATGTTTCAGAGCAAAAAATAATATACGATCCTGTCTTATTTTCAGGGAAACATGGTGTGTCCTGAAGTAAAAGGCCAGAATACAGCGGCTTTTAGTCAGTGCTCCAGATCAGTAAAACTGCATTTCAGCAGTTGTCCAAAGACATCAGCTACAATAGAAGGTGATGGGGAATTGATATGTTCTAGACAATAGAATAACTTTGTGAGCATTGTGGACGGCATCATTTGAATATTGTTCGTATAGACGGGTGATGGCCATTGTACGTGACGGCTCAAATGACATGTCTAGTAATTGTGAAATAGAATGAAAGAAAAAAAAGATAATGAACTCCTCCTACGACTGCTTGAAAATTAATCATGTGAAAAAATGAATCTGCCACTTTTCAGCACTGTTTAAAGGTTTTATTCCAAGTTACAATATTTATTAAAGTTGGCTAATTTGTACTCGCTTCAAAAGTAGCGGCTAAAGAACATACCGGCACATGCAAAAGATTAGAGGAGCTCATATGCTGATGAGTGAAAACTTTTTGTAAGTTCATATTTACAAACTATTTGTCATATTCCATATGGATTGTGATTTGTATTAGACGGACAATTATCACCGTCACAAGGTGCAGTAAAGAATGCTGCCGTATCTACAGGCACAAAGATGTTTTTTGCTAAAGGCGGCTGGTGTGACATCCAGGATGGCGGGAGCGGAGGGTGATTAAGAATGCAATTCTCAAAAGCTGAGCAATTCATTAACAGGCTGAGATCAATACTCTTCCATTACTTTCTTCTGGCTGGGGTGTGAGGGCAGCATGTAGGGGAGATGCACAGGAGAATCTCAGCCCTCTTCCCTCCCTCCTATTACTTGGGAAAAGTCATTTGGCTGAGACTTAACCATTTATCGTCAGACACATATTTTTAGAAGTGTTACTAACTTAAGATTAACTTTTTTGAAAAAGTTGATAAACCTCTTCTTTACAATAAATGCTGTCAAAAGTGGACATCATCCCATCTTCAGTGCTAACCACAAACTTTAAATATACTCATATCAAGCAAAATGACAAAAATTCAGGAGCAATTCGACTCGTACTCCTGTATCTCCATTATCATAAGTTGCCGTTGTGAGTGCAAGAAAGTAACTTTATTTCCATAAAATTCAGTTGCACAGTCACATAGCTTGCCACCTAAAAAGATGCCATTGAGCGCATGTTCGTGAAGGGCACAGTTTTATAGTCATTTTATGTCAGAATTGGGACATATGTTAGGATCTAATGTTATAAAAGATAATTACACATTATGATTATGGGAGAAAATGAAAGAACCTGAACAAAACCAGTTTAAACACAAGAAATTCACAGCGGCATTTAACTAGTTAACAGCCGCGGGTGGATCGCAATTCTATCAGCGGCTGTTGTGGGCACATGTC
This sequence comes from Oophaga sylvatica, assembly GCA_033576555.1. Classification (NCBI taxonomy): domain Eukaryota; kingdom Metazoa; phylum Chordata; class Amphibia; order Anura; family Dendrobatidae; genus Oophaga; species Oophaga sylvatica. The sequence goes on from JARQOD010000001.1 coordinate 459,865,117, forward strand.
AGCTGTATAGATCAGCTGTCATGAGCCCGGAAAGGTGCAGGCTCCGGCGCTGAGCCCGCACCCTAACAGGGGGAGTCCGACATCGGCGTACTATTACGCCCAATGTCAGAAAGGGGTTTATTACTGAGAAGCCACCATGCTGTCCACCCCAATTTTTTTTTACGGCATTGGCAACTTATGAACTTGATCTTGTGCAAACCTAGATAGGTCCCACAGGGTCTTCTTCGACATTATTTGAATAATGCGGTTGCTGGTCTTCCTCTTCATCTTGTTCCTTCTATTCTTCCGACCATGATGTTCTTCTCCAGTGATTGCTCTCTTCCTATGATGTGTCCAAAGTAGGCAAGTAGTAGCTTGGTCATCCTCGCTTCCAGTGACATGTCTGGCTTATTTGTTCCAAAACTGATTTGGTATTAATACCATGAATGGCAAGGAGAACAATCCTTGCCATCCATGGTATTAATACCAACCTTCTGCAGCACATTTCAAGGCATCATCTTTTTTATCATCCAGGTTTCTTTATGTTACTATAGATAAGACCAAACTATGTGCAATATATTTTGATCAATTCTTTTACTGTACATGTCCATTCAATTTTTTTAGCATTTCTTTTACTGACAGTATATGGCTCTTCCCGCCATTTCAGCTATGTTCTGTTTCTACATGATTACATGTACGAACAGTATAAGGCTATTCACATCGTTTCATGTTGCCGTCTGTAAAGCCTGTATCCGTTTTTCTGTACATGTATGAAAAGTGCTAATAATGTATACTGTCCGTGTTTGTCACGTACCAGTCTCGTAAGCCATGGAGCACAACATGTATTTTTGTCATGTACACTGATGAATGTAAAATGGGGCAAATAGAAGTACATATGGTCCTGAGAAAAAGGACACACACAGATGGCAATCCTTTACACAGAGTAAAAGCACTACACATGATGTTATGACCATGTATGTGGAAAAACACTGATGATGATGGTAAAAGGACACATGTGGAAAGACACAAGGATGGTAAAAAGGGACACACGGATGACACACTGATGGTAAAAAGGGACACACTGATGACACACTGATGGCAAAAAGGGACACACTGATGACACACTGATGGCAAAAAGGGACACACTGATGGTAAAGGCGTACACACGGATGGTAAAAATGGACACACGGATGACACTGATGGTAAAAAAGGACACAAGGCTGACACACTGATGGTAAAAACAGACACACTGATGGTAAAAACGGACACATTGATGGTAAAAATGGACACACAGATGACACACTGATAGTAAAAACAGACACACTGATGGTAAAAATGGACACACAGATGACACACTGATGGTAAAAACGGACACACTGATGACACTGATGGTAAAAAAGGACACACGGCTGACACACTGATGGTAAAAACTGACACACTGATGGTAAAAACGGACACGCTGATGGTAAAAATGGACACACAGATGACACACTGATAGTAAAAATGGACACACTGATGACACTGATGGTAAAAACTGACACCCAGATGACACTGATGGTAAAAATGGACACACTGATGACACTGATGGTAAAAACGGACACCTGGATGACACTGATGGTAAAAATGGACACACTGATGACACTGATGGTAAAAATGGACACACTGATGACACTAATGGTAAAAATGGACACACTGATGGTAAAAACGGACACACTGATGACACACTGATGGTAAAAACGGACACGCTGATGGTAAAAATGGACACACAGATGACACACTGATAGTAAAAATGGACACACTGATGACACTGATGGTAAAAACGGACAACCAGATGACACTGATGGTAAAAATGGACACACTGATGACACTGATGGTAAAAATGGACACACTGATGACACTGATGGTAAAAACGGACACCTGGATGACACTGATGATAAAAATGGACACACTGAGACACTGATGGTAAAAATGGACACACTGATGACACTGATGGTAAAAAAGGACACCCGGATGACACTGATGGTAAAAATGGACACACTGATGACACTGATGGTAAAAATGGACACACTGATGACACTGATGGTAAAAATGGACACACTGATGACACTGATGGTAAAAAAGGACACATGGCTGACACACTGATGGTAAAAACGGACACACTGATGACACACTGATGGTAAAAACGGACACACTGATGGTAAAAACGGACACACTGATGACACACTGATGGTAAAAACGGACATGCTGATGGTAAAAATGGACACCCGGATGACACTGATGGTAAAAATGGACACACTGATGACACTGATGGTAAAAATGGATACACTGATGACACTGATGGTAAAAATGGACACACTTATGACACTGATGGTAAAAATGGACCAACACTGATGTACACACTGACTGGTAAAAATGGACACACAGATGACACTGATGGTAAAAATGGACAGTCGAATGACACACTGATGGACACATGGATTACACACTAATGGTAAAAACGTACACACTGATGGTAAAAATGGACACATGGACAACACACTGATACAAAACACTGATCACACTGATACCATTTTTTCACATACCTGTTTAAACATGGACAAGTGAATGAGGCCTTTCAGATTATGCTATGCTAATCAGGGGCAAAAATTGTGATTTAAAGGGAATTTTAAAAACTCAAATACTACATAAAGACTGTGTGATCATTATAGTAATCAGCCTAAGATGCAACGTCCTTATATCCTACTGGATAAAGCCGGTCCGGTCACCAACGATGCGGGAAGCACAGAACCAGCGGATAGCAGCTTCACTACCATTTGATTGCTGTTGGACATGATTGGCCAACGATAGATATGACAAATGTAGTTTCTATTTCAATGTGTCAAAGCGTGTCAGATCCCTGGAGCGTGCTAGAAGCGGCACACTTTATTACTTTTCTTTCTGTTTTTTTTTTGCCTCCCTCCTCCTAGAATCAACTTCAATCCTTCAGTGAATTAGAGGAATCCTACTGACCCTCAGCTTGTCACTAGTCATATTCAAGATAATGATTTCAAAGTCCTCTTAAGTTCTTCCTGCATGAGAATATAGGAAACCTTCGCTTTCTTAGCATCTCCATATATTTAATTATCGTTTTGTGCGAGTTATACCTGCAATCAATATTTACAGTCTTTGAACAGAAATCTGACAAAGCCCATTATGAATCCATAAGGTCCATCGTGATTAATTAGGACGGGCTCTAAAATGGATAAACCCGAGCGGTCATGGCTTCGTAATGAATGGAAGCCATGATGCGATGCTTGCATGTACGCAACCTAGAATAAGTGAAACCGCGAGGCGCAGCAATCCTGGTGTAACGTACAGGGAACAGATATGCTTGCAGTGGAGCTGCGGTTAAAATTAAAGCTGCACAGTAGCTCGTAGTTCATGAAAATGTAGCTGCGGTACATGAAAAAATGTCCGGGAGAGAGAATGGTTTGGAATCAGAGTTACACTTAATGCAACCATGCATTATACACCAGCTGCTAAATGGTCTGCCCGCTTCATATCGCACTGATCAGCTAATCAGTCCAACAAATCCACCAACACTTTTTGTGATATTACACAGTAAAGCTTTTAATGTGTTTTGACGTGTGGCAGCAATTGAAAAGGTTAATATTTCCAGTTCTGTAGTCACAATTTGCTCCAAGTTATTGCCGAAGCCTTTTAGAAGCGTTTTACCTTCTGTTTCATAATGGAGCTTTCTAGACTCAATCAACACATTTAGGCTTTTTGCTTTAACTGATGTTTATTTTTTTTTTTGCTCCATCGAGTTCCATTGCTTTTTGATCACACAGCCTGCAGCAACTCATCAAAACTACAGGAGCCCCGACGCACGTCACTGTAAGGTGATAGGGTCGGACGAGCTTCCTTGGAAAACAGAATCATCATCGATGTCACGGCCCAGTTCTGAAAGGAAGCTGTGATCAGTTTGTGGATATGGGATCTACCTAATAAAAAATGACCTGTTTTATGTAGGTCAAAAGAGGAGGAGACGTGTGTTTTGTTATAAAGAATAGTATATAGATATGTCCTAAATATCTGTAATGGTTATAACCCTTTGAAAGGAATCTGTCACCAAGTTGCTGCCCCGTCTGAAAGCAGCACACCCTGATTCCAGCGATATATCACTTACTGGGCTACTTGCTGCAGTTTTTAAAAAATCCCAGTTATATCTGCAGCAGATCTACCAGTTTTCTGAATGTTGAGCCCTGTATAACTCCACCCACACTACTGATTGGCAGATTTCTTCCTATGCACAGTGAAATCTACCAATCAGTTGTGGAGGCGGGGTTGGACTACCTGGCAGAAGGTTTACTGGTCCTCTAGTGATAATTTCCTGCTGATAAACCACTGATTGTTTACCAAAATTGTAGCAACCAGCCCAATAAGTGACACACCACTGGAATCAGAGAATCTTCATATAGACTACACTGCTTTCTCAGATTAGGTGGCAAAAATCTGGTGACAGATTCCCTTTAATATTGCTTAACAGAAATGTGTTTTTTATAATCTAGAAAATATATGTTACCATCAGCGGCAAACACCTTATTTTGAGTATTGCTAGCAGGTTTTTACTAGAAGGGCTCACTCAGATGTCAATGATTTTTCTCATACAACAGAAATGGTCTGAATATTATCAGTAATTTTGATCAGTGTCAGAGTTTTATTAGTTTTTTTCAGACTAATAAAAAAAACAATGGAGGTTTCTCAAGCTTCTTTTAATCAAATAGTCTGTGAAAGTTTGACAGCATACGTAGGGCAACTGAGTGGTGTCCGATTTTTTTCACAGACCCATAGAACTGCTCTGACGAGTTTGACCCAATACGCAGATGAATTTCGGACAAGTCTCCGTTGTTTTGTGTGGTCTATTCAGTCCGAGGAAAAAAATGCAATTATAATTTACCCCATAGACCATCATGGGAACAAGCGTTATCCATAAAAATCACGCCCCTATGAGTCCTAAGAGTGATCTGATGTCTCAGACAGAAAATGTTACTGTCATTTTTAGGACTGCAGATAAAGTATTGCTATCAGCCAGGTGTGTATACAGCGCTCATACAAGTCATAAAATCATTGGCAACCAGATTTGTCAATTCTTCATTCAGCCAAAATCAAAATTGCAAGCCTGACCCTCAGAAGAAAAAGTGAACCCCTTCACAGGGGAGTGTGTGAAATTGCCTTGATGCTAGTGTCTTGAACAGAAGGGATTGAAAGGATTAGGACAGGTCTCAGCGGCACTGCCACCAGCAGACAATACCATAGGGTCACGGCGAGATGCTGTGGTGCACAGAAGAATGGAAAATTGAATTGCTTACCCTTTCTGATCCATGACCCCTGCTCTATCACGGAGATGGGGGCCTGACAGAACCACTGAGATTTTGGTAGAAGTCAGCAGTGATATCAAGCCTGCCCTCTCATCCTATTTGTGGCAATGAATGCAGCATATAGGCTGTGATAATCCTTTTTTCCAACTCTCCTTCCTGGTTGGATACATTTGTGGCAGAACCTTCATGACTAATATACAGAGAGAAGCCCGCAGTCTGACAATCTATTAACGGGTAGGATGTGGTCTGTGGACGCTTGCCATTTACGGACAATAAACTGATTAATCGTTAAGATATTTATTCAATTAATATTCCACAATGTTACATAACCCATAAATGTATAATATTCCATAGCCCGATGCACAGTACCCGGGGGTTCTGCTTCTACCAAGTGACCGACATGCACAATACCCCTTCCAGACTAAGCCTGTTTATATCATTCCGACCAGGAGAAGATTTGCAATTCTGACCAGCGTCACTTTATATGGTAATAACTGTGTCCCAGTGATTCTGAGATTTTCATGACGTTGTACTTTTGGTTGGTGCCAAGTTTAGGTCATTATGATTTGAGTTTATTTATACAAACAAAAAATATATGAATTTTTACAAAAATAAAGAAAAAACTGCAATTTTTAAAATTTGAATTTGTTGTGCTCTTAAAACAGTAAGTTATATCACACAAAATGGTTAATAAATAACATTTACCGTATGTCTAGTTTATGTCAGCAATCTTTTTTAAAACTTTTTTTTGCAAGAATTTTGGAAAAGTTAAAAGATTAGCATTTTTTTTAATGAAAGAAACTATTTTGCTTCACTTTTTAAGTGATTTTGAAGGGCCTATATGTGAGAAAACACCCAAGCAAAACCCCATTTTATAACTGCACTTCTAAAAACATTCAGAACTGTGTTGAGGAAGTTTCCTAATTCTTCAGATGCTTTACAGGGGTAACAGAAGAAAACAGACCTCACAATTTGTTGTGCAATTTCTCCTAAATATGCATATACCCCATATGTGGGGGAAAACTACTGTTTGGGCGCACAGCACGGCTCAGAACGAAAGGAAGGCTATATGACTTTTGGAGCACAATTTTGTTTGTCATAGTTTGCGGATGCATTTAAAGAACTTCGAGAGTACCAAAACAGCAGAAACACCCCAACCCCAAGTGACCCTATCTTGGGAACTAAATTCCTCAAGGATCAAGGAATTAATCTAAGAATGTAGAGACCATTTTGGACTCACATGTGCGTCACAAAGATTTATAATGCTGGGACATGACAATAAAAATGTTAATTTTTTATTCTACAAAAATGTTGCTTTAGTCCCAAGTTTTTCATTTTAAAGGTAAAGCTAATTTTTCCGCAATAAGCTGTTGCCACTGCATTTCGGGGCTTATCTACAGCATTCTGTAAAGCTGTAGATAAGCCCCAGATCTAACCTGAAAGAGTAGAAAAACAAGTTTTAATATACTCACCCAGGGGCGGTCTGGTCCGATGGGCGTTGCGGGTCTGGCGCCTCCCATCTTCTTGTGACGCCGCTTTCCTGCTTGCGCCATCGCTCTGGGGCCATAGCGCTTCTGCGCAGGCATACTGTACTGTAGTGCGCAGGGGCCGGGAAAGGTCAGAGAGGCCAAACGCCTGCGCACCGCAGTACTTTGCTCTGCCCTCAACAGGGCAGAGAAGTATGCTTGCGCAGAAGCGTTATGGCCCCAGAGCGATGAAGCAAGCAGGAAGGCAGCGTCGCAAGAAGATGGGAGGCGCCGGACCTGAAGATGGGAGGCGCCGTACCTGTGAAACCCATTGGACCTGGACTGCACCGGACCGCCCCTGGGTGAGTATAATAAAACTTAATAATAATAAAAATTACAGAATGCTGTAGATAAGCCTCGAAATGCAGTGGCCACAGCTTATTGCGGAAAAATGAGCTGACAGGTTCCCTTTAAAGGGGGTAAAAGTAGAAAATGTTCCCCACAATTTGCTGTGCAAATTCACCTGAGCATGCCAATAACTCATCTGCGGTTGGAAACTGCTTTTTGGGCTTAAGGAAGAAAAGGAGTGCTATTTGACTTTTGGGTGCAATTTTGGCTGGAACAGATTGTGAACACCATGGTGCCAAAACAAGAGACACTCCCCAAAGTAACCTCATTTCTGAAACTAAACCCCTTAAGGAGTTAATCTAAAAGTGTACTGAGCATTTTGAACCCAAGGTCCTGGGATATGGAAATTAATAAATACGTTATGCTCACAAAGGGTAATAAGGGAATTTGTTTGCAAATTTTGCTATGTAATTTTTCCCAAATGTGGTAACACCTTATATGTGGCCAAAAACTAGCGTTTTGAAAACATACGGCCACCCCCATAATGTATTCTGATCACCACACAACCTCCCATAACATATGTTGGTCCCCGCACACAGTCCCCCATACCATATGCTCGACCTACACAGCCCCCCATAATGCATGCTGGTCCTCACAGACTCCTCCTATTCCATATGCTGGCCCCACACAGGATCTCATAACATATTCTGGTCCCCATACAGCCCTCTATACCAAATGCTGGCCCAACATAACGCCTCATACCATATTCTGGCCCCACACAGCCCCTCCATAACCATTACCACAATAATGGTCCCCCCATTACGTATGCTGGTCAACACAGAAACACCCAGAGTATGCTGGTCTCTACACTGCCCACCATAGAGTATGATGGTCCCCATACAACCCCTCCCCCATGAATAAATCTTCATACTCATCTAATCCAGGCTCCACAACCTCTACATCCACTATCGCCATCTATTCTTCCATTTGGTCTCGCAGAGGATGAGGCCAGTGCAATGCAGTGACGTCCAGTAGGCCGAAAGTAGCCTTCGTCCTGTTGGAGAAAGTGGCCCATCTCGCATTTATCAGATTTGCCTGATGGCCAGTCCGGCCCTGCCAGTGACACATATTATACTTGCTCCACACTCAGTGGCGTAGCGACCCGGGTGCGGGCCGCACCGGGTGACACCTCTGCTTGGGTGACACTCAGTAGCGTAGCTACCGGGGGGGCAGAGGGGGCGGTGGCCCTGAGCTCCGCGCTCGGAGGGGGCCCACCCGGAGCTACGCTACTGTAACTGTATCGGCGTGCACAGCGCGCCGATACAGTTACATTCTGCGGCAGAGCAGGGAGAATCAATCTCCCTGCTCTGCCGCCCGGCGGCTATGGGGCCTGAGCAGGCAGTGGGGGCCCGGTGCCAGCAGTGGGCCCCCCGCCCGTCATCGCAGGGTCAGCTGTATCAGCATCCAGCCGACACAGCTGACCGCATTGAGAGAGAAGGAGCGAGCGCTCCTTCTCTCCCATAATCCCCCTCTCAGCGTCTGACAGCGGGCGCGATGACGTCACTGCCCGGCGCCGGCAGTCAGACGCTAAGAGGGAGAGCAGTGAGCAGCGCAGGAGCCTGGAGCAAGAAAGGTGAGTACAGGATTTATTATTTTTGTAAAGGGGGTGCATTATAAGTATGGCTGCATATGGGGTGCATTATAAGTACGGCTGCATATGGGGGTGCATTATAAGTATGGCTGCATATGGGGGTGCATTATAAGTAAGGCTGTATATGGGGGTGCATTATAAGTAAGGCTGCATATGGGGGTGCATTATAAGTATGGCTGCATATGGGGGTGCATTATAAGTAAGGCTGCATATGGGGATGCATTATAAGTAAGGCTGCATATGGGGGTGCATTATAAGTACGGCTGCATATGGGGTGCATTATAAGTACGGATGCATATGGGGGTGCATTATAAGTACGGCTGCATATGGGGTGCATTATAAATAAGGCTGCCTATGGGGTACATTATAAATAAGACTGCCTATGGGGTGCATTATAAATAAGACTGCCTATGGGGAGTGCATTACAATATAGAGGCTGTCTGTTGGGGTGCATTATAATACAGAGGCTGCCTATGGGGGTGCATTACAATATATAGGCTGTCTATGGGGGTGCATTATACTATATTGAGGACTATCTGGTGTATTATGCTATATGGAGGCTATCTAGGGGCCATCATACAGTGTGGGGATTATAGTGGCGGGGACATCATACAGTGTTGGAGCCATTAAATAGTTTGGGGATATTAAGGGGTCAGTATATATCCAGTGAGGGGGCATCATACTGTGTATAGGGGAGCTGTACAGGGGGGAGACTCGGGACATTAAGGCTAAGTGCACACGATCAGGAATAATTGCGGTTTTTTCGCGGTTTTTCCGCGGTTTTCCACGGTAAAAACGCGATAAAAACGCAAGCATTAAGCATCCTATACATGTTAATTGATTCCGCATGTTTTGGCCACATGTTGCGTTTTTTTCCGCGAAAAAAACGCTTCGCGGAAAAAATAGCAACATGTTCATTAATTTAGCGTAATCGCGGTGATTCCGCCGCCATAGGAATGCATTGAACCGCTTACTTTCCGCATGTGGCTATGCCCACTATGCGCAATGTAAGCGGTTCATGTGCGGATGGTACCCAGGGTCTGGAGCAGAGGAGACTCTCCTCCAGGCCCTGGGTACCATATCCCTGGTAAAACAATAATTAAAATAAAAAATAATGATATTCTCACCTTCCGGCGGCCCCCCGCAGCCTTCCCGCGGCCCCCGCAGCCTTCCCGCCTTCAGCGACGCTCCCGGCAACTTCCGGTCCCAAGAGTCCTTTGCGAGAATCACCCAGATGGCGTAGCGGTCTCGCGAGATGCTACGTCATCGGTGTGATTTGTCGCAAAGCACTCCTGGGACCGGAGTTGCCGGGAGCGTCGCTGAAGGCGGGAAGGCTGCGGGGCCGCCGAAGGTGAGAATATCATTATTTATTATTTTTTTTATTATTTTTACATTAGATCTTTTACTATTGATGCGACATAGGCGGCATCAATAGTAAAAAGTTGGTCACACTTGTCAAACACTATGTGTGACTCGTGTGACTAACCTGTCAATCAGTTTTCCAAGCGATGCTACAGATCGCTAGAAAACGCTAGCATTCTGCAAGCTAATTACGCTTGCAAAACGCTATTATTCTGGCGGGAATCAGCATAAAAAAACGTGCGTATTTCCTGCGGGAGAAGTGCGGGATTGCCGCGGAAATTTCCGCGGCAATTCCGCAACGTGTGAACTTAGCCTAAGTGTAAAGTGGGTACTTATTGTTATAGGGGAACTCTGGTTACTGTGACTGTCAAAGGGGCACACACAGGGCATTATTACATTCTAGGGGACAACATGTGGGCACTGTTTTCTAGGGCACTTGCACCCGGCATTACTATATTCTAGAGGGGTGCTTTAGAATTTAGAGGTCACACAGAACCACACAGTAGGTGCAGTAATAGGGACACATAGGGCAGCAGCGGCTCAGTATTGGGTACCAGGTGTAGTAATAGGGGCACATACTGCAGCAGCGGCTCAGTATTGGGGTACCAGGTGTAGTAATAGGGGCACATACTGCAGCAGCGGCTCAGTATTGGAGTATCAGGTGTAGTAATAGGGACACATACGACAGCAGCGGCTCAGTATTGGGGTATCAGCAGGATGAGGAGTTTGTGCAGGTTGAGAATAGTCAAATTGGTGACCGTGACAGTGCTGACAATATGAGAAGTGAAACGTTTCTTTGTTGTATTCTCTGTAGTCGAGTCCTGGCTGGAGGAGTCGTCATGTCGGTCTGGGGCCAGATGGAAAAGACATGAAAAGTGAACGATTCCATCAGAAATAACATCAGTGGTAAGTCATTATCTGTAACTCTGCTATGATCTCTTATATGTTCTGTAGGACTGGTGTTATGTACCACTGACCAGGGTGGATTTGATTTAAATCAAACTGATTTAAATCACGATTTAAATCACGATTTAAATCACTAGTCAGTAAGGCTTGATTTAAATCAGTGATTTAAATCAAAGTTTCTACCAGACCGGTATATCTAATTTCATCATGTGCGATACGCCCCAGACTGGTGTATCTAATTTCATCATGCGCGATATGCCCCAGACCGGTGTATCTAATCCCATAATGCGATACACTACACTCAGCCCTGTATCTAGATACATGCAGTGTGTCATGTGCTGTGAACCTGAAGATCCTGCCTGTTCAGAAGTGTTTCTTTGGTCATCTTCATCACCGCACTTCTCATGATGTTGCCTCATTCGCGCCACCAGGCCTTGCATCTCTTTGTTGCATCGTTTGCATTTTGCACGCATGCCTGCCTAAAGGTACTGCCACACTAAACAATCCCGCTAGCGAAAGCGATAAAGACGCATACTAATGCGATCGCTAGCGGGATTGTTTCTATATCGCTAAGTGCGGCTTAACTTAGCGATATAGTTAACGACGCTATCGCGGTTAGCGATCTTCTTAACGACTTTAGCGGTACAAAAGTACCGCTAAATCACTAAGAAAAGGTGCCACACTTAGCGATATATACTTACCCAGCGGGGCGCCAGCGACGAAAATAGGGTCCGGAACGATTCCAGCGACGAGCGAGATCACAGCAGGAAGCTCGTCGCTGGCAGCTGCCGCACACAACAACATCGCTAACGGGATCGCTAAATAGTGACGTTTTTTAGCGATCCCGTTAGCGATGTTGTTTAGTGTGGCATACCCTTTACTGATTGGCGAAGGAGCTTCATTAAAATATTCCCAAACTGGGTCTCTTTTACGGCCTGCTGCCATTATAAGGAAAGAATGTAATAAACCTCAGATCGTACACACAAACACATCCAGACTTGTCTGTCTGTGGCTATGCTGCAGTATTGTGCTCAAAGTTTCAGTTTCATTTTCTTGTCTGCTTGCCCTTCCTCCTCCTCACACTTAGATTCACATTCTTCTTGTGTTGTGCAGATCTATTCCACTCCAAACAATCAGAAACATATTGTCTAAAGGCTGGGTCTCACATAGCGATACACCAGCGATCCCGACAACGATATGCACTTGTCAGGATCGCTGGTGTATCGCTACATGATCGCTGCTGAGCTGTCAAACAGGCAGCGATCTGGGACAGCGACACTGCTGGGTAACATCGCTTAGTTACCCGCAGTGTACGTTGGATACCAGCGCCCTGATGCAGGGAGCTGGTAACCAAGGTACACGTCGGGTTTCCAAGCGCTGCGTGGTGCCTGGAAACCCGCTGTGTACCTTGGTTACCAGCTCCCTGCATCAGGGCGCTGGTATCCAAGGTACACAGCGGGTTTCTAGGCACAGCCCCGCACCTGGAAACCCGCTGTGTACCTTGGTTACCAGAGGATCGCTGGTCTCCCGCCTGTCACACGCAGCGATGCGTGCCTGTCAGCGGGAAACCAGCGATCAAAAAAATGTCCAGACATTTCAGCGACGATCAGCGATACCCGGCAGGGGGGCTGATCGTCGCTGAATGTCACACACAGCGATATCGCTGCTGAGCTCGCTGCTGCGTCACAAAACTAGTGACTCAGCAGCAATCTCGGTAGCGATATCGCTATGTGAGACGGGCCCTTAACTTCTTGGACTTGGCACTGAAGGGGTTGATTCTGTATTCATATAGGTTTGTAGAACAATAGGATTAAGGTCTTTTTCTCAACTCTGTTCATGTTGTAACATTTTTGCCGTGAAGAAGAGGCTGGGACCTCTGCGGAGTCAAATTCAGTTTTGAGAACTGCGTAAGTAAAGCGAGCATCTGTGATAATATAGGAGAGAAACTGCCCACTAATCCTACAGAAACCTCTGGAAGAGCATGGCATTGTGAATGTTACACATATACAGCCTTTATTCTACTGAGTTAAACAACTCAGCTTTATTTCATGATGGAAGAACCTTTGGATGGTAAAATTTTCCTCAAAAGCAGTTTATTGAAAAAAATCCGATTTAAATCAAAAAAATCCGATTTAAATCAAAAAAATCCGATTTTTTTGATTTTTTTAAAAAAATCATTGATTTTTATCCACCCTGCCACTGACCATATGGCGGTGATATCAATATTGGTCTTTTTATATATAGATTAATTTTGGCAACAGCGCGGTCATTTGCTGAGGTTCTCTGGTTAGGGGCCCACTCAGAAGTTTCGCCCCCCCTAAACCGAAACCCTAGCTACGCCTCTGTCCACACTGGTTCTATCGGACTGAACTTGGATCAGTATGGCATGATAAAGTTGGTCACATGTTAATATTTAATGATTACTGTTTATTTATCAGATGATACTAACATGATAGAAGATATATAGAGGTTACAAGCTGATCTGGGAACCCAAGGGTTATTAAACAAAGCTCTGGGGTAACAAATTGTGAATCGTATTTTCTGTATGTTTTTATGACACCTTTAAAATTATTTGCACTTTTTAGCACTGGTGCTAATTACAGCTTCAGCTCCAGGTGCCAGAAGAGTGTTAATTAGGAGATTCATTAAAATATTTTTTTTTTTTTTTTTTTGCGAAATGATAAAATGATAAAATGAAAGGTGAAATAATAATCATGGAAGAACGACTCCAATGATCACTCGTCCTGTTATAGATTTTTTTGCCGCCAATGCCAAGTTCATTTATAATACGACAATGATTCCAACTCGAGATTTTACCACATGTTCAGCGATTTCTAAACATATGCATTGTAGCCTTAATAAACAAGACAAAACCTAAATTAATCTGGTTGCTAATCCCCTCTCACATAGTGACATTAGTAGACCTCAGAGAACCTTATCTGAGAAGATTAGGATAAAACTGTTTTTTTCTGTAATAAGTTCCTGTGATCTGCATGAAAAACAGCTTTTTGTTGTTTGGCAAAGAAGAAAGTGACAACACAAAAGTAGGAAGTCCTGGAAAAGTTACTTAACAGAATAAAGGGTATGCCACACTGAACAATATCGCTAACGGGATCGCTAAAAAACGTCACTATTTAGCGATCCCGTTAGCGATGTTGTTCAGTGCGGCAGCTGCCAGCGACGAGCTTCCTGCTGTGATCTCGCTCGTCGCTGGAATCGTTCCGGACCCTATTTTCTCGTCGGCGCTCCCGCTGGGTAAGTATCTAATCGCTGTGTGGCACCTTTTCTTAGCGATTTAGCGGTACTTTTGTACCGCTAAAGTCGTTAAGAAGATCGCTAACGGCGATAGCGTCGTTAACTATATCGCTAAATGTGGCCGCACTACGATATAGAAACAATCCCGCTAGCGATCGCATTAGTATGCGTCGTTATCGTGATCGCTAGCGGGATTGTTTAGTGTGGCAGTACCTTAAGACCAAAAAAGTTATCTACAAACATTGCATTAAAAATAAAAAAAAAAAGATAGATACTGAAATGCGTGAGCGTTTCTAGTTTTATAATTCTCAGGGACGGTTTTAGACAAAGTGTGGCCCTGGGCAAAAGTTTAACGTGAGGCCCCAAATGCTAATATATAGCTCCATCACACAGAATCATTTTAGTTGTGTTTACATTCCCTGAGTTCAGACCATTAAAAGAGTGTGATCAACAATATTGAAGTCATTTGACGCTTGTTTCCCGGCCTGTTTATACTAGCTGAGGGAGAATGATGGGCACAGAATAATCACTAGCAGATCAATCTGTCCCCATTGTTATGAACTGCTACAAGCACTAAGGAAAGATGGGAATTCTGTCCCTACAATAAAACTGAGCTTGATCCCTACGATGTAACGGGGAACCTGATCCTGCGACCAGACCCGCTAAAGTCCTCAACTAGTCTGAACGAAGACCTATAGTTGCGAGGAAGGAATCCCTACAAGATCTAGGGACTGGGAGAAAAGGTGGACACCTCCTAACAGAAATTGTAGCAGGGAAAATTAAACAGAAAACAAATTACTACGAGATCCTAAGATTAAGCAAAACTGACTGAGTAAGGCACCTAAGCACCCGGCTAGCTTAAGAGTAGATAATACAATGAAGTCCAGCAAAGCCAGAAGGGCGGAGCCAGACTAAATAGGGAAAAAAGGTCATGTGACCAGCAAACTGAAAAAAACCTAACAAGAGGGTTCTAACAGTACCCTCCCTTCTAAGAGGATCCTCCGGATCCCCTAGGACTTAGGCTTATCCGGAAACCTCTTGTGAAACGCTCTGACAAGTCTAGACGCAGAAACATCATCCGCCCTCACCCATGAGTTATCCTCGGGTCCATAACCCTTCCAAGCGACGAGGTACTACAAACCCCCTCTATACCGTCTAGAATTTAGGATGCGGGAAATCTCATATTGCCCGTCCTCCACCACCAGGGGAACAGTGGCCGAGACGTCTGCATCAGAGACCTCAGCTTTTTTCAAGAGAGAAACATGAAACACCGGATTAATCTTCCAGGAGGTAGGAAGCTCCAACTTAACAGCAGATTGGTTAACCCCTTCCCGACCCATGACGCCTACGTCGGCGTCATGAAAACCTGTGCCATCCCGACCCATGACGCCGACGTAGGCGTCATGCTATAAATCATGTTACTGCGGGTCGGGGGTCCGGGGTCACTGAAAGGTCACCCGACCCGCAGTAACAGGACCCTTACTGCATCACCACAGGGGGGTTGGCTTAACCCCCACGTGGCCACGATCGCTCTGATTGGCTGTTAAAAGTGAAACTGCCAATCAGAGCGATTTGTAATATTTCACCAATGAAACTGGTGAAATATTACAATCCAGCCATGGCCGATGCTGCAATAGCATCTGCCATGGCTGGAGACCGCGATCAGACCCCCCCCACACCATGTCACGGCGGTGATCGGCCGCCGCCATCGAAAGATGGCAGCGATCGGTCACCGCCGTCGCTGTCTGCTCCCCTGCTCCTGCGATCACCCCCCCTCACCTTCCGATCCCCCCCCTCACCTTCCGACGTCCCTACTCACCTCTCCCGGTCCACCGATGTCCCTGGATCCGTCCCGGCGGCTGCCCGGGATTCTTCATGGGCGCCGCCATCTTGGAAAATGGCGGGCGCATGCACAGTGCGCCCGCCGGCCGGCGCATGCGCAGTGCGCCCTCCATTGTAAAAAAATTTATTTTGATCACTGTGATAAACTGTCACAGTGATCAAAATAAAAAAAAAGTAAATGAACCCCCCCCGTCATAGGTAGGGACAAATAATAAAAAAAAGAATTTTTTTTTATTCCTAGCGGATTTTGCTGCTGATCCGCAGCTGATTTCATTGCTGATCCGCGGCGGATTTCGCTGCGGATCCGCGGCGGATTTCGCTGAGGATCCGCGGCGGATATCGCTGCTGATCTGCGGCTGATTTCGCTGCTGATCCGCGGTGGATTTCGCTGCTGATCCGCGGCGGATTTCGCTGCTGATCCGCGGCGGATTTCGCTGCTGATCCGCGGCGGATTCGCTGCTGATCCGCTGCGGATCCGCGGCTGATTTCGCTGCTGATCTGCGGCGGATTTCGCTGCGGATCCGCGGCGGATTTCGCTGCGGATCCGCGGCTGATTTCGCTGCGGATCCACTGCTGATTTCGCTGCTGATCCGCGGCGGATTTCGCTGCTGATCCGCGACTGATTCGCTGCTGATCCGCGGCTGATTTCGCTGCTGATCTGCGGCGGATTTCGCTGCGGATCCGCGGCGGATTTCGCTGCGGATCCGCGGCTGATTTCGCTGCGGATCCGCGGCTGATTTCGCTGCGGATCCACGGCTGATTTCGCTGCTGATCCGCTGCGGATTTCGCTGCTGATCCGCAACTGATTTTGCTGCTGATTCGCGGCGGATCCGCGGCGGATTTCGCTGCTGATCTGCGGCTGATTTCGCTGCTGATCCGCGGCTGATTTCGCTGCTGATCCGCGGCTGATTTCGCTGCTGATCCGCGGCGGATTTCGCTGCTGATCCACTGCGGATTCGCCGCTGATCCGCGGCGGATTTCGCCGCTGATCCACGGCTGATTTCGCCGCTGATCCGCGGCGGATTTTGCTGCTGATCCGCGGCGGATTTTGCTGCTGATCCGCGGCGGATTTTGTTGCTGATCCGCGACTGATTTTGCTGCGGATCCGCGGCTGATTATCTGCTGATTCATCTGCGCTAGAGGGTATAGCATAACGCGATCGCGTTATGCTATACCGTTACCAGCCGGTCAACGCTACGTGTTGAACGGGCTGGTAAAACGCAATATGAACCCAGCCTTAGGGTTAGAACTAGGGTTAGGGTTAGCATTAGGGTTAAGGTTAGAATTACGGTTAGGGTTGGAATTTGAGTTAGGGTTGGAATTAGGGTTAGGGTTGGAATTAGGGTTAGGCTTGTAGTTAGGTTTATGGTTAGAGTTGGGATTAGGGTTAGGGGTGTGTTGGGGTTAGGGTTATGATTAGGGTTTGTATTAGGGTTAGGTGTGTGTAGGGGTTAGGGTTGGGGTTAGGGGTGTGTTGGGGTTAGTGTTGGAGTTAGAATTGAGGGGTTTCCACTATTTAGGCACATCAGGGGGTCTCCATACGCGACATGGCGCCACCATTGATTCCTGCAAATTTTGCGTTCAAAAAGTCAAACAGTGCTCCCTTTATTCCAAGCCCCGACGTATGCCCAAACAGTGGTTTATCCCCACATATGAGGTATCAGCGTACTCGGGAAAAATTGCACAACAACTTTGGGGGTTCTAATTTCTCCTGTTAACATTGGGAAAAAAAATTGGGGACTAAAAATTATTTTTGTGGAAAAAAAATGATTTTATATTTTCACGGCTCTGCGTTATAAACTTCTGTGAAGGACTTGGAGATTCAAAGTGCTTATCACACATCTATAGGAGTTCCTTGGGGGATCTAGTTTCCAAAATGGGGTCACTTGTGGGGAGTTTCTACTGTTTAGGCACATCAGGGACTCTGCAAACGTAACATGACGCCCGAAGACCATTCCATCAAGTGGGCATTTCAAAACGTCACTACTTCCCATCCGAGCCCCGATGTGTGCCCATACAGTAGTTTTCTCCCACATATGGGATATCAGCATACTCAGGACAAATTGGACAACAACTTTTGGGGTCTAATTTCTCATGTTACCCTTGGGAAAATAAAAAAATTGGGGACTAAAAGATCCTGATTGTGGAAAAAAATATGATTTTTTTATTTTCATGCCCGGGCGTTATAAACTTCTGTGTAGCCCTTGGGGGTTCAAAGTGCTCACCACACATCTAGATAAGTTCTTTGCGGGGTCTAGTTTCCTAAATGGGGTCACTTGTGGGGAGTTTCTACTGTTTAGGCACATCAGGGGCTCTGCAAACGTAACAAGATGCCCGCAGACCATTCCATCAAGTCGGCATTTCAAAGCGTCACCACATCCCTTCCGAGCCCTGACGTGTGCCCAAACAGTGGTTCCCCCCCACATGTGGGGTACTAGCGTACTCAAGACAAACTGGACAACAACTTTTGGGGTCAAATTTCTCCTGTAACCATTGTGAAAATAAAAAATAGTGGGCTAAAAAATCATTTTTTGAGAAAAAAAATGATTTTTTATTTTCACGGCTCTGCGTTATAAACTTCTGTGAAGCACCTGGGGGTTCAAAGTTCTCACTATGCATCTAGATAAGTTCCTTAGGGCGTCTAGTTTCCAAAATGGGGTCACTTGTGGGGGAGCTCCAATGTTTAGGCACACAGGGACTCTCCAAATGCGACATGGCAATCGCTAAATATTCCAGCATATTTTCCATTCAAAAAGTCAAATGGCGCTCCTTCCCTTCTGAGCCCTGCCGTGCGCCCAAACAGTGGTTTATGACCACATATGAGGTATCTATGTACTCAGGAGAAATTGCCCAACAAATTTTAGGATCCAATTTATACTGTTGCCCATGTGAAAATGAAAAAAACTGAGGCTAAAAGAAAATTTTTGTGAAAAAAAAGTACTTTCTTTTTTTTACGGATCAATTTGTGAAGCACCTGGAGGTTCAAAGTGCTCACTATGCATCTAGATAAGTTCCTTAGGGGGTCTAGTTTCCAAAATGGGGTCACTTGTGGGGGAGCTCCAATGTTTAGGCACACAGGGACTCTCCAAATGCGACATGGCAACCGCTAAATATTCCAGCATATTTTCCATTCAAAAAGTCAAATGG
Organism: Oophaga sylvatica; assembly: GCA_033576555.1. Classification (NCBI taxonomy): domain Eukaryota; kingdom Metazoa; phylum Chordata; class Amphibia; order Anura; family Dendrobatidae; genus Oophaga; species Oophaga sylvatica. Next base: position 459,884,433 of record JARQOD010000001.1, read on the forward strand.
CGCTCCTTCCCTTCTGAGCCCTGCCGTGCGCCCAAACAGTGGTTTATGACCACATATGAGGTATCTGTGTACTCAGGAGAAATTGCCCAACAAATTTTAGGATCCAATTTATACTGTTGCCCATGTGAAAATTAAAAAAACTGAGGCTAAAAGAAAATTTTTGTGAAAAAAAAGTACTTTCTTTTTTTTACGGATCAATTTGTGAAGCACCTGGGGGTTCAAAGTGCTCACTATGCATCTAGATAAGTTCCTTAGGGGGTCTAGTTTCCAAAATGGGGTCACTTGTGGGGGAGCTCCAATGTTTAGGCACACAGGGACTCTCCAAATGCGACATGGCAACCGCTAAATATTCCAGCATATTTTCTATTCAAAAAGTCAAATGGCGCTCCTTCCCTTCTGAGCCCTGCCGTGCGCCCAAACAGTGGTTTATGACCACATATGAGGTATCGGTGTACTCAGGAGAAATTGCCAACAAATTTTAGGATCCAATTTATACTGTTGCCCATGTGAAAATGAAAAAAACTGAGGCTAAAAGAAAATTTTTGTGAAAAAAAAGTACTTTCTTTTTTTTACAGATCAATTTGTGAAGCACCTTGGGGTTCAAAGTGATCACTATGCATCTAGATAAGTTCCTTAGGAGGTCTAGTTTCCAAAATGGTGTCACTTGTGGGGGAGCTCCAATGTTTAGGCACACAGGGACTCTCCAAATGTGACATGGCAACCGCTAAATATTCCAGCATATTTTCTATTCAAAAAGTCAAATGGCGCTCCTTCCCTTCTGAGCCCTGCTGTGCGCCCATACAGTGGTTTATGACCACATATGAGGTATCTGTGTACTCAGGAGAAATTGCCCAACAAATTTTAGGATCCATTTTATCCTGATGCCCATGTAAAAGTGAAAAAATTGATGCTAAAAGAAAATTTTTGTTGGAAAAATTAAAATGTCCATTTTTTCCTTCCACGTTGCTTTAGTTCCTGTGAAGCACCTGAAGGGTTAATAATCTTCTTGAATGTAGTTTTGAGTAGCTTGAGGGGTGCAGTTTTTATAAAGGTGTCACTTTTGGGTATTTTCTGCCATATAGACCCCTCAAAGTGACTTCAAATGTGAGGTGGTCCCTAAAAAAAATGGTTTTGTAAATTTTGATGTAAAAAGGAGAAATCGCTGGTCAACTTTTAACCCTTATAACTTCCTAACAAAAAAAAAATGTTATTCCCAAAATTGTGCTGATGTAAAGTAGACATGTGGGAAATGTTATTTATTAACTATTTTGTGCCACATAACTCTCTGGTTTAACAGAATAAAAATTTAAAATTTGAAAATTACAAAATTTTCAGAATTTTTGCCAAATTTCCATTTTTTTCACAAATAAACGCAAAAATTATCGACCTTAATTTACCACTAACATGAAGCCCAATATGTCACGAAAAAACAATCTCAGAATCGCTAGGATCCGTTGAAGCGTTCCTGAGTTATTACCTCATAAAGGGACACTGGTCAGAATTGCAAAAAATGGCAAGGTCTTTAAGGTCAAAATAGGCTGGGTCATGAAGGGGTTAATAACCTGAAGCACCTTAAAGGGCTCTACAAACTTGGGACCCAATTTCTTAGACGGAATCCTCAAGCGCAGATTCTTAGAGGACAACCAAACCATGTCACCAATAGCAAACAAAACCTCTTGTCGTTTTCTATCAAAATACATTTTGGATCTTTTGTTAGCCTCCTGAAGATTACCACGCACATCAGTCCAAACTCTCTCCAACACACCAGAAAAATTCTCCTCTTCAGGTACAGCCGATCCCAACTTGGAAAAAGACCCAAAAGACGGATGTCTCCCAGTACAACAAAAAAAGGCGAACAACCAGCAGAAGAGGATGTGTAATTGTTAAGAGCAAACTCAGCAAGTGGCAGAAACTCAGACCACCCCTCTTGATTATCAGTCACAAAACAACGCAAGAACTGCTCAACATCCTGGTTTTTCCTTTCTGTCTGGCCATTAGACTCAGGATGAAAACGACAAATGAACTCCCAACCTGTCACAAAAGGCGCGCCAAAAACGAGCCACAAACTGAGGTCCCCTATCAGAAACAATGTCAGTAGGAACGCCATGTAGTCTGACTATTTCCTTGACAAAGGCCTTAGCGAGAGTCTTAGCGCAGGGCAATTTGATGAAAAGAACCAAGTGACATTATGAACCCTATGCGCTGTGATTCATCACCAGAGGATCTGGGTCTCAAACGAAAATACAACAAGCAAGCATTTTTAAAAGAAAAAAAATCTTGTTGTTCACCAAAAAATAAATCAGGCAAACGTACCTTTGGCTCCACGAAATGTGCTCCAGAACAACTACTCACGTGTTGCTGGATTTCAGCCACCTCCGGAGAGAGACCCTGCAGGCGTTCAGCCAAATCCCGAACCGACACCATGATGGAAACAGAAAATCTTTCCTTAGAGATTTTTTTTTTTTTATTTCTTGGCTGGACTTACTGTTATGAACTGCTACAAGCACTAAGGAAAGATGGGAACTCTGTCCCTACAATAAAACTGAGCTTGATCCCTACGATGTAACGGGGAACCTGATCCTGCGACCAGACCCGCTAAAGTCCTCAGCTAGTCTGAACGAAGACCTATAGTTGCGAGGAAGGAATCCCTACAAGATCTAGGGACTGGGAGAAAAGGTGGACACCTCCTAACAGAAATTGTAGCAGGGAAAATTAAACAGAAAAAAATTACTACGAGATCCTAAGATTAAGCAAAACTGACAGAGTAAGGCACGTAAGCACCCGGCTAGCTTAAGAGTAGGTAATACAATGAAGTCCAGCAAAGCCAGAAGGGCGGAGCCAGACTAAATAGGGAAAAAAGGTCATGTGACCAGCAAACCGAAACAAAATCTAACAAGAGGGTTCTAACACCCATACAGTATCACGTTATCAGCAATATATCTGCAGTTTTCACCGGGCAATGTGCTGTTGAGAACAAAGAGTTCTGTGCCGGCATAAACAATCCAATTACTTGATGAATTGGAAGCATTTTGCTCATTTAGTATAATGCACCCCATAGTCCTCTATATAGTATAGTGTACCCCACAGTCCTCCACATAGTATAATGTGCCTCATAACCATCCATATAGTATAATACACTCCTTATAGTCCTCCATATGCCTAGTTTGTCTTCCTTCAATGCTGGCCTTGTATATTTTTTAATAAGGCCTTACTACTCTTTTATATTATATGACTCATCACTAACTGATATTTCTATATATTTTTACATGCTGTAATTAGAGGACTAACCTGCAGAGTAATATTCTGGTTGAAAAGAAGCAGACTACTGCTATTTCCATTTCTATATATGTTAGCAACATAACTTGTCATTACGATAAAGGCACTGCAATGTAACTCTGTAAAGGAGGTGAACGCTATATACACACGTGGTCAAAATTATTGGTACCCTCGTTTAATGATAGAAAAACCCATATTGGTCACAGAAATAACTTGAATCTGACAAAAGTAATAATAAATCAAAAATCTATGAAAATGAACAAATAAAAGTCAGACATTGCTTTTCAACCATGCTTCCACAGAATTTAAAAAATAAATAAAACTCATGAAATAGGCCTGGACAGAAATGATGGTACCTGTTGTGAATGTTTTAGAAATGAATTCTGAGCAGAAGCTCCCTCTGGTGGTTACAAACAGTACTGAACCATTCAGTGAGGATTGGCAATCAGGGATCACGGACTGGCTGGATATAAGGGAGGTTCCCTCCCAACATGGTTGCCGGTGATCAATTGTTCTTGTCTCAACGTTGTTTCCTGGTTCACTTGGAAGCTTGCTGAGTCTTGCCTCTTCTCCTGCTCTCAGATAAGATATTTTCTGTTTTTTTGTTTTTGTGCTTGCCATTTGCATTTTTCTCTGCATTTCTGTGAGGTTGGCCAGGTTCCCCTCCGGGGGGCTTGGGCTCCTCTCGGTTCCTCTGGAGCCACTGTTGTTTGTTCATTTGCCTTTTCCAGTTTTTTCAGTGGCTGCGGCTTAGTTTTGTTACACCAGAGAACTAATTTAGGTGGTAGAGGTCGTGTGATCTCAGGTGTTTTTTCAATTAGTAGCGTTGGGTTTTTTTAGGGTTTTTTTGGATTGCAGTAAGTATCCTTCCTATCCTTTTCTGTCAAGGCAGATTGGGCCCCAGCGTTTGCTCATACTATTTTCTGTCTGTGTCTGTATTTCCTCTTGTCTAACCGCCAATACATGTTTGGGGGCTTCCTATGTTCTTTGGGGATCTGCTCCGGGGCAGATAGCTTTCCTCTTTCTATCTTTAGGTGTAGTTAACCTCTCTGGCTGTGACGAGGCGTCTAGGACCAACGTAGGAACGCTCCACGGCTGCCTTTAGTTGTGGTGGTTAGTCAGGGTACTGCAATCCAGTAGATTCCAACCTTTCTGGTGTATTGCCGTTTTTGCCTGCTCTCCTCAGCTACCAAAACATAACAGGTACCCCTAAAAATACTATGACAAAAGGGACATGTTAAATCAAGGTGTGTCCACTAATTAGCATCACAGGTGTCTACAATCTTGGAATCAGTAAGTGGACCTGTATAGAAGGTTATAGATACTCACTGTGCTGTTTGGTATCACACTTAACATGGACCAGAAGAAGCGAAGGAAAGAGTTGTCTCAGGAGATTACAAAGAAAATTATAGACAAACATGTTAAAGGTAAAAGTCATAAGACCATTTCCAAGCAGCTTGATGTTCCTGTGAATACAGTTGCACATATTCAGAAATTTAAGCCCAATGGGACTGTAGGCAACTTCCTTGGACGTGACCACAGGAGGAAAATTCATGACAAATCAAAGAGACGAATAATACGAATGGTAACAAAAGAGCCCAGAAAAACTTCTAAACAGATTAAAGGTGAACTTCAAGCTCAAGGAACATCAGTGTCAGATCACACCATCCGTCGTTGTATGAGCCAAAGTGAACTTCATGGGAGACGACCAAGGAGGACACCAATGTTGGAAAAAAAAAATCATAAAAAAGCCAGACTGGATATTTGCCATGTTGACAAGCCACAAAACTTCTGGGAGAATGTCCTATGGACACATGAGACAAAAGTGGAACTTTTTGGCAAGGCACATCAACTCTATGTTCACAGACGGAAAAATGAAGCAAATCAAGAAAAGAACACTGTCCCTACTGTGAAACATGGAGGAGGCTCTGTTATGTTCTGGGGTTGCTTTGCTGCATCTGGCACGGGGTGTCTAGAATCTATGCAGGATACAATAAAATCTCAAGACGATCAATGGATTCTAGAGAGAGTTGTGCTGCAGAGTGTAAGAAAGCTTGGTCTCAGTCGCAAGTCATGGGTCTTGAAACAGGATAATGACCCAAAACACACAGTAAAAAACACCCAAGAATGGCTAAAAGGAAAACACTGGACTATTCTGAAGTGGCCGTCTATGAACCCTGACCTAAAACCTATTGAGCATCTTTGGAAAGAGCTGAAACCTTCAAACATGAGACAACTGGAGCAGTTTGCTCTTGAGGAGAGGGCCAAAATACCTGTCGAAAGGTGCAGAAATCTCATTGACAGTTACAGGAATCGTTTGATTGCGGTGATTGCCTCAAAAGGTTGTGCAACAAAATATTAATTTAAGGGTACCATCATTTCTGTCCAGGTCTAGTACATGAGTTTTATTTTTTTTTAAATTCAGTGGAAGCATGGTTGAAAAGCAATGTCTGACTTTCATTTGATCATTGTCAGATTTTTGATTTATTATTACTTTTGTCAGATTCAAGTTATTTCTGTGACCATTGTGGGTTTTTCTGTCATTAAACGAGGGGTACCAACAATTTTGACCACTTGTGTATATCATATCTGCATAGTTAGTGCATAAGCTCAGTACAAGGATATCTGAGATTACTGTATTGTGATGGGCAATACCAAAGTGGACCATTATCTAAACTCCACCTCCCCACTCCTGTAGAGATAAGTGGGCTGTCAGACGATTGATTCTTCAGCCAATAGTATGACCAAAAGCCATCTAGGCCATGTCTTCTCCATTTCTCTTGTTTGGCCAAGCGCACCTGTGTTCTCTATGAGAAAGCAGCCGACAGACATCTGTGCCGGTGACTTATCTTAGGGAGAACAAACTGGTTGGCAGTCCGAAATCAGACATGTCCTGTCAACATCTACCAGACAATCAGTTTGCTGGCACCCCCATACACAATGGAGTGTCGGCCGAATTTGTCAATTCTGGCAGGTGCAGCTCACATTAGTCTAATGTGTATGGGAGACATAAGGGCTACATAGGCGGTCATTTCATAGCTAGTTTAGACAAGCCGACCACACTTTTGATGTGCACAGAGTGATCACAATTGATTGCTCTGTGCACATGGGTTGTCATTGTCCTCAGCAGCACAAGTCCTTTTTTACAAAGAACAACGCACAGCTGAAAATTATGATTTTCAAGAAAGCTTAAAAATTCTTTCATCTGACGAACAAGTTTTGCTAATTCATTTGGTAGCCTGTTTACACTGGCTGATTATCAGGAAACGAGCATTTCTAGCAACTAACTCATGAAAACCAGCCAGTGAAAATGCATCTTATTAGATTTACGGTATTAGATTTACAGTCATAGGTTTACATTAGCCAGAAGTTAAACAACTGTCCCATTTGGTCTCTGTGTGGCCAGTATACGTGAAAATACAGAGAAAAACTTATGGAAAATTGTAGAAACTTGAATACAACAACATCCGAAAAAAAAGTGAGTGTGCATGGCTTTTGTTCACATCGGCATTCTTCATTTTGTTGTTCTGCCCCCTAAAAGGTAGCAGAACAACAAAAATTATTGTAGTGCCAATCAGTCTCACAACATATCCCAACAGTGCCCAACAGATATCACTGACTGTAATGGAGTGTGTTGGACCTGTCTAGTGTTGTCTGTCCTTTTACCCTACTGTGCTATTTTGGCCTGATCTGCAATGGAAGCTTTTTTCTTTTTGGTGTCAGATGCCACCGTGTGGCATCCACTGCAGACATCCATTTAAAGCTTACTTCTCAACATTAAATGTAGGCCATAAACATGACGTAAAAACACCGTGTCTTTACTGCAGCTAATTGCCGGCCACAGACAACAGAGACAAGTCATAACTTAAGCCATTAAGGAGTTAGGTGAAAAGAGACTTAATGGGACCAGAAAATCATTGGCTTCATAATCACAGAAGAGATTTTGTTGCTTTACATTACTAGCTTGGCCCATGCAAAATTTTTGCACATTGTTCGTCGAGGGCGTAGGCAATTTCAGAAAAAGCAAGCTGGTCAAGTGTAAATGTATTTCATGAGATGATGAACACAGACAGGTATTTATATATGTAGCTTGGTAATACAATAAATTGGTTTGATAAGTAGAGGCCAAAAAATGTCTTCCGGTTGAGGTGCCACCTGCAGGTCATTGTATCTTTCTGTAGGTTTATGAAAATAAATGTTTAAACTGTATTTAGTGAAAAAATCGTGAATGTGTGGTTTGTTTAGCTATTTTCTTGCTGAAGGGGGCAAGTTTACCTTTCAAATGGTGTATCATTTGTGTGTGTGGGGCGAAGTAATCAGCGAAAAAGCAGTGCATGTTTACAAATGTGTTTGCATATGTGACTCACCTGCAGTGAAGTGTGCAATCCTCCAATGTGCCTGAAATAGGCTGGGCAAAGACTTGGGCAAGCTGGAAAGATCCCAAGGCAAATGTTTGGATTTGTTTGTGATGTCTGTAAGCAGCTTTGTGGTAGTGTGCTTTGGGGTACTGTGGTGCCACCTGCAGGTCATTTTTCCTTACTGCAGGTTTATCAAAATTAATGTTTAAACTGTATTTTGTGCTCAAATCGTGGATGTGTGGTTTGTTTGGCTATTTTCTTGCTGAAGGGGGCAAGTTTACCTTTCAAATGGTGTATCATTTGTGTGTGTGGGTGCAGTATGGACGGAGATACAAAGTAATCACCGAAAAATAGTGTTTAGAAATAATAGAATAGATTGTAAGCGGTTTGTTCTTAAACACTGGGTTGGAAAAAGATCTCAAAATGAAGAATCTTATATTGGTAATAATGTTAACTTTGTGTTAAAGAGGTGGTCTACTACTTTTTTACATTGATGACCTATCCTTAGAGGGGCATCATTTGGAAACCCGATTGTTTCAACCACTGAAGAATGTCAGAATAATAAGAGTGAAGAGATATGTATGTGATATAGGAGCAGAGGGTCATATGTCCCTCAGCGGTTAGATCAGTTCCTACAGGTCATAGGTTTGCTTACAATATCAGTGGCGTGTTACCTATGGGCTCCAATTGTTTCTGTAGTAACCAGGACTGTCGAGTTGTTAAGTTACAGTCCCACTCTCTCACACCCAATTTGCAGCAGCTTTGCCACTGACATTTGTTTTTAACTCTATATAAAAACTGTTGTGCATCTGCCACAGCTCAGCAGGGCTTCATCACCTTCCCCTATGGCCTCTGCCCTCTGTTGTGCTCCACGCCAGGTTTTAAAAGTGGCCCGGCGTGCTCCTATCTCATCATTTACATAGGTTTATACACCTGTGTCTCGGTATTAAGACTTAGTTTTGCTTGTTTCACTGTGTACCACTACCCGCCTTTTCTTGGACTTTCCTGTGTCCTGTCTGCCTGCGGCCTCCAGTGCTCCTGGTCCTCACTCCATATATGCCTGCTGCTGCATCAATGCCCGGGATCGGTGTACCCATCTGGACCTGGGGCTTAGACGACATCACACAATGTGATAGATTCTCTATCAGTATGTCTTTAGAGTGTGGGAGATATCGGAGAACCCGGAGGAAACCCACGCAAACATGGGGAGAACATACAAACTCCCTGCATATGTTGTCCTTGGTGGAATTTGAACCTAGGACCCCAGGGCTATAAAGCAATAGTGCTAACCACTGAACCATCATGCTGCATTTACCTTTAAAGGGAACTTGACAGCTGAGAAACGCTGCCTGACCCTTGGGCAACATGTATCAGACACTGGCTGCTGACTTCAGCCATGTATGTTTAATTCTGAAACACTGCAGCATTTTAGAAAAACAGCATAGTTTTAATAACCACCAGTGACCGAGCCGTATTTAAGACTAGTCGGACAGGCGGGCCCCAAGTGAGTTTTCTCCACTCACTCCACTAGAGTGACAGCTCTCTCCCTATACACGCATGCATACTAGACATACATGGCTGAAATCATGCAGCCAGTGTCGGGTACATGCTGCCAGTAGATCTGGCAGATGTCAGCTGTCAGGTTCCCTTTAAAGATATAAAACAGCTATGCCGATACATACCACGATGATGCAGACCAATATGCAAGGTGTATAAGCTAAAGATACGGTAAGCCCTGAAACAGTGTTCCCAAATCCAGACGGCTTTCACACTGCAATTTCCGCTGGATGATTTACCGACGTACACCTCTGACGGATGTCTTCCTATTATATAGAGAAAATCAACACAGCGGACGCAGTGTGAATTCACCCCAAAGGAAACCTAGAGCAGTGCAAAAAAAAGGAATAAAAATACACATTTCTTTCATATATTCCTACGTATTTTTGAGATAAAACAAAATGTTAAAAGAAACATTTGGGCATTTATACAACAGACATACAGAACAGTAAGCAGGTCATGAAAGACTAGGATTACATCAGAATTTTCCCTAGAAAGGGATGTACTACAGTCAGCTGGGACTAACGCTTCTGTCGATGACAGCAATACAGATGGAAGGAGAAGGAGAATCCGAAATAAAAGCAATAAAAATACCGTGCAAACCAAAGAACTAAAATAAAGCAAACAGATGATGCATGCTACAAATGCAGGACTTTGTGTAGCAATGCTTAGCATGACTCGCTGGCATTCGGTACCAAGTGACAAGATGGGTTATTGGACAGCAGGGACCATGCATGCCTCCTCCGTCCTCCCATCTGTCTTCCTGGGGAGCTGGAGAAATTGTGCGATTATGTTTTGAGGAGAGAGACACGCGCACACATCATGCTCTTGGATAAACAGCGCCGGGTTCCTGCGCCTCCCCAGGCCCTGTTCATCCTCCCTCCTCCAGAAAATGGAATCAATTGCTTGCAATTGGCAGCTCTGTGTTTTAGCAGCACGTGGGCGAGATGTTCAGGTGCTTTGATGGGTTTGATCTCCTGCCGACACTCTTTCTCCAGACTTCCCGCCGCTTCGCTTTGTGAGCTGAATTTTTTTTTCTCTGGGTTAAGAACCTATCTTTGTTTAACCCCCTAAGTGCTAGGTGGGGGTGTTTTTTTTTCTTTTTTTCACACCCACACAATGAGGGGCTCATCTCAATATTGCAATCTCCAGAACACATCACAACTCATCTATGTTGGTATAATACGGCATTTAGGGTCTATTATGGAAAATCGTGCGATGCGCTGTAGGTAAAACACATTTATGCATGATGATTGCAATACTAAAAAAAGAATGTCCGTCTGGGAAACATTATACATGGAGCACACTGGAAGGCCAAAACCTTTTTGGGATGTTTAATTTTGCTACTCAGGGAGCTAGTCTGATTGCCGTATGTGGAGTCGGGAAGGAATTTTTTTCCCCAATGTGAAGCTTACTGTTTGCCACTTGGGTTTTTTTTTTTGCCTTCCTCTGGATCAACATGTTAGGGCAGGTTAGGATAGGATATGGGTTGAACTAGATGGACTTAAAGTCTTCCTTCAACCTTAATAACTATGTTACTATGTTACTCTATATGGCAATTATCTAGTACAGTTAGGTCCATAAATATTTGGACAGAGACAACATTTATCTAATTTTGGTTCTAGACATTACCACAATGAATTTGAAACAAAACAAATCAGATGCAGTTGAAGTTCAGACTTTCAGCTTTCATTTGAGGGTATCCACATTAAAATTGGATGAAGGGTTTAGGAGTTTCAGCTCCTTAACATGTGCCACCCTGTTTTTAAAGGGACCAAAAGTAATTGGACAGATTAAATAATTGTAAATAAAATGTTCATTTCTAGTACTTGGTTGAAAACCCTTTGTTAGCAATGACTGCCTGAAGTCTTGAACTCATGGACATCACCTGACTCTGTGTTTCCTTCTTTTTGATGCTCTGCCAGGCCTTCACTGCGGTGGTTTTCAGTTGTTGTTTGTTTGTGGGCCTTTCTGTCTGAAGTTTAGTCTTTAACAAGTGAAATGCATGTTCAATTGGGTTGAGATCAGGTGACTGACTTGGCCATTCAAGAATATTCCACTTCTTTGCTTTAATAAACTCCTGGGTTGCTTTGGCTTTATGTTTTGGGTCATTGTCCATCTGTAGTATGAAACGACGACCAATCAGTTTGGCTGCATTTGGCTGGATCTGAGCACACAGTATGGCTCTGAATACCTCAGAATTCATTCGGCTGTTTCTGTCCTGTGTCACATCATCAATAAACACTAGTGACCCAGTGCCACTGGCAGCCATGCATGCCCAAGCCATCACACTGCTTCCGCCATGTTTTACAGATGATGTGGTATGCTTTGGATCATGAGCTGTACCACGCCTTCGCCATACTTTTCTCTTTCCATCATTCTAGTACAGGTTGATCTTGGTTTCATCTGTCCAAAGAATGTTCTTCCAGAACTGTGCTGGCTTTTTTAGATGTTTTTTAGCAAAGTCCAGCCTAGCCTTTTTATTCTTGATTCTTATGAGTGGCTTGCACCGTGCAGTGAACCCTCTGTATTTAATTTCATGCAGTCTTCTCTTTATGGTAGATTTGGATATTGATACGCCTACCTCCTGGAGAGTGTTGTTCACTTGGTTGGCTGTTGTGAAGGGGTTTCTCTTCACCATGGAGAGTATTCTGCGATCATCCACCACTGTTGTCTTCCGTGGGCGCCCAGGTCTTTTTGCATTGATGAGTTCACCAGTGCTTTCTTTCTTTCTCAGAATGTACCAAACTGTAGATTTTGCCACTCCTAAAGTTGTAGCAATTTCTCGGATGGGTTTTTTCTGTTTTTTGCAGCTTAAGGATAGCTTGTTTCACCTGCATGGAGAGCTCCTTTGACCGCATGTTTCCTTCACAGCTAAACCTTCCAAATGCAAACATCACACCTCAAATCAACACCAGCCCTTTTATCTGCTTAATTGAGAATGATATAATGAAGGGATTGCCCACACCTGTCCATGAAATAGCCTTGGAGTCAATTGTCCAATTACTTTTGGTCCCTTTAAAAACAGGGTGGCACATGTTAAGGAGCTGAAACTCCTAAACCCTTCATCCAATTTTAATGTGGATACCCTCAAATGAAAGCTGAAAGTCTGAACTTCAACTGCATCTGATTTGTTTTGTTTCAAATTCATTGTGGTAATGTCTAGAACCAAAATTAGATAAATGTTGTCTCTGTCCAAATATTTATGGACCTAACTGTATGTCGGTGGTATTACAAATGTTTAGCTATGTGTCCTACAAGTCTAGAATAGGTCTCAATGAAAACACTCTCCTGCACAAAGGATTCTCCTTCTCCACCAGAGGTGTATTGTAGTGACATCACAAACTCACAGGGGAGCCTTTATCCACACTATGGCTGCCAATAAAAGGATCTCCAATCCTACCAGACCCGAAATATTGACCTCTGCTAAACATACAGCTAGGTCTAGAAATATTTGGACAGTGACACAAGTTTTGGCATTTTAGCTGTTTACCAAAACATATTCAGGATACAGTTATATAGTCAATATTGGCTTAAAGTGCAGACTCTGTTTTAATTTGAGTGTATTCACATCATAAATGGAGTAAGGGTTTAGGAATTACAGCTCATTAATATGCCTCTTTTTAAAGGAGCTAAGAGTAATTGGACAATTATTTAAAAGCTTTTTAATGGGCTGCATGGGCTATTCCCTCATTTTTCAATCATCAATTAAGCAGGTAAAAGGTCCGTAGCTGTTTTAAGGTGTGGCATTTGCATTTGGAAGCTGTTGCTGTGAACCCACAACATGCGGCCAGAGAAGCTCTTAGTGGAAGAGAAACAGACCATCCTTAGGCTGAAAAAAAAAATAAATTCATCAGCGAGATAACAGAAATTTTAGAAGTGGCCAAATCAACAGTTTGGTACATTCTGCGATAAACAGTGCACTGGTGAACTTGGGATCTCAAAATGGCCTGGACGTCCACAGAAGACAACAGTGGTAGATAATCTCAGAATCCTTTTGTGGAGAAAATGAAGAAAAATCCCTTCACAACATCCACCCAAGTGAAGAACACACTCTAGGAAGTAGATGTTTCAGTATCTAAGTCTACCATAAAGAGAAGACTAAATGGGAGCAAATACAGAAGGTTCACCACAAGGTGGAAACCATTAATCAGCCTTAAAAATAGAATAGCCAAATTAGATTTTGCTAAAAATCATTTAAAGAAGCCTTCCAGTTCTGGAAAAGCAAAACTAAGATCAACCTGTACCAGAATGATGGAAAGATGAAGGTATGGAGGAGGCTTGGAATGGCTCATGATCCAAAGCACAGAACATCCTCTGTAAAACCTGGTGGAGGTAGTGTGATGGCATGGGGCATGCATGGGGTCCAATGGCACCAGGTCACTATTGCCTATTTGATGATGTGACTGAGGATAGAAGCAGCCGGATGAATTCTTAAGTGTACAGGGCAATACTTTCTGCTCAGATTCAACTAAATGCAACAAGATTGATTGGACGGAGCTTCACAGTACAGATGGATAATGACTAGCATACTGTGAAGGCAGCCTAGAAGTTTTTTAAGACAAAGAAGTGGAATATGCTGCAATGGCCGAGTCAGTCACTAGATCTTAACCGCATTGAGCTGCATTCACATGCTTTAGACAATTTTTAATGTAGAAAGACCCACAAACAAGCAACAAGTGAAGTCAGCTGCAGTAAAGGCCGACAAATCATCACAAAGGAGGAAACACAGCATTTGGTGATGTCCCCAGCTTCCAGACTTCAGGCTGTCATTGCACGCAAAAGATTTGCTACAAAGTATCAAAAATGAACATTTTATTTAAGATTAAGTTAATTTGCCAAATTACTTTTGAGTTCCTGAAATGAGGAGGTTTTGTAAAAAAAATGTTTACCATTACTAAATGTTTCATAGGATACTTTAGCACAACCTTTTAGATTAAGCCTGAAAGTCTCCACTTCAATTGCAACTCAGTCGTTACATTTGAAATCAAAAGTAGTGCCATGCAGAGCTGAAAACACGAAGATTTGGTCACTGTCCAAATATTTCTGTAAATTGATCTCCAATCTTAACAGATCCAAATAGCAGATTTCACTTCTGCGAAATGTAAGATTGAAGGGAAAACTCAGAGTCTTTAGATAATGGATAAGACCTAACATGTAAAACTGTGGCAATTCTCCTATATGTTTTGATGAAATCAATGGCACAGGATCTGGGTGAAGTGTCAGTGGATGAGCTGCTGATGAATATATTCAGATAGTCGATCTTTTCAAAAGCTTTATTGGATAAGTTTCAGGTCAACGCATTTCAGGTCAACATCAGGACCTGATGAAGAGGTCCTGTGTATGACTTCGAAAAGCGTTGACCTGAAACCTGTCCAATAAAGCTTTTAAAAATATTATCGACTATCTGAATATATTCATCAGCAGAGCATCCACTGACAATTCACCCGGATCTTGTGCCACTCGTTCCCTATGGACCTGTGTCTTGCAGCGGCTGATATGTGCTAAACATGTTGCATGGGTGCAACTTCATCAAGTGAGCAGATTCTTTTTTTCTCTGCACCTTACTGTGTTATCAGTTAAGACTCTCTTGTGCTCTGTTTTTCCTAGTTTCCCATATCTTCTTGATGAAATCAAGGCATACCTCATAATTATTATAATTATGCCGACCCAGAGTTTCACCCTACTGGCTTCTTCTGGAGCAAACATAAGGCGAAGTACTTTGTACAGGAGACAGATTTCATTAAGATTACTTGACCAAGTATATTCACTATTTCATAGTAGAGAAGTTTTAAGTGGATTTTACTTCTTTACTATCACTTCCTACAATGTGTTTCCTATTGATACCTTGGATTGTTACTAATTGTTCTATTCTTATTGGGGTAAAATAACAGAACGGAAAATAAAGTAAGGTCAAAGCAACAGTCAGGTAAAAAAAAATCTATATTACTTTGTTCTTCTGCTTCCTTTTAGTACCAATTCATAGACAAGGGGTTGATGTTATATTTAGTAGCACCTCTGATTATACACTGTCCATTACAATGTATTTTCAGAGCCTGGGAGAAGGAGGAGGGAGTGTTAACTACAGAAAGAAAAGCGTCCAAGTAGCCATTACAGGGTGACACTTTGCATTGCAGTGACAGATTTGGCCAAGTTCCAGCTTTCCATCTGCCAGGCCTTTGATGTCTCTACATTCCACTTCCAAAAAAATAAATAAAGTGAAACATTTCAGATAGAAGAGCATCAGTCATCTCCCAGCGTACTCTACTCATGACTTCTACTTGTACAGCAACCATCTGATATTTCCTGTGTGCAGCCACACAACGTGGTCCGCCTAGTGGGAGTCACTGCCACACATAAAGAATTCAGATCCCAGACTGCGCGAAAAGTTTCAGCAGCCCTGAACATATGGACCAGAGGTGGAAAAGGTACATGACAGATGTGTGATGTGGTTTGCTGTTTAAAGACTATAATGAGGCACAACACAATCATACCATTTTGGAGGTATAAGCAATAGGTATGTGGTCTGCTCTCTATGGGATCGATAAAGACCGCCATCAATTGGTTTCATAGTGGAAAACAGAGCGGTGGTACACCTGTTCTCCTGATCACCTCCATCTGGTAAGACTGGTGTACTTATTTTGAAAATCAATTTCTAAATGTCTGCATATTCCACTTAATGGATGGATAAACGTCTTTTTTCGGCCTTGCTTACTATGTTACTATGCAATGTTAAAGTAAGCACTTTAAGAACTGGACAATTCAATATCAGAATTACACAAACAGTCTGAAAGTGATCATCAAAGTAGGCACACAAGCCTAAGGGATGCATTTAAAGTAACACTCCCACCAAAATGTTGATCCTCTTTATATATTACAGTCATCATATTATATAGCACTGTGTACTTACAATTGCTCATTTTGCCTTTTTACCCAGTTATTTTTTTCTCTTTTCCATTAGGTTTATGGCATCACATGATTAAAAACTGACTGAATCCTTCCAAGCTCTATGTGGAAACAGGAAGTCAATTTTTTCTGTGTGAGTCATAAGTAAATGCAAGAGTCAATGGTAGGGGGGAGAAGGGGCCAGCTGGGCCAGGAGTTAAAGAGGAGAATGATAAATACAGGGACAAGAGACTTCCTGTTTCTACATAGAACAGAGAAAATAGAAGAATTATCTGAGTAGAAAGGCAAAATGAGTAATTGCAAGTACACAGCGCTATATCATATGATGATTGTAATATATTAAGAGGATATAAACTTTGATAAGAGGAGGAGGAGGAGTGCTTCTTTAATAATGTGTGCAGAGTGTATTCTGAAATCTGGTCCTCTGTGATCAACTTTATTTCGGTATGTGTTCTTTTACACTTTTTTGTTATTAGGGATTTTTTCTAAGTTATGCTAAATTATGATTATTTATTTATAAAGCATCATTAATTCCTTAGGCTAGTTTCACACTAGCGTTTCGTCAGTCTGCGCACGGCCGCCGCTAAGCTCCGACCTCAGGCGCGCCTCTTCCGGCCGCTCCGCCTATGGGCGCATGACGCTGCATGCAACCTGCGTACCCTATCTCTTGACGGTGCGCCGAGCGCACCAAAATGCAACACAGTGCGTTGGGCGCAGGTTGGCGCACCGTCAAAAGGACGCATGCCCTGGCAAACGCATACCTGCGCACGGCCAGCGTACCCAATGCTAAAGATAGGGTACGCAGGTCGCATAAGCGTCATGCGCCCATAGGCGGAGCGGCTGGGAGGAGGCACGGCGAGTGGCAGCCGTGCTCAGACTGACGAAACGCTAGTGTGAAACTAGCCTTAGTGCTGTAAATGGAAAAAGGGTTAAATAGATATAACATACGTAACATTAAACAAACTGGCAGATGGGTACAGAGGGGGCGAGAACCCTACCCTCACGGCCTACAATCTACACAGTTTTATTGGAGCGTAGCACTCCCATAAGGGAGCAGCAGTGTGCTTCATATATAAGGGCACCACTGATCGCCGGTGATCCACCCCATCCGCTATGTAGAATAACATTCTGCTGAGGCCGCAATAAGAACTGAGGGATTTCAAAACCCATCTACAGAAAAAGAAGATTTACAAAAGCTAAACAATAAGATAGCAAAAAGGAAGCTGTGAGAATAAGAACACAGTATGAGATGAAAGTAGGAGCTGTGCAGTCGGGCTATAAAGATTTTTCTTTTTCTCTTGTGCAAATTACATATTACCTAGAATGGGAATTTATTTTTCAAGAACAAAAATGTGGAATAGTCTGCAGGAAACAGTCTGAACGTCAGGCCTACAGAAGCTACGACTAAACGTAGACTTTTTGCCGTACGTCTTTCTTTTCAACAAAGTAACCGTAACCATATTGATCCATTTTCAAAAGATTTTTATTCCAAGTGATTTTCATTAAAAACTCTATAGAGTGTCATGGACCCCATCCATAAAGAAGCCTTGAACATATGCCAGATCCTGCTCCAAACAGCTCTCGATGCACCCGAATAGATGGCATTGACTATTAATAACATGCACAAGGTCCTATTGTCTTCACATCATAAATCGTTCAATTAAAACACAAAGATGCAACATGGTCCACACATCACGTGTGAATAATGTGATATTTTATGCTCACAATTTGCTAATGGCGTTTTCCAGATTTTCTTTGTTAAATGCAGTGGAACGCATTTAATTAGTAAGTTATATAACTTCTAATAGACTTCACATTTTAAGGGCAGCTGCAGATGACCGTTTTTTCTCCATCTGAGAAAATTGGTCCAAGTTTGCTAATTACACTCTGATCACAATTTGAGCCGATTTTCTCGAATGTGGAGGGAAAAATAAAACTTTCTCCACCTTCTCCATTACGTCAGTCTGTGAAAATGTCATCCAAGTGCGGTCTGATTGTATCCACGGACCCATAGAGTTGATTGGGAGAGTGCCATTTGATTCTGAGAGGCAAATTGTGCATGCGGTGTTTTTTTCCTCGGACCGAAAATCAAAACTACAGATATCACTTATCCGATTTTTACTGTCGAGGGAACGAATCCTACAAGGTGACCAATTGCAATAACCAAACCAGCTCCCCTCTCTCTCTATGCATCGTACATGACAGAGAAGTGGGTTGTATTAGGTACTGAGATGAGTGATTAGCCGGTCGTCTTCTCACATAGTCACGGTCAAGCGCTGGCAAAAATATTCTCCTATAAGGGACACACATCAATAGAAGATTTGCAGGGACTAGAGATTGTATCTGAAGATAATCAGAAATACAATAGTAAGTTGCATAATATACTAACTTTAATTTAAGGGGTAGCATTTCTCCTTGTGGAGAGTGACATACTGTACGTGGCAATCCAGTGTAAGGAGACTTATATGCCGTGCAATGCTCTTATGGGAAATTAAATATGCAAATTAACTGTTCTGAGAGGAAGGTGGACTTGAACTCTAGTACACCTATTGGAAATAGTGAACCTAAAAGTTTACTTGAACTCAAAAGCCACCTATTGGAAGTAGCAATCCTAAAAGTCAATATCGACCCTTTACCAAGTCTTGCCTCATGACTTAGGATAAATGCCAAACCAAAATCTAAGTTATGTGACAAGGTTTGTTAAAGAGTTGATATTGACTTTTAGGATTGCTACCTCCAATAGGAGGCACTAGAGTTCCAGAACGTTCCTCTCTGAGAAGGCAATTTGCATATTTAATTTCCCAGAGGAACATTGTACGGTCTTTAAGTCTCCTTACACTGGCATGCCAGGCATGTCACTCTCCACAAGGATAAACGCTACCCTTAGATCCCAGTCTGTGCGTTAATTTTACGACATTTAAGTTGATTTTTTTAGTTAGAAACCCCTTTTAAGCTGGATAATAAGTAGTGAAAATATGCTGTTTATGTAAGAAAAAAATCTTACTTCTACAAAAAAAAAGGATAATTCATGTCAGGTTAAACAACATGAGGAAATGAAAGGGTGGACAATCAAGATGATAACCTATAACTAAGGCCTAGGTCTCATAGGGGACACACTTTTATTATATCAGCCATTCGTATAGGCTGCCGCTTGTCACCTCAGAGGGGATTACAGTATACCGGAGGGGTTTAACATACAAGGATCAGAGTGTATACCTATACCATTACAGCAGTATAAGACCTCATTCGATCTGACAAAAAGCGTCTAGAAATTGTTTCCGTATTTTCTATATTCCGTATTTTGGAAATGATGTA
Organism: Oophaga sylvatica; assembly: GCA_033576555.1. NCBI lineage: Eukaryota > Metazoa > Chordata > Amphibia > Anura > Dendrobatidae > Oophaga > Oophaga sylvatica. Next base: position 459,903,845 of record JARQOD010000001.1, read on the forward strand.
AAAACGTAATAAAATGTATCAGAAGTGTAAAGATGTTTCCTTTACTGAACCGGCAATGAACGAACAATCAGCATCTTTGGGCTCACCGGAGGATGAGACAAGGCGGAAGGCAGCCGCTGCTGGAGACGAGACTGGGTTTGTCTGAATGTAAGTGTCCTGCAAGGTACATTCTAATTAGGTGTGAGGCTCCGAGCGCCTCACTAGCATGTTAACTCTGCAACATGACAGCATAATTTGACTTCTTAAAGGATTATGCAAATTACCGCTCATCATTTCATTACAAGACTGGAAGGAAAAAACTGACAGGCAATTTATACATAACACACCTTTCAAATCCTCTACACGTGTAACACCTGGGCCATGTAACTGCGCTCCCGGGACACTCCGTTCATTATACCACTGCAATCCTCAAAACCAGAAATTGCTTCCAGCAGAAGAAGAAACTTGCACATCTGAAAAAGCCGGCTATTAATAACATCCCATTGATCATGTCAGTTATGTGCCACATACACTTGTTAAACGTAAATGCTGCCTTTCTGATGTACCTAAGAGTAACCAGAGACTTCCATCTGTCCAGCGTCTGTCCACTATCTACGTCTGTAAGCAGCGACATTAACCAATGCATCCAAGGAGTGGGTTCATACGCCTTGTGTTGTACGCGATTCTTGTTGTGATTAGGGCAACAAGGTGAACCCAACAGGAACCAACTCGATAGGTACACCTTGTCGTGATCGGATAGCTTTTAAGCTTTTCTGATCAAAATAGCGTTAACGAACCACCATATGTAATTTACCTTTGCTATTACTATTTAGTTACTACAGGAAATATGCTCATTTTGTGCTTTTTTCACAAGTTTATAGGGTCTTAAACACTATAACTTCTTGCTATTTGTAATTTACTTACTGTTTTAATTTGTACACACTTCTTACAGCACTGTATATGCCTGCAGCATATACAGACTGTGCAGCATGCTCCTGTGTGCGTAGCTACACCACAACCTCCATACTGCAGCAATCCTCCAAGATTGCAAGGTAAAAGATATTTCTGTTTGCCCTTTTGAAGCCCTTATATATCTACACTGAACAAAAGAAATAACTTGGCAAATAGCCTTTATAAAAAAATATCCTACTATTTTGTGTCTATAGTGTATTTGCAGATCTATGTCTCCATGGTACTAGACAACAAGCCTGCTACTTCTTCCTAATATACATTTGGTATCTTAATAGGAGCGTGGCATCTCCAAAATGCATTTTACCTAGCTGTTCCATTATATAGGTGACTTTTTTTTTTTTTAATGGCCTTCAGCTCGATGTTGATCCATGGCAACTTCTGTAGGAAGATCGATCTTGTGTAAGCCTAGATAGATCCACCATGGTCTTCCCCACCGTTATTTTGATAGTCTCAAGCCATCAGGTTGCTGGTCTTCCTCTATGCCTTGTTCCTTATATTCTTACGACCATGATATCCTTCTCTGGTGACTGCTCTCTTCGTATGATGTGTTCAAAGTAGGCAAAGTAGTCTAAAGTAGCTTGGTAATCCTTGTTTCAGGTGATCCAAAACTGACTTGTCTATTCTTTTTACCATCCATGGTATTGATCACATCCTTCTCCAGCACATTTTGAAGGCGTCAATTCTTCTTTTACCTTGTTTCTTTATCGTCCAGGTTTGCATCTGTATGTTACTATAGAAAAGACCAAACTATATATGAGACCTTGTCCAGTGACTTCATTATTGATTTGCCCATAACTCATCTATTGACTTCCGGTGTCGTCTCTGCATCTTGAGTGATCATTGATCCAAGTAGGCTGAAGTCCTTTGCCTTTTGTGTTAAGTAGCAGTCCCATGTTCAAACTTTCCATCTTGACACTCCGTAATAAGTCCATGATTCCATCTACGGTTCTTTAGGGGACTTGTCCCCTGTAAAAATTACACTAGAACTATACAATTTAATTATTCAGTGCCCGAGAACATTATTTTTAATTCAAATGCAAATGCAGGGACCTCTGTGACCAAGGGATCAGGGCACCATTACATCCCTTCAATTTGCATTCTGGGGACTTCTCCCGTTTTTGATTGACAATGCTCACTTGCCCAGAACAAGCGCTACCTGAACTCGGCGTCGGAGAATGTTTGTGTGCACTGACACTGCCTGAGATCGATCCCATGCACACAGTGTGGGTGGATTCTCCACAATGGCTGCTCTCTGAAGCGGCTCGCTACACTTCTGGGTGTATTAGAAGTGAGAAGCGGATACAAAGAGGAGCCAAGGAGGAGAAAGTGACCATGTACACTGTAGGCTCAGTCAGAGTCAAAAAGTCAACCAGGCTGAGCTGAAATCCCAAAAAACACCATGTTCCCGAGAGTAGCACGTGGATAAGTCATCATGAAAACTCGTGCCCACTTTGCCTTACAGATACTGTTGAACAATGCTTTTTGGTTCTTCTATCCTTATAGGTTTTGTTTTTGGAGATTCTGAAACACTGCATATAACAATGCAATTACATTTGTAAGTGCAGAATTCCAGTGAATGTATTAAAAAAAACTGTAAAAACTGCAAGAAAAGGAAAAATGTATAAAAAATACCCCTGAAAGAACAAGTATCAGAGTAGGTTGCTATCGGGTATTTTGACACAAACATATTTGGGAAAAAAACAGGCCTGAGTGTATGAAGGTTTAGGCCACATCCACACGTTCAGTATTTGGTCAGTATTTTACATCAGTATTTGTAAGACAAATCCAGGAGTGGGTGATAAATACAGAAGTGGTGACGTGTCTCTATTATACTTTTACCACTCCTGGTTTTGGCTTACAAATACGGATGTAAAAAACTGACCAAATACTGAACGTGTGAACGTGGCCTTAGACGCCTTTAAATATAAGAAGGCTGCCATTTACTCAATAGGCTTCCAATTTCTAGGTGAGGGTTCAATCGAGAGCGACACACTGTGTTGTGAGAGTGATTGGACAGTTACTTACTGCCACAGGTACCAGAAGAGGAAATGTGACCAAGTCACCAAAAACGCCGCCTTGGGGAAACCTATTATGGCTGACAATGACCGCTGTCAGGCAGCTACCGGTACTTCATATTTATAAACAATTACTGCCCATGTGGCAAAACGTTGCAGAAATGGGTCAATAATCAGAACCATTTTTTTCACCACTACAATTCTTTTTGTCATATCTATCTAATAATCTATTGCATTGGTTATATGAATAAAGGTTCTCCATTACTTTTGCTTGAATTCAGAATACATTCAGTATAACAAGCTGGTAAAACTTTTGATGGGTTGCAAATCCTATCACAACCACATTGCCATATACTGCAAAAACATCTCCTGACAGAGTACCACAATTTTTTTTTTTAGCCGCTCATATCAAGCCAAGAGCAAAGGGGACGAAAAAAAGTATCTATATGATTTAGATGTCCAGCGGTCTCGTGGAAGTATGATATTGAAGTGTTACAAATCCTAAAACCAACAGCAAACATAGATATGCGCCTGAGATTATGGACTGCAGCAATAGCCCCGCTCATATGTACATAAATGTATCGCTTTTGCTTTTTTTTTGGACGTTCTGTATACATTTTTCAGACAGTAACCAAACTCATGAAGTTCCCCTATTAATCCACATCTGACTGATGAAGGGGGTTAGCTACCAGGGCAGAATTTAAATAATTAGTCACGAGCGGTGGAGCTGGAAGGGTGAAAGAGGGGAGGACGAGAGGAGCAGGGAGATGCTTTGAGGCAGGGTAGTAAATTGCTCTATTTTCGCAGGTAATTTAAATGCAAACTAGCAGCAACTTATCACAAGAATGGATTTTCCACCATCTGGTCAAATAACAGGGGATTTGTTTAGTGCCATGCAAAGAATCGAGTGATGGGGAGAGAAGGCAGATTAGCAGGTAAGTCCTACATTCGGGCAAAATGTATTTTGTGCAAACAAGAACAGACGAGGCTTTTAACAATTACACCTGTCAGAACCTCCAGAAAGCAATCCATCTCCGGCGCCCGAGACCAAGCGAGTTCATAACCAAATGGGATTGAGCTGCGTGCTGCTTCCGAAGTTAAGGATGAAGTGGGCACAGAGGGGGGCGGGGAGAGACTGAAGGACAGGGGCACAGGATGTCTGAAGGTGATGTATGGGTGCTGGCATCGGGCATAATAGAGTGCACATATCCTTATATACACATGTAAGGAGAAACCTTACATCAGCCGTGCAGGAGCGGAGGACCATAAATCTGCACGTAATATATTGTATGGTTAATTCTGCCAGTGCCTCGGGCAGGAGCATAAGTAACAATGTATAAACAGCCGGTGGGGCGCCATTGCTTTGTCTTGGCCGGCCATTCATAACACACAGCTACACTGAAATCGCATTTTGCTGCCTGAATCGTTTCCACATTGGACCTTGAACCTCCTGCAAGAAAACAAATGGTCTTAAGACTACATGCAATGCACAAGTCAGTATCGTATGAGAAACAAAGGTTTAACCCCTTAAATACCAACTTTTTTTTTCCTGAAGTGTCTAGAAATAAAGTGCCGTGGCAAACCGGAGCTCTACAATGCTCCAAATTTATAGAGCTCGTAAACGATTTCTTGTGAAAAATATAGACGTTATAGAAGCTATATGACACCGCCAGTGCTGGGGGCCACAAATCACTCTCTAGTAGAGTTGAGCAATACTTTCCGATATCCCTAAGTATCGGAATCGGAATGGTATCGCCGATACCATTAAAATATCGGCGATACCCGATACCGGAAATCCAATGTAAGTCTATGGGAACAAAATATCGGAACTAAAAAAAACCCATTCTTTCCTTGTAAACACTAAATATACACACATAGAATACATATATATATATATATACATGTCATTGTGACATATATATATATATACATATATGTATAGTTTATACACTTCTACATAGTAAAATATCCTCTGATTCAATTGCCGGGTAAAGCCGGCTTCAGTGAAAAGACAGAAGCACCCGACATGAAATGACACTTGGTGTACATAGGGTTAACCATGTCTTTTCATGTCCTTTGCTATCTGATTTGCACAAACAATTACATCAGTCTATGTGTGCAAAATTTCACACCTGTAGGGGTTAATTAAAGGTGTAAATTCGTTGTAAAAAAAAAACGGACTTTTTTGCTACGAATTTACACCTTTAATTAACCCCTACAGGTGTGAAATTTTGCACACATAGACTGATTTAATTGTTTGTGCAAATCAGATAGCAAAGGACATGGTTAACCCTATGTACACCAAGTGTCATTTCATGTCGGGTTCTGCATTTTCACAAAAGCCGGCAATTGAATTAGCGGCTATTATACTATGTAGAAGTGTATGAACTATAAATATATATATATATATATATATGTGTCACAAACTCAATGACATGTATATATATATATATGAGGTGTAAAATTGCTGAAAAAAAATGCGTGGGCTCCCGCCCTATTTTCGCAACCAGACAGACAAAGCCAGTGAGTGGGGCAGATAATAATAGCCCAGAGAGGGACCATTATTTTTGCCCCCCACCCCGGCTACTAACATCTGCCCCCAGACACCCCAGAAAGGGCAAATCTCTAATTAGATTTGCCCTTTCTGGCACTTTGCCCGTCTATTCCCATTGCCCTGTAGCGGTGGCGAATGGGTTAATAAGGGGTTAAAATGACCTTGCAATTGAAAGGTCACTTTAAGCCAGGTTAATAATTGAGAGCTGTCAATTAGACAACTATCAATTATTAATCCTATTGTATGAAAGAAAAATCAAACACACACACTTTAATAAAAAAGTTTAATGAAATAATCACACAGTTTTTGACCATATTTTATTTACCTGCTAAAACCATTTCCTGTAATAAAAATAAAATAATAAAGCAAAATTATTCTTACCAATCCGATGCACAGTCAGGTCCCACGGTGTAATCCTTCAGAAAGGGTTAATGTTTACTGCAGGGACCGCAGCTAATGCTGCAGCCTCACAGTAAACCCCCAAATGAATGAGTTCCTCTCCTGGCTGACAGGAGAGGAAGTGGAAAGCTTAATTGATTGCTTTCCACTTTCACTTCAGGTCAGCCAGGGACACCATCAGTGACATCAGAGGGAACTGATTAACAAAAATAGGGGTTCCCTTCGAAAAAAAAATGGCGTGGGGTCCCCCCTATTTTTGTTAACCAGCCAGATGAAGCAGACCGCTGAGGCCTGGATTTTCAGGCTGTTAAGGAGCCAAGATCCATGGACCTTGCCAGCCTGATAATACCAGGCCACAGCAGTCTGCATATCTTGGCTGATTAACAAAAATAGGGATCCCCTCGAAAAAAATTAGCGTGGGGTCCCCCCTATTTTTGTTAACCAGCCAGATGAAGCAGACCGCTGAGGCCTGGTTTTTCAGGCTGGTAAGGATCCAATATCCATGGACCTTGCAAGCCTGATAATACCAGGCCACAGCAGTCTGCTTAGCTTGGCTGGTTAACAAAAATAGGAATCCCCTCGAAAAAAAAACGGCGTAGGGGTCCCCCCTATTTTTGTTAACCAGCCAAGTAAAATGCAGACTGCTGCGGCCTGGTATTAAAAGACTGTCAAGGCCCATGGATTTTGGCCCTCAACAGCCTGATAATACCAGGCTACAGCAGCCCCACATTTGGCGCATCAAAAGATGTGCCAATTGTGGCACTTTACCCGGCTCTTCCCACTTGCCCTGTAGCGGTGGCAAGCGGGGTAATAAGGGGTTAATGTCACCGTTGATTGCACGGTGACAATAAGCCTGGTTAATAATGGAGAGGCGTCAATAAGACACCGATCCATTATTAATCCCAAAGTTATTAAATGTTTAAAAAAAAGACACAGCAAGAAAAAAGTATTTTAATGAAATAAAAGAGACAACACAGTTTTCATTTTTTTTATTACTCTCTCATTCCTGCGACGCCATCGATCTCCTGTAAAAAAATAAAAAAAAAAAACCAACAGTATACCACCTGTCCGACGCAGTCCATAGTAACGACAGTCCCACGACGATCCAGCTCTGCTACATCGCAATGACAGGCAGAGCCTGACATCCCGGCGCAGCACAGCTGCTTACCAGCTTCCCCGGCGGTGACGTCATCGGACTGCTTTACGGCCGCGATTACCCAGCAGTCACTGCAGTTATCGCGAGAAACTGCATGTGACCGCCGGGGAGAAGAGGATGGCGGCCATTAAGCAGCCCGGGATGTGACCGCCGGAGATCTTCTGCCGGGTAAGTGCCGCTGACTCCTGACAGACCCGACCGACGGACACTGACAGTGACATTCCGATTCCGGTATCCGATATGACGAAAATATCGGAACTCGGAATCGGAATTCCGATACAGCTAATATCGGCCGATACCCGATATTTGCAGTATCGTATCGCTCAACACTACTCTCTAGTGGTCTGACCAAAAGCAATGAGAGTACAATAATTAAACCTAACTTTTAATAAACCATAGCATTAATTTATTACGCATTGCTTATATAGCGCCATCATATTCCACCATGCTTTACAGACATTATCGGCACTGTTCCCAATGGGGCTCACAATCTACATTCCCTATCAGAATATCGAAAACCCGGAGGAAACCCACACAAACACGGGGGGAACATACAAACTCCTTGCAGATGTTGTCCTTGGTGGGATTTGAACCCAGGACCCCAGTGCTGCAAGGCTGCAGTGCTAACTACTGAGCCACCGTACAGTGCTAATCACTGAGCCACCATGCTCACACAAAAACACCTATATCCTCTCAAGGCTATGCAGCTCTCTGCACGCCTCTCCTGGGGTCCTTGGCACTGCAGGGCCCTGTATTATACTCTGCCATTTGCCCCACTTTATGAGTACAGTCCCCTGATGATGCCTCGCTATTGAGGTGGAAAAGCGTTGAGAGGGATTTAGGGGCACCATCAAGTATAGGTCTTATTTGAGTACTGCCCTTGTTAGGGTGGGAGTCAATACACGGGGCACGACAGGGGACATTAGTACACCAGATCTCTTCCCCAGCACCAGCCTCCATTATAGATTTTTTCCATTGCAGAGGAATGGGTGAGATCTAATCTTTTTATCCAGCACTGGTACATTTGGGCATTTAATCATTTATGATCCGATTTCTGATTATTTGTGTGTTGCTTATCTGTATTCATGTCTATGTGAGCATTGCTCATTTTTACTAAATTTTATTAAAAGTTAGTTCTTAATTATTGTACACTACTTGCTGTTGATGCAAAATATTGAAGAAAATTTTCCAGCTAGGGGGTGATAGAAAGAAAGAAGAAAACGTGATTAGTGAGGCATGCCACGTTACAACTTTGACACAATTTGCACTATTTGCTCTCCCACTGAAGCGCAGGAGTTTTACGTCACTGCGAGGTTTCTACTATGCGATGGTTGTCGCTTAGGCTGCGGTCATACAACCGTGTTACTCTCATCCGAGAAAACTGGGCACTCTAATCAGACTCTAATCAGAATTTAATCCGATTTTCTAAGTTGGGGAGAATAAAAAAAAAAACAATAATAATTCTCCATCTTCTCCATTCTGTCAGCCAATGAAAATCGGACCGCACTCGGACGTCATCTGTCATCTCGATGTTTCCATGGACCCATAGACATGAATGGCTGAGTGAAATCCGATAATAGGATGCCAATCATGCATGCTGCAATTTTTTCCTTAGATTGCCTTGGTCTGAAAAAAATATTAGCCGTGTGTGTGTGGCCTGTCCATCTCAGCACACCTGGCTATGGCAGACCACCACTGCAGTTAAGGTTGTATTAGGGGGCATTTTCTGACATCTCCATTGTGTCAAGGCATGGCCAGGAAGTAGAGGTCAGCCAGAAAGTGGTAACATTGTATCCCGTGGGATCAGTAAGTTCTGCTTCTCTAAAGGTTAACTGTGGTTCCAGGAGAACTTGCAGCAGAATGTCTGTGCTGCCTCTAACTCCTCCTCCTCCATAGAATGTTATGAGCACCAACTGACATCTCATTCAATAGAAAATATTGGAACTAAGGCCGGGGTCTCACTTGTGAGTGCAATGCGAGAAACTCGCACGAGTCTCTCACCTCAATACCCGGCACTCAGGCCTTGAGTGTGCGGCTGCATGTATTTCTATGCAGCTGAACGCTCCGGTCCCGAGTGTCGGCGGCAGTGCCGGGTATTGAGGTGAGAGACTCGTGCGAGTTTCTCGCATTGCACTCACAAGTGGGACCCCGGCCTAAATTACAAAGTTTACTATTTTCATGTGTATTAATTAAAAACATTTTTTGGCTCCTGGACACCAATAAATATCTGCCAACTCAGCAAAAAAATAGATATCTATACTAGTGTCAGTTCTAGCCAGCAACCGGACAATTGCACCACTCTGGTGTTTTGTTTTTTTTTTAATTTCATTGCCAAAGTATTATCACTAATGTAAGTTCCCTGCCCCTAGTTATATACTTACCAGCCACTGTCTTTTGCTCTTCCTGGCGCTGCTCTGATCCCATTCTGCCATCATGTAGCTGAAGATCCTGACTGGCCGAAAGTCATAGACTTAAGGTCCCGTCACACATAGCGATTCACCAGCGGTCCCGACAACGATATGAACTTGTCAGGGTCGCTGGTGTTTCGCTACATGATCGCTGGTGAGCTGCCAAACAGGCAAATCTCAGCAGCGATAAGGACAGCGACTATGCGGGTAACATGCGATGCACGTCGCTTAGTTACCCGCAGTGTACGTTAGATACCAGCGCGCTGGTGCAGGGAGCTGGTAACCAAAGTAAACATCGGGATTCTAAGCGCCGCGCGGCGCTTAGAAACCTGCTGTTTACCTTGGTTACCAGCTTCAGCTCGCTCGTCTCCCGCCTGCCACATGCAGCGATGCATGCTGGCCAACGATCAAAAAAAGGTCCAGGCCATTCAAGCACGATCAGCGATACCCGGCAGGGGGGCTGATCGTCGCTGATAAGTGTCACACACAGCGATATCGCTGGGGAGATCACTGTTGCGTCACAAACGATCTCGCTTAGTGTGACGGGGGCTTTACACTGAAAGATTATGGGAGCCTTAGGTTACGTTCCCGCAAGGAGCTTTTGGTGCATTTTGATGTTGCGGAATTTCTGCACCTATTTATAAAATGAGGTTACTTGCCTTTTTTGACACTGGTGGCTTTTGTCTCTTTTAGTGTGCCATGCTTTGTTTTTAAAATTTCCTGGTATTTGGCTTTGACGAAACTTTGACATACTTAGGTGCAGATTACATGCGTTTCCGGCCCGGAATTTAACCTGCAGAATTTTTGCAGCTAATGTAAGTCTATGGGGAAATTCCGCACAGAAGACTCAGCGTAGCGCAAGAGAAACTTACATGCTGCGGATGTGAAACTTGCACCGCAGGTCAGTTTACGCTGCGTTAAAAGGAAGCATAGAGGGCAGGAGATTTCTATAAATCCCATCCGCTTTGCTGGAACTGTAAGATGTTGCGTTTTATACGCAGCGTAAAAAATGCATCAATAGCTCATCGTGGCAACGTAGTGATAGGGTATTCAGAGGCATTCAGAGACCACCAAGGCTTATCTTTATATATATATATGGATTCAGATATGACTTATACTTGACCTCTTTCTTGCTGAATCACTGTGATCTTGCATAAAGCTACGTGACTAAAATTGCTGCCAAGTGCTGTTTTGCTCAAAAGGGGGGTTAATATATGGGTGTTGGTGATGGGAACGATAAGATAGCAATAGATAACAATCATTATCTATAATAATTATATTTATTGCCTGCTTTTCACATATAATTAAGACTGTAGATGGTCAACAGTATGTACACGATAGTAAACGTACGCCCTTTCCTAAAAGGGTATATAACGGCTGAACTTATTTGAATAAAATGGGATTTGGTTTCATATGCAGATACAATCTGTCTCTGTGCGAATCCATTTCACTCGAGCGATCCTAATAATATTTGACACCCATCCAATATACCTTATGGTCTAATTGAGACCATCCTAATATTTTACCCCAACAGTAGCCTAAGAGTTTTGACTCCCATAGATTTCTATTGAGAAGTGACTTTTGGCTCGCCCAACAAACAAGCAATCCGGTAGGTCACAACTAGCAGAAAGATGAACGGAGTGGCGTCAAGAACAGAAGAAGACAACGACTGGTAAGAATGTTACTATGGCAGGGAACAAGCATTAATGATTCCATTCCGGTGGTGACATAAGAAATAAAAACACAGAGGTGCTTTAACAAACGTCACCGTTAGATCTCCATGATCCGTTGCAGAGTAAAATAACCAGAGAGAAAAATGGCTGCCACACTGGGCATAGACTTCTTGGTAAGCAATGAGTCCTAATTTTCAAAATGATTTATGGAAATGCTGCGCCTGGAAATTCTTTTAGGATGGAAAGGCATTAGCTTTTCCATCAGGCATACATACCTATGGCTAGTAAAGATAAAGATAGTAATGGAGATTATTTTTAGCATATTTGGTGATGCCTGTAGCAGTGATGGATACCTTGCTACATGCATGGGTGCACTGGCAGTAATGAATTCCATCTGCACCGTCTCCTTCCGGTCACCAGAGTGCGCTGATGAGCCCGGGCTTGTGCATTTAAAGGTCTTGGTGCGTACCTGTGCGTATGACAGGTGGGATGTATGGCTCTGGAGAAGACGGGAGTGATAAATGGAGCCGGCCTGTTCTTCCAGCATGCCACGCTGAAAGCAATAAGCCTGGCCCAGCTCCTGCTAAGGAGATAATGTCCTTGATTCCATCAATACAGATTACGAGGCAGGTGAGGGGGCCACGCAGCTTAATAACCTGCTGCCTGCCACAGAGAGCACTGACATGGAGCATGCGAGAGGAAGACAGGAGAACAGAACGCAAAGGAAAGGGAACAAATGTAGGGGAAAAGAAGAGTGACTACCGGAGAGCGAGACATGACACAGAGGAAAGCAGAGAAATTTACCAATGGCAAAGTTAAAGGTGACATGTCGGAAAGGGATCAGTGACCACGTGAAATAAAAATAACCGGATATTGGCAGCCAATGCAAGATTGTAATATAAAGTGTAAAAAAAATACAAAAACGGGAAATAAAATACAAGTGACATGAAAATAGGATAGCTGTAGCGCATCGACGCGTCTCCCCGTCTCTGTGGTGTCACACGGTCAGACGGCGCTGTTCGCCCGGAGTCTCCTTGCTACTTCAGCCAGCAAGGGCAATTAGGACATTCATTTAGCTAATTGTGTGCAGGTTCTCCTGGAGCCTGTTCGGTGACAGGCCGGGCTACCGCAGTGCCAATTTATCATTCATCACATGGGTGGGGCTCCAGCCAGCATAGATTAACGCATGGAGACGAATGACGGCACCGCCGGGCCTCAGGTGACTGCTTACTGGTATTCTGGAGATTAAAAGGTGTCAAGGCCACGGATGACACGTAAACAAGGACATACCGGCTATAGGGGAGGAGACGCCGGGAATAACAGGAGCGCAAACATGCAAAGATCAAGATGACGGACAAGGACGATTCACAGAGAAGAAGACGTCTTTGTAGAATGTGTCATCGCTGAAAATATCAAAAAGAGAGACTGGAAGAGGAGGGAAGAAAGTCTAATATCCAGGGGTCAGATGAAAAGCTGAATGGGGGGCCCAGGAGAACCCAGGATGAAAAATGAGATGATGGACAGAGAGAAGACAGACTGTGCAAAGCGCAGTGCCCAAGGGAGGAGAGCGAGCGATGGCAGCCATATACAGACGAGCAGAGCTTCCTGGCCCACAAATGGCAACTGTCTGCGAGACAGTAACAGTAGGCACGCAGGTTACATGATGATTAATGGTATTAAAGAAAATCACTTCCGAGACTGACAGAAAGACAAAAAAAAAGATCCGCCTTCTCAAGGAATAAATGTGGTTTTATATAACATATAGAAACGATACAAGACTAACAAGCCTTCCATGTAGAGAGGACATGAACCTGACCCAACAGGTGGTCGTGTGCCAATGTGAACCCCTGTAATGCACCCGATATTGTATAACGTGCCCAAAGCAGAGACACCAAGAAACAATCAAGAGCAGAGCGACATCCTCACCTGTATAGAGAGCTGATGGAACAAAATGAATGGGGGCCGCACCGTGCACCGGGACTGATAACACATGGACAAGGGTGACAAGGACACATTTACCAAGTGTATACCCAGACGGAACAAGAGGCACCGTGCGCAGCAAAGCCTTCCCTTTATTTAGGCTAGGGTCACACCACTGATTTTCTCTCATCCCAAAAAATTGGGCCAATTACCGGTATGTTAATTACACTCTGATCAGAGTATGATCAGTGTGATCCGATTTTCTCAAATGTGGAAAAAAAAAATGTCCATCTTCTCCCTTCTCCAGAAATCGGACTGTACTCAGATGTCACCCAAGTGCAGTCCGATTTTTTTCCACCGACTGATAGATATGAATGGCCGAGTGCAATCTGATGCAATGCAATTCGTGTATACTGTGGTTTTTCCTCTCAGAAGAAAAAAATCAGACATGTGCACAGCCCCATAGAATAACATGGCAACGAGTGCTAACAGTCAAAATGATGGATAGTACTTGTCTGATGTTTATGGCCATTAATGATAGTCTTCATTCCAGCTTGCACTGGCCAATTATTGGCCCGTTTATTACACGTTATCAGACATGATCTGTGAATTGACATTGATGATCTGCGACATTGACACAAGACGCATCAGCCTCGCACAAGTGAGAGAAGCAATCGGTGCAACAATGGCGCGGCTCCCCAGCGGATCGTACAATAACAATGGATGTGACAGATCTTGGGTTATTGCGATGGTTGTAGGTGGGATAAATGCACACTGTAGGAAATATACCCATGCATTATCGCTTTGGGTGCGATGGTCTGCCTGGGCTGTGTGGGAACCATTACAACACGCACCGTTCTCCCTTTTCCTTTACGGACTGATATTATCAGTGTAATGATAAACATGGCTGGTAAGAGACAAGAGAGGCAATAGCTATACAAAGGCTGAGATTTCCTAGCTAGAAAAAAAGCTGAGATTTGCCTAAAATTGGAAGCGTCCCAGAGCACGGCGAACCATTCTGCTACCGATAAAGCAGATGTGCAGGAGCCGGAGAGGTACACATCACAGGTATCTCTCCAGACAGCTAAGCAAACAGAGGCGCGCTCGCACACACACTGTGCAGCCAGCCGCTCTCTGCAGTATATTAAGCAGCTGTTTGCATGTGCCGGCCGTGTCCGGAGTGACAGCTGTATTTTCGCTTGCTTTGACATTGAGTCTGATCTGGGTGAATAGCTCATATCCATTAAAGTGCTATTACAGCAGTGACTGGCTGCCAGGCGGCTCCTGATCAATCCTAACAGCCAGTGAGCTGTCATACTGCGAGAAGCCGAGCTCAGTGCTCGCAAGGGGGACAGAGTATGAAACCACATCTCCAGCATAAAGCACCGACACATCCAAGGAATGAGCGGCTGATTCTGCACGTTTCATCCATTTATTCTCGCTCTTTATTTATTTTTTTTTTCCACACAGTCGTTCAGAAAAAAAACGTATATAAAATATCAAAAGACAGGATAAATGGATATCAAAAGAAATAAAAAAGGGGTCATCACTCTTAAGAATTACTCGTAATCAGAGCAATGGAGGAATCCGGCTGGAGCGCAGATGCCCATTCTGCAGCAAAAATAGGCATGTTATTCACAGGACACTATAAAGGGTATTGTTGTATCTTGATGTTGGCAGCATATCTGTTAAAGTCGTCATTGATAACCTATCCTTAAAGGAATTGTCCAGTTTTCTGATGAAAATCTACAGTTACTCTATGTGAGTGCAGTCTTCTGAATCCTTACAGAGCGCGCACACTGCACACTCTCAGGATTCTCCGGAGTTGCAGGCAATTTGCATGCTTCCGGCCACATTCCAACTAGACGTGCCCGGCCTTGCTCACTTCACTTGTACTGAGTGAAGGCGAGCAAGTCTAGTCGGCACATGACCGCATACATGCATATCGCATCACCGCCAACACTGGACAGTCCTGACGTGTGCATGCTGGAAGGATTCACCGGACCACCATTTAAGGATAGATAATCAGTGGGATCCAACACCTGACATCCCTACTGATAAGCTCCAATGGCAGCTGGATGAAAACATTGAAAAGGAGTTGAAGAACACAGTCGCCACCCAAAAATATAACTGCGAAGTGGAAGAGGTGCTGATACCTCGTACTGAGGATAGGGCCTCAATGTTATATGCTTGGACATCCCCATAAAGTCCTATAAATTGCAAGCTGGAGTCATTATGGACCAGACAGGATTTTAGGACTGCGGCAATTTTTTGTCGACAGCACACTTTCACAAATTAATGAGCAACTGGTTGCAAGATTCACCAAGCCCATGAATCTATATGGGTTACCGACACGCAAAAACTAAAAAGTTGTGGAAGCTTTCAGAGGGGCTCAAAAAAACAAAAAGTACAACGATTTATTCCATCAACATTGATGCTGAACACTTAACATAGAACATATTTATTTGGCTGAAATGTATATATTTGGAAGCTGATGACGGAATAAATTGTTGCACTATTTTGAAGTCCCCCCGAACATCACCACATTTTAGCTTTGTTACTCCAGGACATCCTACAAATGAAGGCTAAGTCAGGCTTTTTCACACTGCATTTTCATTGTCCATCAGATCTACATGTTGGGAAGATTTCCCGATATGTATGTCTGATGGATGCCACTGTGTATGCATCCATCGCCTAGACTTCACTGTTAAAATAATGTCTACACTGCATAGTAGATGATTTTTTTTTTATCTGAATGCCGCTATATCAAACAGTGCACAAAAGTGCAGTACTACCAGAAAAAAATACACCGATATATCAAACAGATAGAGGCCAGTGGGTGCATTTAACATATAGTTTCCTCGGTGCATATCACAAACAAATACTACATTGTGTAAAGCACGGAGTTCACTGCCAAAGGAAATGCCATTGCTGTGTAGAGGTGTGATTGGGATTCAGCAGTGTTTAGCAAGGTGGTACTTGTCACCAATCATCCACAGGACACAAGGGCTCCCGGCAGCAGAACTCTGCCCAGGGCATCATACTGCCTCTGCCAGCAATCTTTCTCCCCATAAAGCATCCATAAATGCATCATATCATAAGAGATATCCTGATACCCTTCGTCAGACCAGCTGCTTCTATTGCTCCATGGCTCGTGTTTGATGATCATGAGCTCATTTTAGGCTCCCCTGTTAGGGCACCTTAGCTACATAGTTGTTCATGCAGCAAGCAGTGATGCACCTATGGTAGAAAGATGCCATAATTAATCCCATTAAACATCATATCAAAATGAAGACCCATACATGTTGCATACCACTAACAAACATAGCCATCTGAAAGGGCAACGAGTCAATAATCTCAACGCAAAACGCAACGAGTCAGCTTCTCCTCACCTGAAACTACTACTTACACTGAACAGATAACATCCCAATGTAGCAAACAGGTATATCCATGGTTTATGCCCTATTCATTCAAAATGCATGAAACTACAAATTCAGAACTTGAGGCTTGTTGTCATCTTCTTTGCCACTCCATTCTTTTTTCTCTAACATGGCACAAAAACGTTTGAGTCAGAGGGAAATTGATGCTAAAAGGCATACCAAAGATTTCTACAGGATTGTTTCCATTCATCTGTCGCACCAATTGATGTGCCAGTTTGCTCATTCAGAAAAATCAGGAAACAGATAAATGGAATATGTGGGTTAACTTGCGCTGCCGGTATAGAAGAATTGAAGACGAGAGCAATATCCAGGAATGCAGTGTATTAGTCAACATTTTGAAGCTACAAGCTTCTTCATCAGGACAAACCAGAGTGTTTTAATTCCCAATATAATTACTCAAAAGATAAAAAAAAATCTTTAGAAGAGGTTACGATATATTAGAAGAGGTCACAATAAAACTGACCAAAGTTAGATCTTCCCACAAATGGGAACCAAATGAAGACAGAGTACCCAGGCTCGGACTGGCCAACAGGAGAACAGGAGAATCCTCCGGTAGGCCCCTGTGAAGGAGTGCTGACACTATTACAGTTTATTCAGAATTGCAGAAAAGGGTATAATCTAATCATTTATTAAGCAAACTAGCCAATTTAATATTACATGAAAGCAAAAATAAATGTGCGTACTAGGGTCAGGTTATTTTTGCACGTAGCTGCACAGTGGGCCCCAAGACTCAATGTTACTGGTGGGCTTTTGCCAACCCAGTCCGACACTGGAATAGCACCTACCACCTTATGTTCTTAGCAAAGATACTGGAAATATTGGTAGTATGCTACATGCAGGACGGTGCACTAAACCATAAGGAATTATCTGTGGTGTGCTCCACTTCTCTCCTAGTGAAGCACTAAATTAGTATGCCCTGCTCCTGACCTGATAACGCTTTGTACAAGCACATTATTATCTTCATTATAACAATGTTTCCATGTAAACTGAGACATGAGTGCAAAGAGTTACAATGTTACACAGTCAACTGAAACAGCTTACAAGGAAGAATCCAATGTTTCAGTCAGCTGTGCACATTGTAACTCTTTGCTTTATGCACATTTCCCAGCTGTCAATTTACATTGCAACACTTTACAAGAGAAGTTGATCTATTGAGCTACTGGGAGAATAGCTGATATAAACACCAGCAAGCGTCTGAGCTGACAGCAGAGAGAAGGCGCTGGCGAGACAGAGTGCAGAGAGGGGAGATACTGGGAACAGGGCAGAAGAGGGGGAGCGGGAGACACTGGGAAGGCTCACAGCGGCAAGGCCAGGAGCCCCGCCACAGAGTTCGGAAAAAATATGGGCATCGTGATGAGAACCCAAAGGGACCGTTTACAACCAATGGGCCTGTACTGGAGGAAGTCATGGAACGGATCCCACGTGTTCTTTCCTTTTTAGAATACAAAATGTGAACCCAGTTGAAAGGCCCCGATACACAGAAGACTAACGTCGGATATCGGCAGCATCGGCCGACAGTCTAATATGTATGGGGGCTTCCCATCTCTCCCCTGGAGAGAAATTTCAAATGGTTGACTCTTTTGTTTATGGGATATAATCCACCATCAGAGATGTCTGCCAACGTCGAGAGCTTGGCAGAGCCAAGCTTTCCTGAAAAGGGGTAGTCAGAAGAGATAGCAGTTAGCTCAAAGAACACCTATCTATAATAGATGTGCAGGGCTTAAGGAGGTGGCATAAAAAAAATAAGTAATAAGGGCAAGAAGTAATGGTTTCCAAGCAAAAACTGATGGCAGGAAGTAATCCAAATAAACACTCTTCATCACAGCCTCTTAAACCATCCTATAGATCCCTTTTTCCCACCCTCAACCAAATCCCCTGCACATCTGTCCTATTCATACTATGCTGGAAAACAGAAATTTACTTGAAAATATTAAAGTGGAAATAACAAGGCCAGAGGAGATGGCCCATTTGGTCTTTTTCCCTCTGGACAATAACCAATACATTCTTAAATTTCTAGAGAAGATTTGGTCAATATAGAGGAAGTATGAAGCTACAATAAAATATGGAAGAACCAGAAATTATCAAAGACATTCTTTGGGATTTTCTGAAATTTCCCTAATAGCAGTAAACGTGATAACATAATAAATTAACCATAACTTGCGTTTCCAAACCCCCACCACTCTGTCAAATCAAGTGCCATACATGCCAGCATCAATCAGCAATTGGCTGCAATGGTTACGAGAACATTGTATGTGACATCATCAAAGCAGAAACGGTGGAGACCACTGCAGGGCTGCACTGGAATTGTTGGAAATGTGAACGATAAGTAATAGTTATATGATTACATTATCAGAAAAACCGCTGTGATATTTACTACATTGATACCTTTAGTCAAGAAGTCCGTAATGTGGTGCTTCTGTAATCACTATTTGAAGTTTTCTGCTAATGAGATTCCTGTGCACAGGGGCCGGACTGTACACGGGGTCTTCTCCCTGGCTGGGGAATCACAGACCGGAGGCAGGCGGAGGGCTGGGGAATCACCTATCGGAGGAAGGCAGAGGGGCCCGGGGCAATCACAGACCAGAGGCAGGCGGAGGGGCCCGGGGCAATCACAGACCAGAGGCAGGCGGAGGGCCCGGGGCAATCACAGACCAGAGGCAGGCGGAGGGGCCGGGGAATCACAGACCGGACGCAGGCAGAGGAGCCCGGGGAATCACAGACCAGAGGCAGGCGGAGGGCCCAGGGAATAACAGACCGGAGGCAGACGGAGGAGCCCAGGGAATCACAGACCGGAGGCAGGCGGAGGGGCGCGGGGCAATCACAGACCAGAGGCAGGCGGAGGGGCCCGGGGAATCACAGACTGGAGGCAGACGGAGGGGCTGGGGAATCACAGACCAGAGGCAGGCGGAGGGGCTGGGAAATCACCTACCGGAGGCAGGCGGAGGGGCCCGGGGAATCACAGACCAGAGGCAGGCGGATGGGCCTGGGGAATCACAGGCCAGAGGCAGGCGGAGGGGCCGGGAAATCACAGGCCAGAGGCAGGCGGAGGGGCTGGTGTTGTGAATGGGTTTGAGATGAGTTCTGAGCAGAGGCTCCCTCTGGTGGTTACAAGCGGTACTAGTGAGGATTGGGAATCAGGTGTTACTGATTGGTCTTATTTAAGGGAATCATTTTCCCATCAGGGTTGCCGGTGATCAATTGTTCTGGTCTGAATCCTTCTTTCCAGTTTCCCTTGTAGCCTGCTGTGTCGTGTCTGCATCTCCTGCTATCAGATAAGACAATTTCTTATTGTGTGTTTTTGCTATATTTTTGCATTTTGTCCTGCACTTCTGTGGGGGCCTTCTGGGTCCCCTCCGGGGGCTTTTGCCCTCTCAGTTTGGTCCAGCCACTGTGTTTTGTACTTTTGCTTTTTGCAGTTTTTTCAGTGGCTGCTGTTTTTGTTACACCAGAGAACTAATTTAGGTGGTAGAGGTCGTGTGATCTCAGGTGATTTTGAAATTAGTAAGTTGGTGTTTTTCAGGGTTTTCTGGGATTGCAGTAAGTACCCTTCCTATCCTTTTCTATTTAGATAGTTTGGGCCCCAGCGTTTGCTCATACTATTTTCTTTCTGTGTCAGTATTTCCTCTTGTCTAACCGCCATTACATGTTTGGGGGCTTTCTATTATCTTTGGGGTTCTGCTCCGGGGCAGATAGCTTTCCTGTTTCTGTCTTTAGGTGTAGTTAGTTTCTCAGGCTGTGACGAGGCGTCTAGGACCATCGTAGGAACGCTCCACGGCTGCCTCTAGTTGCGGTGGTTAGTCAGGGTACTGCAATCTCATAGATTCCAACTGCTCTGGTGTATTTCCTTTTTTACCTGCACTCCTCAGCTACCGTAACAAAACAGTATCACCGGCCATAAAAATTGTATGGTACTCACAGAAGGGAAAAAATATTTTGAAGGAAGAAAAGTTGTCAGAGATATTTTTCTGTTTGTTGCATTTTTTTTTTTTTTTCCCTCTGTATCTCTGGGTGCTGGGGAGGATCTTTTCTCCCAATGGAGTTTGCACAGTTGTCTGGCCGTGTGGATCAGCTTGCCACTGAGGTTCAGAGTATTGCTGCATATCTTGCTAGGTTGCCTGTTGTGGAACCTAGGATTCCCATGCCAGATTTGTTTTCAGGGGATCGAGCTAAGTTTCAGAATTTCAAAAATAATTGTAAATTGTTTTTTGCCTTAAAATCTAAGTCCTCAGGAAACGCAGCGCAGCAGGTTCAAATTATCATCTCTCTCCTGCGCGGCGATCCTCAGGATTGGGCTTTTTCCCTCACACCTGGGGATCCTGTTTTGAGTGATGTTGATGCATTTTTTCAGGCTTTGGGGTTATTGTACGATGAGCCTAATGTCACTGATCAAGCTGAAAAAGCCTTGTTGGCATTAAATCAGGGCTTGATGACGCTGAGTTATACTGTCAGAGATTCCGTAGGTGGGCAGTCCTGACCAAATGGAATGACGACGCTTTGGCGGCCCTTTTCCGGAAGGGTCTGTCGGATAATGTAAAGGATGTTATGGTGGGATTCCCTGTCCCCTCTGGTCTCAATGATTCTATGTCATTAGCGATTCAAATTGACAGACGTTTGCGTGAGCGGAGAAGTATGCGTGGAGTGGTGTTGCCTTGTGAGCCAGCTGCTGAGCCCATGCAGTGTGATGGAGTGGTGTCTGGGGCACAGCGTCAAGAGTTTCGAAAGCGCAATAGGTTATGTTTCTACTGTGGTAATGCCTCTCATGCTATTTCAGTCTGCCCTAAGCGGGGAAGACGTTTTGCACGCTCAGTTGTCTTGGTAGTGTTCAGACTAAGTTTTTATTAACTGTCACTCTGATATGCTCTCTGTCCTCATTTTCTGCTCAGGCTTTCGTTGATTCTGGAGCAGCTATTAACCTGATGGATTATGATTTTGCTAAACGTTGTGGATTTCCCTTGATACCCCTACAGAAGTCTATTCCCCTACTGGGGATCGATTCTACCCCTTTGGCTGAGAATAAACCCCAGTTTTCTACTCAGGTGATAATGAGGGTTGAACCTGATCACCAGGAGTGCTGCAAATTTTTGGTTCTATATAATCTGCATGACATTATCGTGCTGGGTTTCCCTTGGTTACAGTCTCATAATCCTGTTTTGGATTGGAAATCTGTGTCTGTAACCAGTTGGGGCTGCCAATGTGTTAATACCAACACTCCTGTTTTTTCTGCCTCCCCCCAGGCTGAGGATGTTCCTGACTTTTTGTTTGATTTTTCTGATGTGTTTAGCGAAAGTAAATCTGCATCCTTACCTCCCCATAGGAGCTATGACTGCGCTATTGAATTAGTGCCAGGTAGTAAATTCCCTAAGGGTCGCCTTTTTAACTTGTCTGTACCTGAACATGACGCTATGCGGTCTTATATCAAGGAATCATTGGAGAAGGGTCATATCAGACCATCCTCTTCACCCTTAGGTGCCGGTTTTTTCTTTGTGGCCAAAAAAGATGGTTCATTAAGGCCGTGTATTGATTATCGTCTCTTGAACAATATTACTGTGAAATATCAATACCCGTTACCCTTGATTTCTGACCTGTTTTCCAGGGTGAAAAACGCTACTTGGTTTACCAAGCTTGACCTCAGGGGGGCGTATAACCTTATTCGCATTAAGCACGGGGATGAATGGAAGACGGCATTTAACACCCCTGAAGGGCATTTTGAGTACCTTGTGATGCCCTTTGGGCTCACTAATGCTCCTTCCGTCTTCCAGTCCTTCATGAATGACATTTTCAGGGATTTTGTGGACAAGTTTCTGATTGTTTATTTGGATGATATCTTGATTTTTTCTAATGACTGGGACTCTCATGTGAAACATGTTCGAACTGTATTCCAGATTTTGAGAGAGAATGCTCTGTATGTGAAGGGATCAAAGTGTCTTTTTGGCGTACAGAAGATCTCATTTCTGGGATTCATTTTGTCCCCATCTGTTATTGAAATGGACCCGGTCAAGGTTCAGGCCATCTGTGATTGGGTCCAACCTACTTCATTAAAGGCTCTTCAGAGATTTTTGGGTTTTGCCAATTTTTATCGTAAATTTATTGGTAATTTCTCTGTTATTGTTAAACCATTAACTGATTTGACCAGAAAGGTTCTGATGTGGTGAATTGGCCTCCTGAGGCAGTCTCTGCGTTTCAGGAACTTAAGCAGAGATTCACTTCTGCTCCTGTTCTTACGGCAGCCTGATGTTTCTCTGCCATTTCAGGTGGAGGTTGATGCCTCTGAAATTGGGGCAGGTGCCGTTTTGTCCCAAAAAGATCCAGAGACCTCTAAAAGTAACCCTTGTGCCTTTTTCTCTCGAAAATTTTCTCCTACTGAACGTAATTATGACGTGGGTAATCGGGAGTTATTGGCCATGAAGTGGGCTTTTGAAGAGTGGAGACATTGGCTGGAGGGAGCCAAACATCAGGTGGTGGTCCTTACGGACCATAAGAATCTGGTCTATCTGGAATCTGCCAAGCGACTCAATCCTAGACAGGCCAGGTGGGCCTTGTTTTTCACACGTTTTAATTTTGTGGTTTCCTTTCTTCCTGGCACTAAGAATGTTAAGGCGGATGCCCTCTCGAGGAGTTTCCTTGCGGACTCTCCTGAGCTATCTGATCCCTCTGTTATTTTGAAGGAGGGTGTAGTTCTTTCCGCCATCTCGCCTAATTTGAGACTTGCTCTGGAGGGGTGTCAGGAGGATAGGCCCGAGCGCTGCCCTGTTGGAAAATTGTTTGTCCCGGACCAATGGAAAAAGAGTGTGATGTCTGAGATTCATTGTTCCGCATTGGCTGGGCATCCCGGAATTTTTGGTACCAGAGACTTGGTTAGTCGGTCCTTTTGGTGGCCTACCTTGTCTCGCGATGTCAGGGAATTTGTGCAGTCCTGCGGGACTTGCTCTCGCTCCAAGCCTTGCTCTCGCTCTAGTGGTTTGTTGATGCCATTGCCTGTGCCCAAGAGACCATGGACCCATATCTCTATGGATTTCATTTCCGATCTTCCTGTTTCTCAGAGAATGACCACCATCTGGGTAATTTGTGATAGGTTTTCCAAAATGATACATCTTGTGCCATTACCTAAGTTGCCTTCCTCCTCTGAATTGGTGCCGTTGTTCCTTCAGCACGTGGTTCGTTTACACGGCATTCCTGAGAACATTGTGTCTGACAGAGGAGTCCAGTTTGTTTCCAGATTTTGGAGGACTTTTTGTTCTAAACTGGGTGTTCAATTGTCTTTCTCCTCGGCATTTCATCCTCAGACCAATGGTCAAACTGAGAGAACAAACCAGACATTGGAGACTTATCTAAGATGCTTTGTGTCTGCTGATCAGGATGACTGGGTCTCTTTTTTGCCTTTGGCTGAGTTTGCTCTTAATAATAGGGCTAGCTCTGCCACTTTGATGTCTCCGTTTTTCTGTAATTCTGGGTTTCACCCTCGATTTTCTTCAGGACAGACGGAGGCTTCTGTCTGTCCAGGTGTTGACTCTGTTGTTGAGCGTATGCAGCAGATTTGGGACCAGGTAGTGGAGAGGTTGTCCCTCTCTCAGGAGAAGGCCCAGCGGTTTGCTAACCGGCATAGGACTTATGGTCCTCGGTTTAAAGTGGGGGACTTGGTCTGGTTGTCCTCAAAGAATATTCCTATGAGAGTAGCATCTCCTAAATTTAAGCCTAGGTTCATTGGACCTTATAAGATCATGGAGATTATTAATCCTGTTTCTTTTCGTTTGCTTCTTCCAGGGACATTTAAGATCCATAACGTGTTCCACAAGTCCTTGTTGAAGAGGTTTGTTGAGCCAGTGGTTCCTGCTGCTGTGCCTCCTGACCCTGTTTTGGTTGAGGGCAATCTGGAGTATGTGGTTGAGAAAATATTGGATTCTCGTTTTTCTAGACGAAGACTCCAGTATTTGGTTAAATGGAGAGGTTATGGTCAGGAAGATAATTCTTGGGTGTTTGCTTCGGACATCCATGCTAGGAGACTTATCCGTGCGTATCATAGAACTCATCCTGACCGACCTGGTTGCTCAAATGAGGGTTCGGTGACCCCTCCTCAAGGGGGGGTACTGTTGTGAATGGGTTTGAGATGAGTTCTGAGCAGAGGCTCCCTCTGGTGGTTACAAGCGGTACTAGTGAGGATTGGGAATCAGGTGTTACTGATTGGTCTTATTTAAGGGAATCATTTTCCCATCAGGGTTGCCGGTGATCAATTGTTCTGGTCTGAATCCTTCTTTCCAGTTTCCCTTGTAGCCTGCTGTGTCGTGTCTGCATCTCCTGCTATCAGATAAGACAATTTCTTATTGTGTGTTTTTGCTATATTTTTGCATTTTGTCCTGCACTTCTGTGGGGGCCTTCTGGGTCCCCTCCGGGGCTTTTGCCCTCTCAGTTTGGTCCAGCCACTGTGTTTTGTACTTTTGCTTTTTGCAGTTTTTTCAGTGGCTGCTGTTTTTGTTACACCAGAGAACTAATTTAGGTGGTAGAGGTCGTGTGATCTCAGGTGATTTTGAAATTAGTAAGTTGGTGTTTTTCAGGGTTTTCTGGGATTGCAGTAAGTACCCTTCCTATCCTTTTCTATTTAGATAGTTTGGGCCCCAGCGTTTGCTCATACTATTTTCTTTCTGTGTCAGTATTTCCTCTTGTCTAACCGCCATTACATGTTTGGGGGCTTTCTATTATCTTTGGGGTTCTGCTCCGGGGCAGATAGCTTTCCTGTTTCTGTCTTTAGGTGTAGTTAGTTTCTCAGGCTGTGACGAGGCGTCTAGGACCATCGTAGGAACGCTCCACGGCTGCCTCTAGTTGCGGTGGTTAGTCAGGGTACTGCAATCTCATAGATTCCAACTGCTCTGGTGTATTTCCTTTTTTACCTGCACTCCTCAGCTACCGTAACATAACAGGCTGGGGAATCACAGATCAGAGGCAGACGGATGGGCCCGGGAATCACAGGCCAGAGGCAGGCGGAGGGGCCCGGGGAATCACAGACCAGAGGCAGGCGGAAGGGCTGGGGAATCTCAGACCAGAAGCAGGCGGATGGGCCCGGGGAATCACAGACCGGAGGCAGGCGGAAGGGCCAGGGAATCACAGACCGGAGGCAGACGGAAGAGCCGGGGAATCACAGACCGGAGGCAGGCGGAGGGGCTGGGGAATCACAGACTGGAGGCAGGAGGAGGGGCCGTGGAATCACAGACTGGAGGCAAGCGGAGGGACCGGGGAATCACAGACTGGAGGCAAGCGGAGGGGCCCGGGGAATCACAGACCGGAGGCAGACGGAGGGGCCTGGGGAATCACAGACCGAAGGCAGAAGGAGAGGCTCGGTAAATCACAGACCGGGGCAGGCGGAGGGGCTGGGGAAACACAGACCAGAGGCAGGCAGAGGGGCCGGGAATCACAGACCGGAGGCAGGAGGAGGGGTCGGGGAATCACAGACTGGAGGCAGGAGGAGGGGCCAGGGAATCACACACCGGAGGCAGACGGTGGAGCCGGGGGAATCACAGACCAGAGGCAGGAGTAGGGGCCGGTGAATCACAGACTGGAGGCAGGAGGAGGGGACGGGGAATCACAGACCGGAGGCAGGAGGAGGGGCCGGGGAATCACAGACCGGAGGCAGGAGGGGCCGGGAAATCACAGACTGGAGGCAGGAGGAGGGGCCGGGGAATGACAGACTGGAGGAAGGAGGAGGGGCCGGGGAATTACAGACCGGAGGCAGGCGGCAGGGCCGGGGAATCACAGACTGGAGGCAGGAGGAGGGGCCAGGGAATCACAGACTGGAGGCAGGCGGAGGGGCCCGGGGAACCACAGACTGGAGGCAGGAGGAGGGGACAGGGAATCACAGACTGGAGGCAGGAGGAGGGGCCCGGGGAATCACAGACTGGAGGAAGGAGGAGGGCCGGGGAATTACAGACCGGAGGCAGGCGGCAGGGCCGGGGAATCACAGACTGGAGGCAGGAGGAGGGGCCAGGGAATCACAGACTGGAGGCAGGCGGAGGGGCCCGGGGAACCACAGACTGGAGGCAGGAGGAGGGTTCGGGGAATCACAGACTGGAGGCAGGAGGAGGGGCCGGGGAATCATAGACTAGGAGGCAGGAGGAGGGGCCGGGGAATCACAGACCGGAGGCAGGAGGAGGGGCCGGGAAATCACAGACTGGAGGCAGGAGGAGTGGCCAGGGAATCACAGACCAGAGGCAGGAGGAGGGGCCAGGAAATCACAGACTGGAGGCAGGAGGAGGGGCCGGGGAATCATAGACTGGAGGCAGGAGGAGGGTTTGGGGAATCACAGACCGGAGGCAGGTGGCGGGGTCGGGGAATCACAGACTGGAGGCAGGAGGAGGGGCTAGGGAATCACAGACTAGAGGCAGGAGGAGGGGCCGGGGAATCACAGACTGGAGGCAGGAGGAGGGGCCGGGGAATCACAGACTGGAGGCAGGAGGAGGGTTCGGGGAATCACAGACCGGAGGCAGGCGGCAGGGCGGGGAATCACAGACTGGAGGCAGGAGGAGGGGCCAGGGAATCACAGACTGGAGGCAGGCGGAGGGGCCCGGGGAACCACAGACTGGAGGCAGGAGGAGGGGACAGGGAATCACAGACTGGAGGCAGGAGGAGGGGCCCGGGGAATCACAGACTGGAGGCAGGAGGAGGGGCCAGGGAATCACAGACTGGAGGCAGGAGGAGGGTTCGGGGAATCACAGACTGGAGGCAGGAGGAGGGGCCGGGGAATCATAGACTGGAGGCAGGAGGAGGGGCCGGGGAATCACAGACCGGAGGCAGGAGGAGGGGCCGGGAAATCACAGACTGGAGGCAGGAGGAGTGGCCAGGGAATCACAGACCGGAAGCAGGAGGAGGGGCCGGGAAATCACAGACTGGAGGCAGGAGGAGGGGCCGGGGAATCATAGACTGGAGGCAGGAGGAGGGTTTGGGGAATCACAGACCGGAGGCAGGCGGCGGGGTCGGGGAATCACAGACTGGAGGCAGGAGGAGGGGCTAGGGAATCACAGACTGGAGGCAGGAGGAGGGGCCGGGGAATCACAGACTGGAGGCAGGAGGAGGGGCCGGGGAATCACAGACTGGAGGCAGGAGGAGGGTTCGGGGAATCACAGACCGGAGGCAGGCGGCGGGGTCGGGGAATCACAGACTGGAGGCAGGAGGAGGGGCCGGGGAATCACAGACTGGAGGCAGGAGGAGGGGCCGGGGAATCACAGACTGGAGGCAGGAGGAGGGGCCGGGAATCACAGACTGGAGGCAGGCGGAGGGGTCGGTGAGAATTGCAAACACAGAGGATACCCAGTGCACAGTCTGGCCCCTGTGCCCCAAAATCTAATGTGCAGAAAACTTCAAATGGTGATTAAAGAAAACCTACAAAGTGGATTACTTCACTAAATGTATCAATGTAATCAGTATTACAGCGTCATTACAGCCAGATCTTTACACTACAAAATCACGCTGACAGGTTGTCTTTAAGGCTGTGGTACAATAAAGACACAAAATTATAAGCAATCTTCACATAACACTAAAGGGCCCGTCTCACACAACGATCTCGCTAGCGAGATCGGTGCTGAGTCACTAGTTTTGTGACGCAGCAGCGAGCTCACCAGCGATATCGCTGTGTGTGACATTCAGCGATGATCAGCCCCCCTGCCGGGTATCGCTGATCGTCGCTGAAATGTCTGGACATTTTTTTGATCGCTGGTCTCCCGCTGACAGGCACGCATCGCTGCGTGTGACAGGCGGGAGACCAGCGATCCGCTGGTAACCAAGGTACACAGCGGGTTTCCAGGCGCGGGGCTGTGCCTACAAACCCACTGTGTACCTTGGATACCAGCGCCCTGCTGCAGGGAGCTGGTAACCAAGGTACACAGCGGGTTTCCAGGCACCGCGCAGTGCCTGGAAACCCGATGTGTACCTTGGTTACCAGCTCCCTGCATCAGGGCGCTGGTATCCAAGGTACACTGCGGGTAACTAGCAATGTTTACCCGCAGTGTCCTTGTGCTGATCGCTGCCCTGAGCTGCCTGTTTGGCAGCTCAGCAGCGATAATATAGCGATACACCAGCGATCCTGATCGTTGTCGGGATCGCTGGTGTATCGCTATGTGAGACCCAGCCTTTAAGCAATGGTATTTTGCTTGCTCCTGCTGAGTCTTGCAATGCTAGCCTAAGGCCAGCAGTGTATGCAGACAAAGTACCTTGCGATGGTCCTGGTATACATTATGCAGATGGAACAAGGATGACTGATACAAGACAAACCCTACAAACTGCTGACACCAAGCATAGGTGAAAGGGTGTCGTGCTAGAGACCATTGCACTCTGCTTAGAATAAATAGAAAGACTTTAAAGGGAACCTGTCACCAGGTTTTCTCAATATAAAGTACGACCAGCACCTACAAGTCCTCTGTTACAATATTCTAGTGTGCTGTATGTAAGCCCCAAGGTACAAAAAAGATCTTTTATTATGCTCACAGACGGAGCGGTCCAGTCCGATGGGGGTCTCTGGTCTTGATTCAGTGCCTCCTCTCTTACCATAATTGCACTCCTCTTTTCCTGTTTTGTTGGATGATGCACCCTACGTCATCCACAGAGTCCCCCTTGGTGCAAGGGCACTTCTCTCTGCCCTGTCAAGGGCAAATCAAAGTACTGTAGCATGGATGCGCTGGGAACGGCTAAATAGCGCCGATAACCTGTAGGTAAAGCCGTGCATGTGCACTACACTACTTTGCTCTGACCTCAGCAGGGCAGGCAGAAGTGTGCCTATGGAGGAGCGTAATGGGGAAAATGTGTGGATGATGTAGGATACGTCATCCACATGAAGCAGGGAAGGAGGACGGCCATCATAAGAGAGGAGGTGCCGGATCAAGACCAGAGACACCCATCGGACAGGACCGCACTGTCTCTAATTATAATGAAAGGTCTTCTTTGTGCCTTGTAGAGCAGATTGGGGACATATATATAGCTTACTAGTATGAGGGTGGAAAGATGCTGGCCGTGCTTTATATTGGGAAAACCTGGTGACAGGTTACCTTTAAGCCTGTACAAGCAGCAACACAAGAGATAAAAGAAAAAGATCTATTATTTTAAAAAAGACAATAAAAAGTCTAGAATGGATAACAAAAAAAAATTATGAAGTGTGGCACAAATAAAACACTTTATTTTCTATTTTTGGAGCCTGGATACAAATACAATGTGTCAAGAAGAACAATTTGGAAACAGATGTGGCTTCTATTTGATGTAGGTACGGACGGACAGAATGAAATAAAATAAAATGTTCCGGCTCTGCTACCCAGAGATCAATAAATAGACCCCTAATGTCACATTTCGATGGAGAGTGAGCAAGGGAAAAATATGCTTCCCTCCAATCTCCTGCACGAAATCTGCGCGATAAGGTTCAGATGGCTGGGTGTAATTCCTTTGGCAGAGCAGTGTTGCAGAGAGTAAAACAGAAAAGAATAAAAGAGCAGTGAATTATTGTTATGGGAGATTTCTCCACTGCGTTTTTTCTGCACTGCTAGATCATATTTGGCTGTTGTGATTTCACACAGTCACTGACCTTTTAATCTCTAATTAAAATGCTGATTGCCTGTTAAGTAAGGCTGTGCCGCTATGGTCAGAGATATCTGGTGCGCTAAAAGTGAGGGTTGGCGCCCTAACCCCTGTGAGCCCTTATACAATACGGAGGCGCTCTGCCCCCACAGTCAGGAATTGCCCCCTCAGCTGTAACTGCGATCTGACAATGTCAACCCACCAAGCCGCTCTCATACATTATAATACATACCAAAGAGACAAACTGCTTCAATTACAAGAGAGATCTTATCAAAAGCAAAGGAGTGAACATGCTCCAGAAGATGATCATTAAATAAAGTACAAAGCCGGAGCCGCCTAATAAACCATTCAGGACTTCAAATTAACACTATGTTTTTTAAACAGTGCAGTCTGTGTGGCGCAGATTGCTACATCTCCAATGAGCCCTTCATTTCTTAAGAAAATAATCACGTCTTCCTCGTGGTATTATAGCATTTCTTTTCATATTCTTTTTTCTTTCTGTTCTCCATCTCTGGGAGTGAAGATAGTATCAAAGGAATACATCCCACTATCCTCAGCACCAGAGCCCAATCCCGGGGGGACGCATGCTCCGCTGCCATGCTGGAGGTCAGGAAACGAGAAGCATTGTATTTGTAGATACAGCCAACCCATAATGACTAAAAGACAGGAAAATATCCGTGCAGCAGGTTATTGCGGCATTCCAGAATTAGCAATCATTCTGCAATAGATTCCAAACCATCAGCCAATAAATAAGCAATGCTTACATCCTCCCAACTGATCCATTGCCCAACTATCGATGACCACTCCATGAAACAGATCTGACATGTATTTATCACATGGTCAAAACTGATTGTTTTAGTAGCACACCTGAACAATCAGCATTGAACGGTCACTGTACTGTCAGACCGATTGATCGCTTTTGATATGAGCTGTAAATCACTTTACTAAAAAAACGGCACTGTTTTCTTACCCCTGAAAAATCCCTAAAAAGGGACGGACACTTAGGGTATCATTTTTGTCTAACTTGCCGTCCACTGCCTGTTATTAAAGGGAATCTGTCTCCTTGCTTTTGCCACATATTTTGATAGTAATGCAATGTAAGGGCAAAGACCCTGATTCCAGCAATGTGTCACTTACTGAGCTGCTTGTTGTAGTTTTGATAAAAATCGGTATATTATCAGCAGATTATCAATAACGGACTAGTAAACCTTCTGCCAGGTCATCCTCCATATTCATGAGCTCTGTATAAACTCGCCCACACCGATTGGTAGATTTCTGTGTACACTATGCATAGGCAGAAAGCAGCCAGTGGTGTGGATGCGTGATACAGAGCTCAGCATTTAGAGAGCTGCTGAATCTGCAGCAGATAAGAGAAGGATTTTATGAAAACAAGCAACCCAGTAAATGACACATTGCTGGACTCAGGGTCTCTTTCCCTACATTATGCTGCTCTCAGATGGGGCAGCAAAAAGCTGGTGACAGACTCCCTTTAATAGTGACTGAGAGAGATGCCAATAAGGATAACAGGAAGTCAGGCCGGTTGTTTTATGTCTCTGCTCCAGCTCTCCTGACTGTCAAATTGCACAGAGGAGGTAACACAGAGAGTTGTGCTTTCAATTTGGGGCAGGAAAGCCATTGGAAAATTGCAAAAACAATGCATGCTTGCAAGCAAGGGTAAGGAAGTTCTAATACCTATAGTCCTGACAGAATGCTCAAGAAGAAGATCCTTCAACTGAAAAAGAATAGATGGCAAACTGCAGAGCATAAAAATCAGGACTGTTCCTGAATATTTTACACTGGTACCTGCATCAAAATCAGTTTTAATTTGTGAGGGATGACGATAGCAAGACCAGTGTTTTGTGTAGAAGGGCAGGCACAACTGTCTATGGACTGCTCAGGTTCATGCCCACTAGGGTAGTCAGATGAGTTTTATGGCAATTTTAGTGTCTCTGACTTTCTTTGGGGATACATGCTCCATCACATGCCATATTCTTCTATGCACGCATTTAGCGAGGACATGGAGTGTCCGAGATGCCCCCTACAGTGGTACACGGAGTGCCTACAGGTCTGTAACACGTGGCTCTTACAAGCAGCTCTGGAGAAACAACACCATTTAGACTAATGATATCACACCTATGGCCATGGGTAATAAAAATAATGGAGAACATGTAAAAAATGTCTGCCAGGCATTAATTACGCTTGGCAAAGAGGCGCGTGTCTTTTTCAACACCACAAACATTGCCTCACAGTAGAAAACCATTCACACTGCATCTGTGAAAACACTTGGAGCTGGAAGTCTCTATACGAATCACCTGCAAGGAAATGCAAGACATAGAGAAATGATGAATGTTCCACCTCTCCTGATGTACCCAGGAACCGTCAAGGCAGTGTCCGCACTCACACAGCAAGCACAGCACAAAAGTAAATGCCAGCACAGTCCCTCTGGCTTGGTTCCCCTCATATACAGCCTCCGCACAGCTGTTTTATGTGATGCTTCAGGACGCAGGATTAAAGTGAGAGAGGTGCTTGAGCGAAATGCTACTTATCAAGTCAGTGAGGCCTTTGTAAATAAGAAATCAATGATTCAATGTGTATTATTCATCTCTCTGTTCTCTGGACTTCTAAACCCCTGTTGTTTTAACCCTTTCACTAATAAATAAAAAAAGATCCAATTTCAAGGCACTGCCAGGGATAATCCTTACTTAAAAGTTGCAAAATTACAATGAATAGTAAATTGTAGAAGTATTTTCAATCAACCCTGCTAGAGTTTCAGTCATTTAAAGTGAACCTGTCTTTTGGAAACTTGAGGTTCATTCCAGCCCGTCTTGTGATGTATGTGCTCCTGTGATGCCCCAACCCCTACTACGATGATTATGCCCCAATTCCTCCTGTGATGTATATGCCCCAGCGTCTCCTGTGATGCATATGCCCCAGCGTCTCCTGTGATGCATATGCCCCAGCGTCTCCTGTGATGCATATGCCCCAGCGTCTCCTGTGATGCATATGCCCCAGCGTCTCCTGTGATGCATATGCCCCAACGTCTCCTGTGATGCATATGCCCCAACGTCTCCTTTGATATATATGCCCCAGCTATGATGTATTTGCCTGTGTCTCATGTGATATTTATGCCACAGCTTCTCCTGTGATGTACATGCCCCCCAGCGTCTCCTGTCATGTATGTGCACCAGTCTCCTGTCATGTATGTGGACCAGCATCTCCTGTCATGTATGTGCACCAGCATCTCCTGTGATGTATCTGCCCCAGCGTCTCCTGTGATGTATATGCCCCAGGAACTCCTGTGATTATATGCCCTAGCATCTCCTTTGACGTATATTCCACAGTATCTCCTGTGATGTATATGACACAACCCCAGAGTATTCTATGTTATGTATATGCTTCAGTTCAGAGACTCATGTGCAATGTGTATGTGTGATGTATATGATGCAACCACTGGAGTCCTTCCACTGGTTGAGTTCTAAAAAAATTGAATTAAACAACTTACTGCTGCGAATTATTTTCAAATTTCATCACAAAGAGACGCCTGCACTCCAGACTGACACAAACCTTCAAAAGCAAGTTATAAGAAGCAAAATCATCAATACCACCCAACATCACAGATCACACCAAAGACAAGCATCTCCAACCGTCACATTAGCGGTGAGCTGTCGTAACTGTTTGACCAAACATAGCGGGGTAATTTTCAAGTTCATTTTGTACACCCCCCCCTGAATTTTGTACATCCCCACTCCTGATCTATAAGAAAGGCCACCAAAGTGTGATCTATGGCTCCCAACCCCAGAACCAAACTGCAAACTGGAGTAAGCCTATAGCCACATGAAAAAAATGCGTTTTTTAGAGTTAAGCAGAAAAGATGATCCAAACAGAAGAAACTATAAAGAAATTACTTTATACTTCTCTTTGGTTTTAAACACTGCACCGATAACAAAAGAATATACAAAAAAAAGTATCTTCAAAATGAACTTAAAGCTGTAGAATTGTCTGAAAATACACAGCCTTTGTATTGTAAAAAAAAGGAAAAAATGCACCAATGTTTAAGACACAGAAACCAAAAGGGTTAAGGTCAGAAGCTGCTTAAATAGAGAATAGATACAAGGTTATGAGAAGAGTCCCCAGTCAGTGGATATAACATACAAATAATGGGACCTGCTCCCAATCTGCGGCTTGGTTTCTATTCCAAAACTCTCCGATAGAGGGGATTTCCTCCTCAACAAGCCATAAGCCTTTTACTACTCTAATTGTGACTCGTGAGACACAACTCCAGCTCCTGGCTCCTCTAGTGCCAAGGGGAAATGAGAGAAAGGGATCAGTACTGGCTCCCATGTTATCATGGCGAAAGATACAGGACAGTTACACATCCCTCTCCTAGTGGTTTATGTACAGCCACAGATCTTTGTACACAAATAATAGCCGCTGGCCACAAGATCGGCGCTCGGGGAAGTAATTTGAAGGCCGAGTTTAAGGTATGTCTACACGGGTCAGAAACGTTGAGGATATTACCTGCAGAAGATCATCTTTACCCTGTGCTCGTGGCAAAGCTACGTATAGAAATAATATACAGCAGCTTACAGAGTATATATGCTCCAAATTATGGAACTGCAGGCATCTATGTCCCTGTATGATGGCTCCAAGAGTCACCGTATTCCACCATGAAATATCGTATTTGTGCAAAGACTGTATGGCTGGTCAGCAGTTTGCACTGTCGCTTTTCAGCACTCGGGCTTGGGTTTATGTTCCACCAAAACCAACATATGCTTGAAGATTATGTGTTCTTAACATTTGTGTCTTCGTTTCCTCAAAGTATTTCAGCTTCCTACACTCTATACCAACAGGATAGTTGCCTCACTGTATAAAGTTTCCCCTGGGTAATGTGACACTGACACTTTAAAGTGTGTGTGGTTACATTGTTAGGTATGTTTAAAGGCGTTTTCCCCTTTAAGAAAAGTCTCTTAAACCATTTTGCTATAGGCACCATATGTTTTTAGTGAAAGTGATTTTCCACTTTTAGAGAAGTAATCCTCAAATATTACCCATCACATAAAACTGCCGGTGGTCTGGTATGCAGCGGCAACGTCATGTTTACAGCTTACATCAACGCTGCAGCAGATCACTGAGTAGAGCGGCTCGTGCTACCTACCTCGCCAACCTCAGTGATTGAGCCCATTAACTGTAGGAACGGAGTGCTATCTGCTTCTGTTATTTTACGTGACAGGAATGTTTGGGATCCACATTTAAAAGTGGAAAAACCCTTCTCTATAAGGGTGTGTTCACATTGGTAGAACATGCAATGCATATTACCAAATCTCATCCACATGCTCTGGAGAAAATAAATATTACCAGTGCTGCAGATATAATATCTGTAGGTGTCAATTTTTGCTGCAGGTTTTCGTAGCATAAATTCAAAGAGTAAAGTCTGGTGTAAATCTGCCACCTTTCCACAATTAGGAGTGGACCTTTGCGCAGTGGATATGTCCCTTTAGATAATTGTATTAATCCTGAAAGGACCAGATGACTGTTATTCCTGACATAATGTCAAGTTGGACCTGGTAACACAGTGTTTTTATTTCAGTTCACAAACTTTGTGTGATGCTGAGTCGCCTCTCATGGACAAGTTGCGACAAGGGATGGTCAAGGAGTCCAAGGCCCGAAGCCAGGAAGGTACATCATAAGCAGAAGGAAGAGAAAAAGGTGGAGTTAGGTAACTTTCCAAGGTCAGAATACTAGGGGGTTAAACAGACAGATGCTGAGAACGAGGTCCAAGGTCAGGCAACAAAAGATCAACAAACAGAATGCAAGGCACAGAGAGACAATCCACACAGAAGTTGAATGTACGTCTGGCAGAGTTTTGGGAAGAAAAGACCAGTTACGTAGGCTGGCAATCTTCTGGGATAATGAACACTTGGAGATAGCCAGTGCCTCCCAGACTCAGATTGGATAACCGAGCTGTCAATCAATACACTGACATCTCAGCACGCCCCTGTACCAGACTGGACGACTAAGCCATCAATCAAATTACTGACAGCTTCAGCACGCCCCTGCACCAGATTGGACAGCCGAGCTGTCAGTAACGGCATCCCAGACACACTGAGGGGTGGGACCATGACACTTTAGCCAAAACATTTCCCAAGCATCCTTCCAAACTTCTACAAAGGACAGCAGAATATGTAGGTGTGATAAAAACAAAGGCAAATAAACAAATCAAACAAAACAGAATTTCAATAGAAGATGCATTTTTAATGAGGGAATGGGTTTTTAATCTCTGATGTAATGAATCTAAATGTTATCTAGCTGTGTATTTGAGCTGCTCCTGCTGCAAGGTCTGTGTCGTAAAAATATAACCTGCACAGAAGTGACTGGTATACAGTGATGGTACAACCACCCCTCGCGTAGATGGGCTATGCTCCCACAATGAGTTTTTGGCGAGTTATTTTATGCTGCGTATTTTTTAAAAAAATGCAAGTAACTTATTTTACTTAATGGGCGCAGAAATGGCTCAGAAAATCTGCAACATCAAAAACTGATTGTGGGAACGTAGACTAATAGAAGTAGTATTTCCAGAATATTGATAAAAAGGCACACAAACATGCCGCTCACGGATATGTATCCTTGCATTTCAGTGCTAGTCTTGCAAAACTCAGTTTAGTTTATTGGGATATGAAGCCGTATATGACGGAGTGAGTACTGAACATAATACAAGTATCTTGTAGACGCAGAGGCTGCAGGCTCAGGAGGAAGACGATTCTCCTCATCGCTGCTTTAAGTCGTCATGAAGAATCGTTTTCTTTCCTTGGGGCTCAGAGGCCTCTCTACAGAGAACACTTCCAGGAAGGGAACTAACAGGACGTCATTCACAGAGCGGCAGGGCAGGGAACCAGCGGCCCTCTCTGTCTGCATGCTGACAAGGTCACATCTAACTGACTGCTACATAAACCACACGCTTTGCCTCCTGCAGATACACAGAGTACAGATCCTTGTCCTGCAGTTACAGACAGTGTAACCACCTCTTTGGAAAAAAAAAACCACGACGTGGATGTGTCCAATGCAGATACAGACCCGACAGGCATAATTTACCTTTAACGTATCTAGTATTACATGTAGTAAAGACCAGTAACTATCCACACATATGAACGGACTACACAATCCCCATATACAGTACACGGTACATATACATTATTTATATTTTGGTCCTTCACACACCCCTCTGGTCAGACCCCTGAGGAAGTGACATCTAAACATGCGAAACACGTGTTGGGGAACAAGCTTTTGTAGCAACTCTGCAGTCAGTGTTTACTATGGATAAGAGCACTATCGCCATATACCTACGAAAAGGTACATATATGTTTATGCATTCAATACTTTGGCCATTGTGCCTGCTATTTGGGGCCATTTTGTACTCCATAAAACTTTTTGTAAATACTGGGAGAGACAAAATGTTAGGAATTGATTTTTTTATACATATTTTAAAAACATATCAAAAGACATTTAAAAAGGATGGATTCATTTTGAAAAAAAAAAAAAATACAAAACAATAAATATATGACCTGACTTTGGTTCTTTGATTTCATGGGTCTGAATATTCTAGTTGCCACCTAGGTGCTATTATTGATGCCTTGCGATCCTCTATGCCAAGCGTTTTCCTGCTCACAAAGCTGTCGCTGCACAAACCCTGCACATGTCGGCTCTGAGACATGTATTTAGGATTAACACGTCCACAATGACACTGTACTGCAGGAAGGCGTCTTTGGCGATTTGTACTGAGCGCTTCCGGCCAGACTCTCTTACCGGCAAATTCAATG
This sequence comes from Oophaga sylvatica, assembly GCA_033576555.1. Lineage (NCBI taxonomy): Eukaryota > Metazoa > Chordata > Amphibia > Anura > Dendrobatidae > Oophaga > Oophaga sylvatica. The sequence goes on from JARQOD010000001.1 coordinate 459,941,717, forward strand.
AAAGAGAAATGTAACCTTTTTGAGTAAGGCTAGGGTCACAACACCACCATATTTGCTATTATCCAAGAAAATCGGACCTATTATGCTAATCACACTCTGGTTATTATTTGATCAGTGTGATCCGATTTTCTCAGGTGTGGAGAAGATGGAAAAAAAAATTCTCGAACTTCTCGATTGTGTCAATTTGTTAAAATCGTGCTGCAGTCAGATGTCATTGAAGTGTGGTCTGATTTTGACAGACTCAGACTTGCATGGCTGAGCGTGATCCGATTTACGGATAAAAATACTGCGATTATAAACAATTGGACATGTGCACAGCCCCATAGAATAACATTGGTCTGAGTGTGATCCCATGTTTTGCTGGATCAGACATGGAAAGAAAATAATTGTGTACACTATCCGTAAGAGCAAGAAACCAAATGTGGACAAAGATTAGTTGATTTTTATGATGCCAAGATCTTCACAATGGAAATTCATACAATACAAAAGAAAGGGTAAAGTTGCTCCTCTCCAGACTTCTCGAGTATCTGACGGTAAAGTCTGCCCAGAGTGTAACTATCTATTTATGACCTTTATATGTCAGCTTTCATACTAAGGTTTAGTTTTAGGTGTTGAACTATTTATGCATAAACATAAGTATTTGTCTCTATTATCAAGTTGTTTTGCAGGCTTTTTTAACCTCTTTATAATAAATATAGCCTCCATCACACCTTCCAAGGAGGTTGTCAGCCAGTTTTCCCAGATGCCAAAAGTTTGTCTATATAGCAACTATATAGCATATAGTTAGTGACCAAACACTTATTTTCCACCATAATTTGCAGAAAAAATCTTGCCAAATCAGACAAGGTTATTTTCTAGATTTGTTTTCTCATTTTGACTCTAATAGTTGTGGTCTACCTATGATGTCAATTACAGGCCTCATCTTTTTAACCCCTTCATGACCTTGCCATTTTTTGCAATTCTGACCAGTGTCCCTTTATGAGGTAATAACTCAGGAACGCTTCAACGGATCCTAGCAATTCTGAAATTGTTTTTTCGTGACATATTGGGCTTCATGTTAGTGATAAATTTAGGTCGATCATTTTTGCGTTTATTTGTGAAAAAAATGGAAATTTGGCGAAAATTTTGAAAATTTCGCAATTTTCTAATTTTGAATTTATATTCTGTTAAACCAGGGAGTTATGTGACCCAAAATAGTTAATAAATAACATTTCCCACATGTCTACTTTACATCAGCACAATTTGGAAACATTTTTTTGTTAGGAAGTTATAAGGGTTAAAAGTTGACCAGCGATTTCTCATTTTTACAGCAAAATTTACAAAAGCATTTTTTTTAGGGACCACCTCACATTTGAAGTCACTTTGAGGGGTCTATATGGTAGAAAATACCCAAATGTGACACCATTATAAAAACTGCACCCCTCAAGCTACTCAAAACTACATTCAAGAAGATTACTAACCCTTCAGGTGCTTCACAGGAACTAAAGCAACGTGGAAGGAAAAAATGGACATTTTAATTTTTCCAACAGAAATTTTATTTTAGCATCAATTTTTTCATTTTTACATGGGCAACAGGATAAAATGGATCCTAAAATTTGTTGGGCAATTTCTCCTGAGTACACAGATACCTCATATGTGGTCATAAACCACTGTTTGGGTGCACGGCAGGGCTCGGAAGGGATGTAGTGACGCTTTGAAATGCCGACTTGATGGAATGATCTGCGGGCATCTTGTTACGTTTGCAGAGCCCCTGATGTGCCTAAACAGTAGAAACCCCCCACAAGTGACCCCATTTTGTAAACTAGACCCCCCCAAGGAACTTATCCAGATGTGTGGTGAGCACCTTAAACCCCCACGTGCTTCACAGAAGTTTATAATGCAGAGCCGTAAAAATAAAAAAATAAATTTTTTTCCTCAAAAACTAATTTTTTTAACCCGCAATTTTTTTTCACAAGGGTAACAGGAGAAATTGGACCTCAAAAGTTGTTGTACAGTTTGTCCTGAGTACATTGGTACCCCATATGTGGGGGGGAACCACTGTTCGGGCACACGTTTGGGTTCGGAAGGGAAGTAGTGACGTTTTGAAATGCTGACTTGATGGAATGGTCTGCGGGCATCATGTTACGTTTGCAGAGCCCCTGATGTGCCTAAACAGTAGAAACTCCCAACAAGTGACCCCATTTTGGAAACTAGACACCGCACGGAGCTTATCTAGGTGTGCGGTGAGCACTTTGAACCTCCAAGCGCTACACAGAAGTTTATAACGCCCGGGCATGAAAAAAAAAATCATATTTTTTCCACAAACATGATCTTTTAGTCCCCAATTTTTTTATTTTCCCAAGGGTAACAGGAGAAATTAGACCCCAAAAGTTGTTGTCCAATTTGTCCTGAGTACGCTGATATCCCATATGTGGGAGAAAACTACTGTATGGGCACACGTCGGGGCTCGGAAAGGAAGTAGTGACGTTTTGAAATGCCGACTTGATGGAATGGTCTGCGGGTGTCATGTTACGTTTGCAGAGCCCATGATGTGCCTAAACAGTAGAAACCCCCCCCAAGTGACCCCATTTTGGAGACTAGATCCCCCAAGGAACTCCTCTAGATGTGTGGTGAGCACTTTGAATCTCCAAGTTCTTCACAGAAGTTTATAACGCAGAGCTGTGAAAATAAAAAATCATTTTTTTTTCCACAAAAATCATTTTTTTAGTCCCCAATTTTTTTTTCCAAGGGTAACAGGAGAAATTAGACCCCCAAAGTTGTTGTGCAATTTTTCCTGAGTACGCTGATACCCCATATGTGGGGGTAAACCACTGTTTGGGCACACGTCGGGGCTCGGAATAAAGGGAACACTGTTTCACTTTTAACAGCCAATCAGAGCGATCGTAGCCACGTGGGGGCTAAGCCAACCCCCCTGTGGTGAAGCACAAAGGGTCTTGTGCCTGCGGTCGGGTGACCTTTCAGTGACTCCGGTCACCCGACCTGCAGGAACGTGATCCTTTCATGACACATACGCTGTGTCACAGGTCGGGAAGGGGTTAAGTGGGAGAACTTGCACAATTGGTGGCTGACTAAATAAATTTTTTCCCCACTGTATGTAGGTAGTAACTAGAGATAGTAGTTGGTCATCCTTGAGGATACAGAGCGGCAGGAGAGCAGAGCTCTCTTCATAAATGCACAAAAGCCAATTAAACTTCTTTACATGGGGTATTAGGGTATGTTTTGGTTTTTTTTAGAATATTTTGGAACAGAAACTGAATGGAAACTCTCCAAATTCTCCTTACAAATAAAAACAAACGTCTCAAAAACGTCAAGTTTCTACTTCAACAACTCCTTAAAATACTCAATGTGAACACACCCTCAGACAAGTATGATTAAGGGCAGTGTACAAAGAAATCTGCCAAGCAGTGGTGTGGGATTATACGCCACTCAGCATTTAGAAAATTGGACGATCTGCAGCAGATGAAACAGGGATTTTAGCAAAATGACCGCTACATATCATTAGTTGGCAATCCCTGTAATGGCAGTCATATTAGTTGTCATGAAAGAGGCCAGAAATATTACATAATGTAGTTGTCGGCTGACCTATCATTCGTCTGACTGCTATCTTTCCTGACTCCACTGTACACAGGAATGTGCTGAAGTGATCTCTATGAGCGAGATGCTGCCAAAATCATCTGGTAGTGGTTTATCCACCCATTGAAACCAACATCTTAGATGGTCAGCCAATCCCTGTGAAATTGTAGTGGCTTTGGACAACTTTTATCTAAAGTGAAAGGGGTCCTTAAAGGGGTTGTCTAGGCTTTGGGCTCAAGCCTGCATTGTGCACTGACAGGACTCACCGGTCACAAGATCGCAACTGTCATGGTTGTGGGTTCAAACTTTTGAGCCTGTGCTTTGTGGTCAGCTTCTTTGTCCGCTGAGCCATAGCAGATACACCTTTTCTCTGCGTGTTTAGTTTTTGCTATACTTACTTCAGTCTTTTTAGGGTACTGATGTTTTCATTGATGTCACCTTCTGTTTCTTTTTAACAAGTAGGCAGAATATTCTTTAACAGTACATACTTAATCCGTTATTTTGTATTTCATAGTTTGTTTTACTCACTCTGGGATCTCTTTCTAATTCAGCACACTTTCCCTTCTGTAGGCAATTTACACTCTGCTCTTTAGGAGGAACGTGAAGTGCTCAACAGCCTTTCAGGCAGCACAGGTCCGAGTTGCTATTGTCTAATCTGTGGTTAGGACTATCTTAGCTCCCTCAAGAACCAGTAAGGGCTGCGGGGTCAGGATCTCTAGTCTGTACATGAACCGGCAGGATCAGTTGAAGTTTTAGTGTGTTACCTATTTTCTCGAATGAGTTGCTATATTATCATAACAGCAAGTATGTGATTTTCATACTTCCGGCCACATTGTGACTAGATGTGTCCAACCTAAATTCCCTTATATTGAGTGAGCTCTTGCACGTCTATTGGGTATGTGACCACATGACACGCACTATGCACTTCAGAGAGTGACCGCAGACTTGAATCCCAAATGTTGATCTTGTTCTCTATACAATTTTGTGTACAATAACTGCAACTTAGAAGAAAATATCTGTACTTTGAAACATGTCTTATTCTTTTAGGTTCCTATATGTACAGTGGCTCGTGAAAATATTCAACCCCCTTGGCTTTTTACTTACTTCTTTACATTACAACTGGTGTTTATATATTTTTGTACTCTGATTTGTGTGTGATGCATTAGCACTAAATCGTCTAAATTGGTGAAGTGAATTGTGAAAAATATATAGGCAAAATTAAATTTCTGGGACAAAATAAATGAAATTGGGATGTGCATATGTATTCACCCCTTTTGCAATGAAGCCCTTCAAATTTCTGATGCTAGCAATTACCTTCATAAGTCACATGCTTAGTGAAAGGAATTCACTGTGTATAATCTAAGTGCTACATGCTCGGTCGTATATACACTTTACCTTTTCTGAAAGGCCACAGAGGCTGCAAAATCATTAAGCAAGAGGCACACTAACCAAACACCATGAAGACCAAGTAGATTTCCAAACAAGTCAGTTGGGTTTTAAAAAAAATTAATTTAATCTCTGATGATCCCCAGAGCACCATCAAATCCATTATCATCAAATGGAAAGAACATGGTACTACAACAACCTGCCAAGAGGCCACACAAACTCTCAGCCCAGGCAGCAAGGAGGGCATTAATTAAAGAGGCAGCACAGAGACCAAGGTAACCCTAAAGAAACTGTGATTTCCCAAGCAGAGACTGAGTATCTGGCCATACAATCACAATAAGCCATACAATCCAGAGAGGTGGCCTTTTGTGGAAGCGTAGCCAGAAAAAAAGCCTTTCTTACACCCAAAAATTATAGGGCTTGTTTTGAGTTTGCCAAAAGACACATGGGAGACTTACAATGAAGGTGCGTGGTCAGATGAAACCAAAATTAAACTTTTGGCCACCATGTTAAATGCTATATCTGTGCAAAACCAACACAGTTCATCACTCCAAGGACACCATTCCACAGTGAACATGGTGGTGGCAGCATCATGCCGTGGAGATGCTTTTCAGCAGCACGAACAGGAACATGGTCCAAGTTGAGGGGAAGATTGATGGTGCGAATACAGGGATATTCTTGAGCAAAGCTGCTTCTGTCTGTTAGTGATTTGAGACTGGGACGGAGGTTCACCTTCCAACAAGATAATGACCCGAAGAACACTGCTAATGCAACACTTCAGTGGTTTAAGGGGAAACAAGTAAAAGTTTTGGAGTGGCCCAGTCAAAGCCAAGACCTTAATCCAATTGAGAATCTGTGGTTACATCTGAAGATTACTGATTACCACAGGAAACTATCTACTGTAACTTGAAGGAGCTGGAGCAGTTTTGCCCTGAAGAATGAGGAAAAATCCCAGTGGCCAGATGTGGAAAGCTCCTAGAGACTTATCCAAAGCGATTTGCAGCTCTAATTTCCGCAAAAGGAGGCTCTACAAAGAACTGACTTTAGGGGGTGGAATCGTTATGCACACTGACAGTTTCAGTTATTTTGTTCTATTTGGGGTTTGCTTCACATTAAAAGAAAACCAATTGTTCACAGATGTAGGCATGTTCTTTATATGAGCTGATGTAATGCAACCCTCAAAAAATAACAGTGAAATTCCAGATTGTGAGGTAGCGAAACACGAAAAATGCCAAGGGATTGTGGTGGTGAATACTGTCACAAGCTACTGTATGTGTATATATTCAGTACATTTTAGACATCCGTCAGTGTTTGCCCCTCAGTATATGTCTCTGGACTTTCTATCATCGGATGAAATATACATTGATGTGCCACCATGTCATGTCTATTTTACATATAGAGGACCTTTGGGTGAACAGCTTATTCAAAAGGGCTTGCATTCGCACTGTTTAGCAAGTCAGGGCAATGGCCGGAACAGTAATTTTCAGAGCTGGCTGCTGCTAGGGACTGATTGTCATGGGCTCCCGGACTTCCAATTTGTTTTGCTATGTATATTCTTACACATTCTGGTGCTGAGGTTGAGGGGTGACAGTGGTGGCAGCCAGAAAGAGTACATTGCCAGATAATTAAGGGCATCCAAATGCAGCTTATATCCACGTGGCCCACTCAGCTGTAACAGGATGAAATAGGTAGTTCACGTATAAAAACATCACACCCTGGTGTATCAGTAATACTCTGCAGAAGCATTACCGCAACATCCCAGGAAATTCTGCTCCGTAATAAATACACCCCCTCCTCAGCCGGAGAAACAGAACATGGTGAGTAGAAGGCTCCAGAGTATTCCTTCGCTCTCGCCTTATCTGCCTCCTATTGTTTTATCCTCTTTTCTGTATCAGAGCCAAGTATTTCATTACCGGTTATCTGTCCGGTACCCGGAGAAGCAGTAACAATTAACACCCCCAGTCCCCTCCCTCATCTTCTTTCAATGTGATTGATACCGGCCTTAGCTTTCAATTTGTTCCAGTACACAGATCATGAAATTCTAAATGTGATCATCCTTATTGACCTACACTCTCCTGCGCCAGACTACAATACGCAGAATGCAATTATTATCTGGGAGCTTTCACCTCTTCTCAGCTTCAGCATCCCCACAAGCACGTGATGCATTGGAATGGAAGAGGTTAATTTTAATATATAAGGAATTAAAAGACTGCACAATAAGGATAATGACCAAACAAGAATTTATCGATTTTTGAGCACATGCAAAAGTAGTAAAGTTCACGGTGCTACTCTAATGCTGGATAAAGACGACACGAACGTGGCCATGAAATGACCACCAATCACCAACGTGCAAAGCAGATCGCTTGTCGTTTAATGGCCTGTGTGGATGGAACGATTGCACTTTCATGTGCACAGAAAGATCATTAATGTGATCATTCTCTATGCACAGAACATCATTTTATTGCTCCATTTAAGCGGGTGATGTGCTGCCGAGGACCATGATTTGTATGCCTTCTTAACAATCAATGCACTCGACAAACTAGTTGGTGCTTTGCTTGTTAGCCTGATGTTTGCCGGCCTGTTTAGATGAGCTAATAGTCTGGAATGAACTTTCTAAAACAAGCACAGTTTTTATCTTCTTATTGCAGTCATCATATTATATAGCACTGTATACTTACAATTGCTCATTTTGCCTTTCTACCCAGTTACTTCTTCTCTTTTCCATTAGGTGTGTGACATCACGATTAATAACTGACTATTTGAATCCTTCTAAACTCTAATTAGGAATAGGAGGTCAATTTTTCCTGAATGATTCATCCCCCTCTGCAACTCCTGACCCAGCTGCTCCTTCCTCCCTCTGCCAGGGACTTTTGCAGTGACTTATGACTCATACAGGGAAAATTGACCTTCTGGTTCTACAGAGAGCTTAGAAGGATTCAGCTAGTCCATTATAAATCACGTGATGTCATAAACTTAATGGAAAAGAGAAGCATTATCTGGGTAGAAAAGCAAAATGAGTAATTATAAGTACACAGCTCTAAATAATATGATGATTGCAATATATTAAGGGAATACAAATTTTAATGGGAGGGCTTTTTAAGTGGGTCTGAAAAATCTTTTTTTTTTTTTTTTTACAAAGTAACATTTTAAGTCATTGTGATTAATATTAATGATTTTTCCATATCGTTCAGGTATAAGTGTAATATAGTAATCTCCACGGAAAAGAAATGGGTTATCAGAAAACAGCCTATTGATGAATTATGAAATATTATGTTAAAATATTCTTAAGAACCATTTACATTTTTTTGTTATTTTAATTATTTTTCATGTCACTATCTACACTAAAACAAAAATCTTGAAATCTTGCATCACCCCTTAGATCCCAGAGGCCTTTCATACAGCCAAATTAAATCTCATGCTTTGAACTGACGAGGGGAAATAACTCAAAACACGTGTCTGAAAATTGAGATTCTGGTTTGGTCGATATTGACTTTTAGGATTTCTATTTCCTACAGATGGCGCTGGAGTTCAAGTCGTCTAAATCTCTTAGGAGGCAATTTGTATCTTGAAATCTTAAAGTTTTCACTAATTAAGCCTAATAAAAGACAATACTTCATGTTTTGTAGAAATCATTTTTTCAGTAGTCATCTAATTTTCATCACAATATATAGGTAATGAACACCCTCCTCCTACTGCACCCTGCACCATGATCCCTGCACAGGTCACAGAGCAAGTCCGTAAGACTATCCCATAGAAGTGTCCATGTTTCTATGGTGCATGTGGCTGCTGTATCAGCAGCTCAGGTGAGATGTACACACTATAATCATGCACTGTTCATAAAATAGAATTGGAAAAATCTACAACTAGAAAATAAAATGGACTATAAAAAATGTCTTTAAATATCTGATTAAAAAGGGATTTTGCATTTTTGGAACATTTTGTCTCCAGGTGCAGTTTGTATTAAAAATAAACAGCTTTAAGATATCTTTACACACACAAGTTTTTTCCAGAATTTTTTCTGCAAAACAATGCAGCATTTTGTTGTTCAAGCAAAGTGAATGAGAATTTTGGAAAAAAAAATGCTAATTATTAAAAAATAAAAGAATAAAATAAAGTTTATTCATTCCTTTTCAAGAAAGCCCGAATCGTCCCTGCATGCATTGCCTACAACCCTGAAATTCTTAGAACTGCATAGGTAGCAATGTATTATTCAACAGATGGGCTTCATGGTTTCTGGTGTGTAAGGATTAATGATGGATATAACAGATCATTATGGATCCTATTGCCTTATGAAAGTTTGTTTATCTTTTTACAGAGTTGAATAGCACAGCAAACAACTCTGTTTTATGCCTTTAAAAGCAATAGACAAATGACTTCAATATGAACAGATCCTTAAGCCCGGGTCTCACATAGCGATCGCTGGTGTGTCACTACATGATCGCTGCTGAGCTGCCAAACAGGCAGCTCAGGGCAGCGATCAGCACAGCGACACTGCGGGTAAAATCGCTTAGTTACCCGCAGTGTACCTTGGATACCAGCGCCCTGATGCAGGGAGCTGGTAACCAAGGTACACATCAGTTTCCAGGCGCAACGCGGTGCCTGGAAACCCGCTGTGTACCTTGGTTACCAGCTCCCTGCATCAGGGCGCTGGTATCCAAGGTACACAGCGGGTTTCCAAGCACAGCCCCGCGCCTGAAACCTGCTGTGTACCTTGGTTACCAGCTCCCTGCATCAGGGCGCTGGTATCCAAGGTACACAGCGGGTTTCCAGGCACAGCCCGCGCCTGGAAAACCTGCTGTGTACCTTGGATACCAGCTCCCTGCATCAGGGCGCTGGTATCCAAGGTACACAGCGGGTTTCCAAGCACAGCCACGCGCCTGGAAACCTGCTGTGTACCTTGGTTACCAGCTCCCTGCATCAGGGCGCTGGTATCCAAGGTACACAGCGGGTTTCCAAGCACAGCCCCGCGCCTGGAAACCTGCTGTGTACCTTGGTTACCAGCTCCCTGCATCAGGGTGCTGGTATCCAAGGTACACAGCGGGTTTCCAGGCACAGCCCCGCGCCTGGAAACCCGCTGTGTACCTTGGTTACAAGCTGATCGCTGGTCTCCCGCCTGTCACACGCAGCGATGCGTGCCTGCCAGCGGGAGACCAGCGATCAAAAAAATGTCCAGGACATTCAGCGACGATCAGCGATACCCAGCAAGGGGGCTGATCGTCGCTGAATGTCACACACAGCGATATCACTGGGGAGATCGCTGCTGTGTCACAAAACTAGTGACTCAGCAGCGATCTCACTAGCGAGATCGCTGTGTGAGACAGGGCTTTAGAAGCAGATCAGGGGATCTGAGACAGGACATTGGGTACTAGCCAAGAATACAACTTCCCTAGTCACAATTAAGTATTACACATTACAGATTATAGTTTGGTTATGCCTTGCCTCCATATACAGTCATGGCCGAAAGTGTTGAAACTCTTTAAATTGTTCCATGAAGTATTTCTCCCAGGAAATTATATTTCACATATTGTGTCATTCACAAGTTTATTTTGTTTATGTGTATTGGAACAACACAAAAAAAAAGAGAAATAAAGGAAAATTGGACATAGTTTCACACAAAACCCCCAAAATGGGCTGGACAAAATTGTTGGCACACTAAATTTAATGTTTGGTTGCACACCCTTTGGAATAAATAACTGCAATCAATCGCTTCCTATAACCATCAACAAGCTTCTTACACCTCTCAACTGGAATTTTGGACCACTCTTCTTTTGCAATGTGCTCCAGGTCTCTCATATTTGAAAGCGCCTTCTCCCTACAGCAATTTTAAGATCTCACCACAGGTGTTCAATGGGATTTAGATCCGGACTTCAGAACTCTCCAGTACTTTGTTTCCATCTATTTCTGGGTGATTCTTGAAGTATGTTTCGGGTCATCGGCCTGATGAAAGACCCATTACCTAGGACGCAAACCAAGCTTTCTGACATTGGGCACTTCATTGTAAACCAAAATTCATTGGTAATCTTCAGATTTCATGATGCTTTGCACACAGTCAATGCACCCAGTGCTAGAGGAGGCAAAACAACCTCAAAACAGCTTTGAACCTTCACCATATTTGACTGTAGGTACAGTGTTCTTTTCTTTGTAGGCTTCATTTCATTTTCGGTAAACAGTAGAATTATGTACTTTACCAAAAAGCTCTATCTTGGTCTCATCTGTCCACAAAATAAATGCTTTCCTGGATGGATTTTGGCTTACTCATGTACATTTTGGCAAACTGCAGTCTAGACTTTTTATGTCTGTGTGTCAGCAGTGGGGTCCTCCTGGGTCTCCTGCTATAGCGTTTGATTTAAATGTCATGAGATAGTTTGTGCCGAAATTGATGCACTATGAGCCTGCAGGACAGCTTGAATTTCTTTGAAACTTGATTGGAGCTTCTTATCAACCATCTGTACAATCATGCACTGCAACTTTTCATCAATTTTTTTCTGTCATCCAAATCCAGGGAAATTAGTTACAGTGCCATGGGTTGTAAACTTCTTGATTATGTTGCGCATCATGGACAAAGGAATATAAAGATCTCTGGAGATGAACTTCTAACCTTGAGATTGCTGATATTTTTCAACAATTTTAGTTCTTGAAGTCCTCAGACAGTTCTCTTCTCTTTCTGTTCTCCATGCTTAGTATGGCACACACAGACACACAATGAGACAATGAGACAAAGATTGACTCAATATCTCCCCTTTTTATCTGGTTTCAGGTGTGATTTTAATATTACACACACCTGTTACTTGCGACAGGTGACTTTGAACGAGCATCACATGCGTGAAACAAAGTTGTTTATCCACAATTTTGGAAAGGTGCCAACAATTTTGTCAGATGGTTTCTGTGTGAAATAATGTCCAATTTGCCTTTTTTCTCTTTTGTTTTGTGCCGTTCCAATACGCACAAAAGATATAAACATGTGTAAAACAAAACATACAATTTTTGGAAGGGAGAAATGTTTCATTTTCTGGAACAATTTCAAGGGTGCCAACACTTTTGGCCATGACTGTAAGTGACAGAAGTTCACTGATAGATAACACTCCTAATAAAAAAAGGTGTCCGCTTTTCCCTATTCTCCATTTCTAATAAATAATCCTTTGTCCATCAAACACCACAAATTATCAGAACGTCAGACTTGGATTTGGGATCAAAATATTCACGGTTAAATCTTAAATCCCATTGTGCTGAAAAGATTTCTACAACAAATGTAGCACAGAGAAATGGAAGTACGATTCTGAACATAATAGTAATTATTAGTATAATTTTGCAAGCCCCTTTTGAAACGATGGATAAGTTTTAGCCCATATTAAATCCATTGAAGTACCTTCATTTATAATGATCTAAAGCCAAAGCAAACAGGCATTTATACTGTATTTGCATTCATCAATATGGGAGCCGGAATGATTACATGGTTAAAATGGAATTGTTCCAGCAATTTTCAATAATCCTAAATCTATCGAGCAAGAGTAGCAGACTCTTTTGATTTTTCTTTACTCAAATATGGCTAATCTATTTGTCTCTGAAATTCCCAATGATGCAAATTCATCCCATAAATCTAAATATCAATAGTGAATTTAGAAGCACTGTGTGTATACTCATTCCATCGAGCCAACCGTGGTTAATACTCTTGTCTACACAGTTCTAGCACAAAGATACTCCTAAATTCCCCACACAAGATGTCTCCTTAGTGCCTTCTCCCTAAATAAATCCAATTAGATTTACAAATTTTATTTAATCTCTTTTAATTAGAACGTCTGTAGAATTTTACAAACACAGACAAATATGGCGTTTACTTTCTCTGTTCCTTTAGGCTTTTTTTGCGTTTTGACATTTTTTTTTTAATTTAGATTCAGTGGAATACTTACACTATACTTGTGTATAATCCAGACCATCCCGCACATAAAGACAAGATCCACTACAAACCAGAAAGAGTAAACACCAACGTAATACACAAAAAAGCTTCTCTCCTTTCATATAATTCATAGAACCAACTGTAATCACAGCCGATAGCCACTCACTTATGAACTATAGACATATAACATACATATAACTCATCAACTATGCACACAAAATACATATATAACTCATGAATGAACTATACACATAAAATACATACCGTATATACTCGTGTATAAGCCGAGATTTTCAGCACCTTTTTTCGTGCTGAAAATGCCCCCTCGGCTTATACACGAGTCATTGGGCGGAAACCAGCGGGGGAGGGGGTGCCGCGGCAGGAGCCGGTGGCTTGGACATCATACTCACCCCTCCCCGTGCCATCGTTGAACGTCCCTGCAATCCTGCGTTGTACCCGGCTTCCTGCAGCTCTCCTGTGCTGAGCGGTGACGTATACCGCTCATTAAGGTCATGTAATATGGACGCGACGCCACTCCCATAGGCGTGGCGTCCATATTCATGGCCTTAATGAGCGGTATTACGTCACCGCTCAGCACAGGAGAGCTGCAGGAAGCCGGGTACAACGCAGGATTGCAGGGAAGTTCAGCGATGGCACGGGGAGGGTGAGTATGATGGAGGAGGATGGGGGGAGCATGGAGGAGAGGACAAGGAGCACGGAGCAGGACGGGGGGAGAACGGTGGACGGGGGAAGCATGGAGGAGGACAATGAGCACGGAGCAGGACGGGGGGAGGATGGAGGGCACAGAGGAGCACGGAGCAGGACGGGGGGAGAGGATGGAGGGCACAGAGGAGCACGGAGCAGGACAGGGGGGCACAGGAGGACGGAGAAGGAATGGGGGAGCACAGCGGAGGACGGAGCAGGAGGGGGGGGGAGTACAGAGGAGAATGGGGGAGCACAGAGCTGGATGGGGGAGCAAGGAGCAGGACGGGGGCAGCACAGAGCAGGACAGCAGTTTATACACCCGGCTTATACAAGAGTCAATAAGTTTTCCCATTTTTTTGTGGCAAAATTAGGGGGGTCGGCTTATACATGGGTCGGCTTATACACGAGTATATACGGTATATAACTTATGACCTATACACATCAAATACATATATAACTCATGAACTGAACTATACACATAAAATACATACAACTATATACATAAAATACATACAACTATATACATAAAATACATATAACTCATGAACTGAACTATACACATAAAATACATATATATCTTATGACTCAAACACATCAAATACATATATAACTTATGAACTATACACATAAAATACATATATAACTTATGACCTATACACATCAAATACATATATAACTTATGAACAATATACACACATAAAACAACAGTTTAATCACAACAATCGTAACAAGTTGCAGATCAGAAGTAACAATTCATGAAGCATGTGTACCATATAGAAGAACTTGTCGAAAGAAAAAGTCAACGAATACTACAAGACAAAAAAAAAATATAAGGAAAAAGTGACTTCAATAAAACACAAATGATGAATTGGTGCCTTAGACTTCCCGTGTGCTCCTATCTCCTGAGCTGTGCATTTGTAAAAGGTCTTTTGAGTGATTGTGGGGGTCTCCACCAGATCCCCAGCAACCTGTTCTGCATTAAAGTGCCTAAAACACATACAAGCAAATCTCCCAAAAGTTTGGTTAGTCGTTAAATGTTAATAGTACTACTGATTGAATCTACCGTAATCGTTACTGAGCATTTATATGGGTAATAGCCTGATAAATGGCTGGTAACAAAAACTCTCAGTGTTTCCTCACCAATGTTAAAGCCATGCTAGGAGTTATAGATTCATGTGATTCAATTGGAAATTGCAGGTCCTCGCCTGACACTGCAATTGATGGCTGTCCTAATTATTCACATATTAATGCTGCTTCGGATACAGTTTTCATGAACTAATGGTGGTTTTGGTGCGGTATTCACATACTGATGATGGTTCTGGTGACGTATTCATGTACAGCTGGTGGTTGCAGTGCTGTATTCATGTACATATGGTGGTTCTGTATTCATGTACTGACGGTGGTTCTATGACTGCATTCATGCATTGATCATGGTTCTAGTGATATATTCATGTACTGGTGATAGTTCTGGTGTTGTATTCATGCACTGGTGATGTATTTATGTACTAATAATGGTTTTGGTGACGTATTCCTCTACTGAGAGTGATTCTGGTGCTAAATTCATGTATAGATGTTGGCTCTCATCCTGTACAAATATAGCAGTCTTTAACATGTTAGATGTCGTGCTACATGGCTTTGTTTATAAAGTAGTTTGCTGTCTGACAAGTTGTGGATTGTTACGCCTATAAACTTTTGTATTTGGTATGGGGCAGAAAGATGGGAGTCCTAACTCGGTGTGATGTGAAATCTGCGCAGATTTCCTGTAGCCAAGCATCGCTGACATGGCCGCTGGACCAGGGTCTTGCAAATCTTTTTACTTAACTCTAAACATCAGTATTGCAGTACATCAGGGATCAGCAACCCTCAGCACTCCAGCTGTTGTGAAACAACCACTTCAAGCATTCACTGACAACCACAGGCTGTCAGATGGCCGTCAGGGCATGTTGGGAGCTGTAATTTGCTGCCGATCCCTGCACTACATCCTGATATCTAAACAGGATTGTCCAATGCTCCTGTCCGGAGAAAAAGGCTAAGTGCACACGTTCAGGGTTATTGGCGTTTTTTCGCGGCAAAAAACGCGTAAAAAACGCATGAGTTAAGCATCCTATCATTTAGAATGAATTCTGCAATTTTTGTCCACATGGTGCGCTTTTTTTCCGCGAAAAAAAAACGCATTGCGGAAAAAGAAGCAACATGTTCATTAATTTCGCGTAATTCTAGCGTTTTTCTTGCTATATTATTGACCTAGAAAGTTCAGGGAAAAATCGCGGTAAAAACGCACCAAAAACGCGCTAAATCCACGCGTTTTTACCATGAAAAAAGTCCGGTTTTGCTCAGGAAAATTCTGCACACATTCCTGAACGTGTGCACTTAGCCTTAATGTAAGACAGTGCCATAATAAAATACTCATCAAGGGAATATTTTGCTATATTATGCTTATATGAAGAGGAACAATATAAATTTAGATAAAGTGAAAATTACTATTAACCCTTTAATGTTCTGAGTGAAAATTTAGCAATTTCTTTTGCATTTGTACCTCCGTATTTCAGCAGCCATAACTTTTTATTGTTATTTTTCCATTGGCATGTTTGTATGAAGACGTTTTTTTTTGTGTGTATTAAATTGTATTATTTTTTAAGCTGTTCGGATATACATTTGAATTATTTATATTTTTTGAGGTAGGAATGTTAAATAATATAAATTTTTAGCAAATTTTTGGATCCTGTTTACGGTTCCAAAAACCGTGTTGCAAATTAAATATTCATGTTATTATGGTCATATGGACATCTATTATAATATCCTCCCCAAAATGTCATAACAGATATCAGGGGGTATATATTTTTTTTATTGTGCAGTTTTTATGCCCCAGTTACAGGGGAAAGTATCCTCCTGCTGTGACAAAAGTCGCTAGTGGAGATATACAGCATCATCAGATTCCTCCGAGGAGAGAGAGTCTGCAACGGGAAAATTTACTTTTGGCCAACTATGTCCATTTATAGCCTCCAAATGAAAGCTAGATTTCAATGCAGTTTTGTGAGCCAAAAATATAACTAGATTGTAGATACGGAGAATAAGACATCCACAATTCGGCCAAAAAAAGCATCAATATTTGCATGTGTAAAAACTAATCTAAGGCTGTGTTCATATGCAGCTTTTCTTTTTTTTTTTTTTTTTTTACAAAACTAAAAAGCTTCTTTTTACAGTACCAGCAAAAGTTATGAGATGTCAGAAATGTCATGCAGCTTGTTTCTTTTTGTTTTTTTATTGAGCTGAATTTGAGAACTGCAGCGTTTTTTCAAATCTGCAGCGTGTCAATTCTTTCAGCATTTTTTTTACCCATGCAATGAGAAATACTTAACTTTTTTTAAGAGGTGTCTTCGGAGAACAGAACTACCATAAGGCCGGCGTCACACTGGCGACAGAATCGGACGACTGCAATGCGATGAAAAATCGTATTGCAGTCTGCCCTATGTTAATCTATGGAGCAGCTCCCAGTATCAGATTTTTTGTGGTCCGTTTTAAACGTCCGTGTGCAATCGCAGCATGCTGCGATTGTCACCGATTGTGGGTCGACTATCGCCAATGCAAGTCTATGGGAGCGATGAAAAATCTGATTACAAACGGACTGCATGTGTGACTTGCGATGAAATCGCATCGGTGTCCTTTAGAAAAGCCGGCAATTCATCCCCGGCTATACTGTAAAATCACACTGACAGCTTTAATAAAGACTAGAAAGAATAGATATACACACATAGAATACATATATATATATATATATGTAATTGTGACATGTATATATATATATATATTTATATTTCCTAGACTTCTACATACTGTAATAGCCGCAAATTCAATTGCCGGCTTCTGTGAAATCACAGAAGCCGACATGAAATGATACATTGTTTCCACACAGTTAACCATGTCATTTCCTGTATTTTGATATTTGTTTAGAACTTACAATTACGAGTGTATTTGTGCTAAATTTCAGACATGTAGGGGTTAATTAAAGGTGTAAATTCGTTGACAAAAAAATGCGTGGGCTCCCGCTGTATTTTCTCCACCAGACAGACAAAGCAAGCGAGTGGGGGCAGATAATAAAGCCTAGGGAGGGTACTTTTTTTTGTGCCCCCCCTGGCTACTAACATCTGCCCCCAGACACCCCAGAAAGGGCAAATCTATAATTAGATTCGCCCTTTCTGGCACTTTGCCCGTCTATTCCCATTGCCCTGTAGCGGTGGCGAATGGGTTAATAATCTCACCTTAATGTCACCTTAGTATTGAAAGGTGACCTTAAGGCAGGTTAATAATTGAGAGCTGTCAATTAGACAACTATCAATTATTAATCCTATTGAAGTAAATTAAAAAAAACACACACACATTAATAAAAATTAATTTTAATGAAATAAAAACCACATTTTTTTGACCATCTTTTATTTTACACTTAATCCGTGCGAAGCCATTGATCTCCTAAAATAAAGAAAAAAAAAATAAAACAACATTATTCTTACCTATTCCGCCGATCTGTCACGTCCCACGCTGTAATCCTTCACAAAGGGTTAACTAGCTTTGAGCCAAGCAGTGCAAGTAATCCTGCATGCTCAGCTCAAAGCTCCTGAATGAATAAGTTCCTCTCCTGGCGACAGGAGAGGATGTGTTTCATGAATGAAGCTTAATTGATTGTGTCCACTTTCCCTTTAGGTCAGGTCACTAAAGTTAAATTGCCAATAAATCAATTAAGCTCCATTCATGAATCACTTCCTCTACTTTCTGTGGTAGAGGAACTTATTCATTCAGGGGGTTACAGCTAGGAGACAGAATTATCTCTCTGCTAACTGTAACCTCTTAACCCTTTCTGATGGATTACAGCGTGGGACCTGACTGTACATCGGATTGGTAAGTATGATTTTGCTTTTTTATTTTATTTTTATTACAGGAAATGGTTTTTGCAGGAAAATAAAATATTGTCAAAAACTGTGTGATTATTTCATTAAACTTCTTTTTTTATTAAACTGTGTGTGTTTGATTTTTCTATCATACAATAGGATTAATAATTGATAGTTGTCTAATTGACAGCTCTCAATTATTAACCTGCCTTAAGGTCACCTTTCAATACTAAGGTGACATTAAGGTGAGATTATTAACCCATTCGCCACCGCTACAGGGCAATGGGAATAGACGGGCAAAGTGCCAGAAAAGGCGAATTTAATTATAGATTTGCCCTTTCTGGGGTGTCTGGGGGCAGATGTTAGTAGCCAGGGGGGGCACAAAAAATGTACCCTCCCTAGGCTGTTATTATCTGCCCCCACTCGCTTGCTTTGTCTGTCTGGTGGAGAAAATACAGCGGGAGCCCACGCATTTATTTTCAACGAAATTACACCTTTAATTAACCCCTACATGTCTGAAATTTTGCACAAATACACTCATGTAATTGTAAGTTATAAACAAATATCAAAATACAGGAAATGACATGTTTAACTGTGTGGAAACAATGTATCATTTCATGTCGGCTTCTGTGATTTCACAAAAGCCGGCAATTGAATTAGCGGCTATAACAGTATGTAGAAGTCTAGGAACTATAAATATATGTATATATACATGTCACAATGACATGTATATATATATATATATATATATATGTGTTCTATGTGTATATATCTATTCTTTTTTTTGTGATTGAAATACTATTCTTTTGGATCCATTATATGTCAGTTTTGCAAGCCTGCGAGAAATTCTCGCAAGTCGGATGAAAATCGGATGTTACAAGGTACACACACATGCGACTAAATCGCATCTTTGAAGGAAAATCGGATGCCAGAAGGATGTGTGATGTTTGCATTTTGATCCGACAATCGACCGTCTAAAACGGACCGATTTTTTGTCGTTGTGTGTGACGCCGGCCTTACTCTATTAAACATGCACTGTATACAAAAAACACAGGTAATCTGCACCTGCTGCAAAAAAAAAAAAAGCAACAAAAATGCTATAAAATAGGAAGTTCTGAATGCAGCGTTTTTACTGCCAAGAGAGCAGATTTTGGCTGAAGAAAAACAAAAAAAACACAGCAAAAACGCTTCAAGTGAACACAGCCTAAAACAACACATACCTTGTAGATCGATAAGCCAGGCGCTCTGTTCCACTTCACGTACTGTTTGAGCCTAAAAATATGCATTTTTGTTCATTTAATTTAGCCCATTTTCATCTACCCAATATAAACTACTTGCAGGCCAACAGAACTCCAAAAGTGGCTATCCTCCAAGTTCTAATCTACAGTGTTCCTCAACACACATAGGGTCAGCAACATGTAATTTCTTACAATTTTCCTTAGATGTACAATGTAATAAATGTGCACGTGATATGTTTGATGTATTTGGTTAAGCCATCACGTGCACATAATGGGTATTTTTTTTCACTGGCACAATGCCACCGTTGGAAAAGGAAGATTGCAGGTATTTTCAAGGTTGATCAGGAACAACATGCTACCCCTATCAGATTCACTGCCAATATTTTTCTTTGTGTTGTCATCAAAGTAATGCTGTTATCTCCATTGTTTGTTAGTATTTTCTTTATTTGTAAAGTGCTTATACTGCGGGCGGCGTAGAAATAAAATTTTACCCAGGATTACTCTGTTGCACAGCTCTCTCTGTAACACATTTTGGTCAATGCAAATAGCCTTGGTAATAACAGGCGGCAGACATACGGGGAGCGCGGGCATCTCCGGAGCAGGCTCTGCTCTGTGCCTCTGCATTGTTTTGATGTAGTGAAGATGAATCTAGCTAAAAAGGATTACACACCTATCATTTATTTAACAAGAGCATCGTGTCCTCTGCCTGGGTTTTAGGTATGCCGTGTGAATTCTTGGAACAGATTTATTCATATGTGGCTTGTATATTAACAGCTTTTTTTTCTGTATTCTGCCTTGGCTGGGTGTGCAGCTGAGAGGAGAACGCGCCCTTTTAACAAGTTGATTTATTTCTGGAGAAGAAGAGGGGAAAAACATGAATAGAAAGCAATGCACTTGTTCAAAGACGGGTAGGAAAGACACGGAAATGAACGGTTATTCCTATATGTCTGACCCTTTATTAAAGCACAGACCAGAATCTATATGTTTTTATTAAAGCACAGACCAGAATTTAATGTGTTGCTACTGGGGCACTAGATAAAATAGGATATTTCTCATCTCTTAATTACAAATTATTTCAATTAAGTACAATATTGATGTAAAGGTAAGGCCAGAGGTGGCGTTATAGGTGTGATGTGGATGCAACATGGCCAGTGACCAGTTGGTGCTAGGGTTTCCAAATAAAACAATTCTTTCATTTTGCAGAGAAACAGCCGTTTTACCCACCAAGCCAAATAGCCTGAAAAAAACAGTAGGTAGCGGAATAGCTGTACCTTAATGATCCCTTTTAGTAAACTACTATAAACTATTGGGATCTCCCCTTCATAGTTACACATATACTCTGTAGGGCTATAAATATAGTGATGTGCTGTACGATGATTGCACCGCGGGACATAGAAAGATGTCTACTTTTATTCCTTACATCTGATCTCCATTAGCTGGCTAGCCAAGAGAGTTGGCACAAATGGATTCACAGGATCCGGTCCATCGGCCACATCAGTAATCTGTGGCTGCTGGAAAGGAGCCCATCGAACCTCCTCCCACCTCACGGCAACCGCGGCGCTTCGTTTGATTAGCTGGACTGGCACGCCGTCACATCTACTTCACGCTCCAATTATGACATCACGCTAGCACAACTAATCGCTGCCAGAGAAGGTGCTGAATTATCAACCATGTAATACATGGACAGGCCTGCCCTTCTAGAACGGTAGCCACCTTAAGGGCAGAGCAGACGGCCATATTATTGGTCCGAATGTGATCTCACAAAACATCGGATCGTCATTTGGACCAATGTTATTCTATGGGGTCGTGCGCATGTCCGATAAAAAAAGTCGTTGCATGTCCAAGTCAGATCCAATATTCAGAACACCATGCAAGGCAACGAGTGCGCGGGAAAAATGAAACTGCACTTTGATGACATCTGAGTGCCATCCGAATCCCTCACATTGTTTTCTCCATCTTCTCTTCATGCGATAGAATCAGATCACACGATGCTGATACTCTAATCAGAGTTTGATCAGATTGTGATTAGCATAATCGGCCCGATTCTCTTGGATGAGACAATCTACGACGGTCTACACCTAGCCTTACTAAGAGCAGTAGATATCCCAACTTTAACAAGCCATTTCACATCTGCAACTATGATAACATTGACGATATGTTATTACGGTACTTAATTAAACACAATGCAAAGAAGTAAAATGGCTTCTGGCAGGTTATATCATGGGACAGAGACTCAGAATGAATGAAGTGCCATGGGGCACCATTCATATTAGTGGCACACGACTGTACAAGAAAGATTAGGCACTGCATAGATTACAATGCAGTGGTAAAATGAGTGTGGCCCCAAAAAAATCTTCAATGGGAGCTCTGGATGTAAAGAAATTAACTCCTTTATCACCAGTTAACCTACAGGAGAAGGTTTAACTCTCTCATGCCTGCACAGCCGCGCACTTCTCCTTTGGCAAGGGGATGCAATCGGAAGCAGCTGGAAGAAGGTAGCTCTTATTTTTCCTGTCCTTCCAAGGCTAGGCCAGCTGCCAGCTCTCTGAATTATGAATAAGCAATGAACAAAAGAATGCAGATATGGTGCTGACAAGATAATCCTAGGAAATTTATCTGTGACAAATTTCCCGGGATTAACAAATTACATTTGCACAGAACAATAAAAAAAAGGGATAAATATGCAAAGGGGAATGAAGAAGGTGGTAGGTGTTCAGTGGCAGGTACAGTGAGCGGGAACGACGGTGCATCTTAATAAAGGCACAGGGCCAGGTTAACTAAGCGGAGGGCCGCCGTACGGTACAGCGCCCCCCCCGCCACAAACCACTTTATGTCTATTGTAATTAATAGGCTGTATCTGTCTGGAAGGACCATGACTGATTAGTAATTATGAATTTTTGGTTCTTCAATGGTAAGAAATAATTAGACGCATGTTTTCAGCTGTAGCATTATTAATGACAGACCCTTATCTATGAGGGCGTGCAAGCAAAGAATACTGTGGCACTCCGCTCCTCTGGCTTTTCTAGTACGGTCACTCTGCTGGTGGCGCTGTAGCCATTTCTGAATGGATTTCACAATTTTCCTTAGTAGTGAAAGGGCAGTAGATGGAAATAAAGACCATACTTGGCCACTGAAGCATGCAACGTGCAGTTGTGAAAGGACAGCATTAAGTTCAGGCTCAGTGTATTATGTGAGATCCATCTGATGGTGCAGTAGCAAAACCATTGCCAAAGTCACTATATACAGCCAAGAAATCAGCATGGAAGTCACCGATGCCACACACTCTGTGTGTGTAGGGGCAGAGACATTGGATAATTTGGGTAAATATCTTTGAAGCAACAGGTCTCTGTTAAGTTATTTAGCACCAACATATTCTGCAGCTCTGTGCATAGATTGCAATATTCCATATCTGCTCCCAACAGGATTCACAATCTAAATTCCCTAGAATGATTTTCGCATATGGAAGAAACTACTCTAAAGAACGATAATCCAAAAAGTGCATACAGACAGCAATAATATATGTAAAATACCCATCGGTTACTCCTAGACGTTACAGTGCAACAGCCAATTTTGTTCTCTGTTTACACTGGCTGCGAAAGTTATAGATGTCTGCAGACAGTCATTGGCCTCAGGGGTATACGGCCTAAAATCGTGAGGCCAGTGATTGGCTGCAGACATCAGGGTAGGCACACGGGCAGCGATGTCTGCAGCCAATATACAGGGGAGAATATATGTTATTCCATTCATTTCACATGAGTTGCTGCTGGTGTGCAGCTCCTGGATTATCTTGGACAATCCCTGCATGTTGAGCTTTTTCAGATCTAACCCGAGGATGTTAGCGGCAATCATTATCTATGTACTATATTAATAAAAGTATTGGGACAAACCTCTAAACCATTAGATTCAGGTTTTTCTTTTAGTCCTATTACTACAGATGTATAAAATCTAGCTCACAACAGTCTGCCTTTAGGATACACCCAGAAAGAGTGCGTGCAGTGTAGCTTCCGCGCAGACGATGTGGATCTATGGCGATGCAGTTGTGTCGATTGGCCATCGTGATAGGCAGAGTTTCAGCTGCATACAGACAACCGCAGTGTCAAGTCATTTTCTTACAAATGCGTGAAGGAATAGGTCTTTCTAAATATCTCATTAGACAGTCAAAAAGGGAAAGTATGGCACTACCAGAGCATCTCCAATGCGACACATCATATGGCTAAATGGATATTGTAGTGCTCAACTTCATAGGAGACAATTGTAATAGATGCTTCAAAATTAGAAAGAGTGGAGCTCACCAACCACAACAAAATCACTTCATTTTCTCATCATGAAAACATGCTGGGGAGGAAGTAGTATACGCTGTGGACGATGGACGATTCAAGCGTTACAACACTTCTACGGGTCTTCCCAAGAATGTTTTAATGACAAAATAAAGTGATTTATGGATGGCGAGTGCAACTTTTTCTAAAGATCTCACAAAATTTGAGTGTGGCACTGTAATAGGAGCCACCGGTGTAACAACTTAGCCACAAAAAGGAGACAACATATAGTCACAGAGTTCTGAGTGTGGAGACGACATGCAGTCACAGAGCGTTGAGAGCGGAGACGACAGTCACAGAGCTCAGAGAGTGGAGACGACATACAGTCACAGAGCTCAGAGAGTGGAGACAACATACAGTCACAGAGCTCAGAGAGTGGAGACAACATACAGTCACAGAGCTCAGAGAGTGGAGACAACATACAGTCACAGAGCTCAGAGAGTGGAGACAACAAACAGTCACAGAGCTCAGAGAGTGGAGACAACATACAGTCACAGAGCTCAGAGAGTGGAGACAAACATACAGTCACAGAGCTCAGAGAGTGGAGACAACAAACAGTCACAGAGCTCAGAGAGTGGAGACAACATACAGTCACAGAGCTCAGAGAGTGGAGACAACAAACAGTCACAGAGCTCAGAGAGTGGAGACAACATACAGTCACAGAGCTCAGAGAGTGGAGACAACATACAGTCACAGAGCTCAGAGAGTGGAAACAACATACAGTCACAGTGCTCGGAGAGTGGAGACGACATGCAGTCACAGAGCGCTGAGAGCGGAGACGACAGTCACAGAGCTCGGAGAGTGGAGACAACATACAGTCACAGAGCTCGGAGAGTGGAGACGACATACAGTCACAGAGCTCAGAGAGTGGAGACAACAAACAGTCACAGAGCTCAGAGAGTGGAGACAACAAACAGTCACAGAGCTCAGAGAGTGGAGACAACATACAGTCACAGAGCTCAGAGAGTGGAGACAACATACAGTCACAGAGCTCAGAGAGTGGAGACAACAAACAGTCACAGAGCTCAGAGAGTGGAAACAACATACAGTCACAGTGCTCGGAGAGTGGAGACGACATGCAGTCACAGAGCGCTGAGAGCGGAGACGACAGTCACAGAGCTCGGAGAGTGGAGACGACATACAGTCACAGAGCTCGGAGAGTGGAGACGACATACAGTCACAGAGCTCAGAGAGTGGAGACAACATACAGTCACAGAGCTCGGAGAGTGGGGACGACATACAGTCACAGAGCTCAGAGAGTGGAGACGACAAACAGTCACAGAGCTCAGAGAGTGGGGACAACATACAGTCAAAGAGCTCAGAGAGTGGGGACAACATACAGTCACAGAGCTCGGAGAGTGGAGACAACATACAGTCACAGAGCTCGGAGAGTAGAGACGACATACAGTCACAGAGCTCGGAGAGTGGGGACAACATACAGTCACAGAGCTCGGAGAGTGGAGACGACATATAGTCACAGAGCCCGGTGAGTGGGGACAACATACAGTCACAGAGCTCGGAGAGTGGAGACGACAAACAGTCACAGAGCTCGGAGAGTGGAGACGACATATAGTCACAGAGCTCGGAGAGTGGAGACGACATATAGTCACAGAGCTCAGAGAGTGGAGATGACATATAGTCACAGAGCGCTGAGAGTGGAGACGACATACAATCACTGAGCGCCAAGCGTGGAGACGACATACAGTCACAGAGCTCAGAGAGTGGATACGACATAGGGTATGTTTCCACGGTCCGGAATACATCCGGATTAGCTGCGGATTGAACGCTGCGTACAGCCGCAGCGTTTAATCCGCAGCGTCCTGATGTTACAGCATAGTGGAAGAGATCTGAAGAAATCCCGTCTCCACTATGCGTACTAAAACGCGGGTGACACACCCACGAAACCGAACATGAGGCGCATCTTTATAGAACGAAGCATGTCTATTTTTCTAGAGGAGACGCTCAGTCTCCGCAAGATAAATAATACAGTGTATGGATATGATGCGGTGGTTCTGCATGTGTTCAATGAACACTTGCAGAATCACGGCGCGTAGAAAGGGGGGCGGCGCTATGGGCGGAGAGGGCTTTCCGCTGCGTCTAAAGCGCCAGCAATCCGGACCATGGAAACATACCCATATAGTCACAGAGCGCTGAGCGTGGAGACGACATACAGTCACAGAGCTCCGAGAGTGGGGACGACATACAGTCACAGAGCTCAGAGAGTGGGGACGACATACAGTCACAAAGCTCAGAGAGTGGGGACGACATACAGTCACAGAGCTCGGAGAGTGGGGACGACATACAGTCACAGAGCTCAGAGAGTGGGGACGACATACAGTCACAGAGTGCTGAGAGTGAAGACGACATACAGTCACTGAGCTCGGAGAGTGGAGACGACAAACAGTCACAGAGCTCAGAGAGTGGGGACAACATACAGTCACAGAGCTCCGAGAGTGGGGACGACATACAGTACAGAGCTCAGAGAGTGGGGACGACATACAGTCACAGAGCACAGAGAGTGGGGACGACATACAGTCACAGAGCTCGGAGAGTGGGGACGACATACAGTCACAGAGTGCTGAGAGTGAAGACGACATACAGTCACTGAGCTCGGAGAGTGGAGACGACATACAGTCACAGAGCTCCGAAAGTGTAGACGACATCTAGTCACAGAGCGCCGAGGGTGGTGACGACATACAGTCTCAGGGCGCCGAGCGTGCAGACTACATACAGTCACAGAGCTCGGAGAGTAGGGACGACATACAGTCACAGTGCTCGGAGAGTGGGGATGACATAGAGTCACAGAGTTCTGACAGTTGACGTGAATATCGCATAAAAAACACCAAAACTCTGATGACTCAATAACTGCAGAATTTCAGAAAATAATTTAATGGCAGTAATGTTTGTGAAATGATAACAAGGATACGGATCCTACAGCGAAAAATCTGCAGCATATTCAATAGCTGCAAAATGCATGAATGTTACCAATCTTCATTTCCAGTAGTGTTCAAAATCATGAGGTAATCACAAAATCTTTATACTAGATTTTATTTCCATCATTGGGAACATTGCACATTGTTTTCTAATTCAAAACATGAAGACAAATGTATATATTTTTTAACTACTTTACAGAAAATAACGAAAAATGAACATTGGGCTATTCTAAAAAATAGCAGTATCTGCATTTAACAATACAAACTCACAATATGTACTTTGCTTTGAGGATTTAGTATTCATGTGAATATCTAACCTAATATTTAGTTGTATACCCACAGTTTTTTAGAACTGCATCACATCTATGTTGCATAGTCAACCATCGTCTGTCACCTGTTTATTCCAGCCCTGGATACTTGGACCACTTCCCACAATTTTTTGGCATTTGTTGGCTTTGCCTCATAAACGGCATTTCTAATGTCACCCCACAAGTGTTCTATCGGATTAATGTCCGGGGATTGTGCTGGCCACTCCATAACCTCAATTTTGTTGGACTGGAACCAAGATTTTGCTTGTTTACTGGTGAGTTTAGGGTCGTTGTCTTGTTGAAACACCCATTTCAGGGGCATATCCTCTTCAGCGTAAGGCAATATGACCTCTTCAAGTATTTTAATACAGCTCTGGCAAAAATTAAGAGACCACCACATCAAATCCCTGTCATGGGCAGCCCATTCTCCAGACCTGAACCCCATTGAAAACCTCTAGAATGTAATCAAGAGGAAGATGGATAGTCACAAGCCATCAAAGAACTGCTTACATTTTTGCACCAGAAGTAGTGAAAGACTGGTGGCAAGCATGCCAAGACGCATGAGATCGGTGATTAAAAATCATGGTTATTCCACAAAATACTGATTTCAGAACTCTTCCTGAGTTAAAAGATCAGTATTGTTATTTCTAAATTATTATGAACTTGTTTTGTTTGCATTATTTGAGGTCTGAAATCTCTGTTTTTTTTTTAATTTTGACCATTTTTCTTTGTCAGAAAAAAAATACAAAATGTATTGCTTGGAAATTCGGTGACATGTCAGAAGTTTATAGACTAAAAGAACAATTTACATTTTACTCAAAAATATACCTATAAAGAGAAAAATCAAACATACTGAACATTTGAAAGTGGTCTCTTAATTTTTGCCAGAGATGTATATGCAAACTGGTCCATGATCCCTGGTATGCGGTAAATAGGTCCGTTCACCATAGTAAGAGAAACTTGTCCATTACATGATGCTTGCACCACCATGCTTCACTGTCTTCAGAGTGTACTGTGGCTTGAATGCTGAGTTTGAGGGTCATCTGATGAAGTGTCTGTGGCCTTTGGACCCAAAAAGAACAATTTTACTTTCATCAGTCCACAAAATGTTTCTCCATTTCTCTTTAGGCCAGCTGATGTGATATTTGGCAAATTGTATCCGCTTCAGTACATGTCTTTGTTTTAACAGTGGGACTTTGCGGGGACTTCTTGCTATGAGATTAGGGTCACACAGGCATCTTCTGTCACAGAACTCACAGGTAACTTGAGACTGTGTTTGATCCTCCTGGACCTGATCATTAGCTGAGCCTTTGCCATTCTGGCTATTCTTCCATCCATTGGAATGGTAGTCTTCCGTTTTCTTCCACGTCTCTGGTTTAGCTTTCCATTTTAAAGCATGGCAGATCATTTTAGCTGAACAGCCGATCACTGTCCCCACTTCTTTATAAGTTTTACCTCCTCCAATCAACTATATAATCAAAGTACGCTGCTCTTCTGAACAAGGTCTTGATCCACCCATATTTCTCAGGCTTTCAAGGAGAAATGTATGTACAATATGTCCTGGCTTCACCCTTAAATAAGGGCCACCTGATTCACACCAGTTTCTTCACAGAATGACTGACCTCACTTATTGAACTCCACACTGCTATTATTTTGAACACCTGCCTTTTTAATTACCGTAATTATTCTAACACACAGACACAAAAACCTGCATTCTGCATCTAGTTTATTTGTTTCTAAATGTTTCTTCAAATCTGCATCAAAATTTATGGAGAACTTTTTCACATAGCTTCCATTTGGTTGGACTTAACCTTACAAAGACCAATGATGTTCAGCCCTTGAGATGACCCTGCTGCATATCAACAATGCTAAACACAAAAACACAGATTTCTCTTGAAAGAGTAACTAGACCTTTGTAAGGTTTTCTTATATTTCAGTACCCTTATAATTACAAGCAGAACGGTAGGGTACTGGGTCCTGAGACCCCCACCGATCACTTATAGTCCCCTGAGAAGTGCAAAACTCCAGCCCGAGCACGCACACAGCAGGGTATGGATTCAATAGAAAGTGTAGGCGTGCGAGGAAGCCTCTGCCTTCTACCGAATCCGTACTCTGGTCTGAGCGAGCGAGCGATCATCCGGGAGTTGTGCGCTCCTGTCTGCCGAGCTGTGTACCTCTCAAAGAAAGATGAGTGATCGGTGGGGGTTCTCAGGGCCTGAACCCCCACCGATCTGCTTGTAATTATAAGGGCATTGAACAATGAAAAAAACTTATAAAGGTTTAGTTACACTGTAAATCAGGAGCAGCTATAATTAAAAAGAGAAATTGGCAATTCTTCATTACTGGATCAACGCAGTTAATGGCACATAAAGCCAGCACATTTTTAAAGGTTTCTTTTTCCTATTTGATACATGGTAATTTGAAGAATTCTCCATCACCAGGTGCACAGTTCAATTAACTTTCTGTTTGCAAATCATAGTAAAGAAAATGAGATATTAATTTTCATGCTGAACTCTAGAATAAAACTGATGAATAATAATTGTCATGTGTACCCTGACTGATAGGCGGACAAGCGCAGGACTCGGAAAGCCTGAAGTTTGTAGGACTAGGCCATAAGCTAACCTTAACTCATGACAGCCCTTACCATGAACTTAGGCTCATCTCATGGCTTAAAGTTCCATAAGCTGACGCGTTTTAGGTTGGCAACTCGTATTCATAGCTGTTATAGAGAGATATAAGGTGAGGGTTTAAATAGTAAGAGGAAAAGGTGCAGTCTAATCAAAGAATTGTTGTAACCAATGAAAGACCATTATGAAGAAAAAAGAAAAAAAAAATTAATTTGCCTTATTTTTTTTTCTGTTTTTTCTTCATGCTGGTGTTTCATTGGTTACAACAAATTCTATGATTAGACTCCACCTTTTCCTTTTACTATTTAAACCCACATGTCATGTCCCTCTATAACAGCCATGAATAAGAGTTGCTAACCCAAAATGCGCAAGTTTATGAATCCTAAATCTATTTTGCTTTTTCTCACCATGTTTTTAATTTAACAATAAAAGTTATATTTTAACCTATTTTTCAATGGTACTGGAGCCCATCCTCATGGACCTACTCTCCCATTTCTGACCTGGATACCAGCCTGGTGGGTTCCTGTGCCACACCCTGACAAAACAAAGGGTTCCTATGAGAATGCAAATGGTTTTTACACTGAATTATCCCCAATGGAAGCTGAGCGGATTACCATTTTTTTCCCCTTCGCTAGAAAAGTGCAAGACATGCTGCTTAATTGAGTAAAAGGAAGTTTCAGCACCTATAGTACTGGTAAAAGTAAGTTTCAGCACCTACAGTGCTGGCAAAAATGCTGCCCACAGACTGTAAGTCTGCAGAACATGAGAATCAGGACATTTCCTGGACATATTTGACTGGTTCCGTATACAGTGGGCACAGAAAGTATTCAGACCCCTTCAAATTTTTCACTCTTTGTTTCATTGCAGCCATTTGGTAAATTCAAAAAAGTTCATTTTTTTCTCATTAATGTACACTCTGCATCCCATCTTGACTGAAAAAAAAAACAGAAATGTAGAAATTTTTGGCAAATTTATTAAAAAAGAAAAACTGAAATATCACATGGTCATAAGTATTCAGACCCTTTGCTCAGTATTGAGTAGAAGCACCCTTTTGAGCTAGTACAGCCATGAGTCTTCTTGGGAATGATGCAACAAGTTTTTCACACCTGGATTTGGGGATCCTCTGCCATTCTTCCTTGCAGATCCTCTCCAGTTCCGTCAGGTTGGATGGTGAACGTTGGTGGACAGCCATTTTCAGGTCTCTCCAGAGATGCTCAATTGGGTTTAGGTCAGGGCTTTGTCTGGGCCAGTCAAGAATGGTCACAGAGTTGCTCTGAAGCCACTCCTTTGTTATTTTAGCTGTGTGCTTAGGGTCATTGTCTTGTTGGAAGGTGAACCTTCAGCCAAGTCTGAGGTCCAGAGCACTCCAGAAGAGGTTTTGATTCAGGATATCTCTGTACTTGGCCGCATTCATGTTTCCTTTAATTGCAACCAGTTGTCCTGTCCCTGCAGCTGAAAAACACCCCAACAGCATGATGCTGCCACCACCATGTTTCACTGTTGGGATTGTATTGGGCAGGTGATGAGCAGTGCCTGGTTTTCTCCACACATACTGCTTACAATTATCACCAAAAAGTTCTACTGTTGTCTCATCAGACCAGAGAAACTTATTTCTCATAGTCTGGGAGTCCTTCATGTGTTTTTTTTAGCAAACTATGTGGGTTTTCATATGTCTGGCACTGAGGAGAGACTTCCGTCTGGCTACTCTGCCATAAAAGCCCAATTGGTGGAGGGCTGCAGTGATAGTTGACTTTGTGGAACTTTCTCCCATCTCCCTACTACATCTGTGGAGCTCAGCCACAGTGATCTTGGGGTTGTTCTTTACCTCTCTCACCAAGGCTCTTCTCCCACGATTGCTCAGTTTGGCTGGACGGCCAGGTCTAGGAAGACTTCTGGTGGTCCCAAACTTCTTCCATTTAAGGATTATGGAGGCCACTGTGTTCTTATGAACTTTGAGTACTGCAGAAATTTTTTTGTAACCTTGGCCAGATGTGTGCCTTGCCACAATGCTGTCTCTGAGCTCCTTGGCCAGTTCCTTTGACCTCATGATTCTCATTTGGTCTGACATGCACTGTGAGCTGTGAGGTCTTATATAGACAGGTGTGTGCATTTACAAATACAGTCCTATCAGTTTAATTAAACACAGCTGGACTCCAATGAAGAAGAACCATCTCAAGGAGGATCACAAGGAAATGGACAGCATGTGACTTAAATATGAGTGTCTGAGCAAAGGGTCTGAATACTTATGACCATGTAATATTTCAGTATTTGTTTTTTAATAAATTTGCAGAAATTTCTACATTTCTGTTTTTTTTTCAGTCAAGATGGGGTGCAGAGTGTACATTAATGAGAAAAAAATGAACTTTTCTGAATTTACCAAACGGCTGAATTGAAACAAAGAGTGAAAAATTTAAAGGGGTCTGAATACTTTCCGAACCCACTGTATGTACCAAAAGCCGTTTGGAGACGAGTTCAGATGCAATGACTGTAAGTTAGGATACTTTATATTAGGAAATACAAGTACCGGTATGTGCAGGGGACTAGGGGGAGAAGCTCTGGTAATAATATAAGATGGAAGTAGTGTAAATGTACACACCATGATATATTTTATATTTCTACCCTTCCTATAGACCAGGAAGACATCAAGGAATTTGGCTCCTAAAATGTATCACAATTCGATCAATCCTAATATATCCAAATTTAAGGTGAAACCAGAATACAAACAATACGCCTGCCATGTGAAAAAATAAATGAGCAACTACCAGAAGAGATGATAATAAACCGTAATGTGTGATCCTATAAAAAGCTTTTACCGTACTTGCATGTTTGTGCAAAAAAAGGTCATAGGAAAAAAAGAGGGTAGGAGAAATTTAGGATGAGACTAGAGACCACAATAGATCCTGTAGGCACCAGAGAACAAGTCAGTATTATATCACTAGAATTACGGTACATCTTAATAACCAGCTCTAAAATCTAAATCGCTCACATCATATGCTAGCACCAAAACATCAGATGCGTCTACAGCAGTGAATCCATCTCCAGACAGAAGGCTGCCAAATGACGGCAAGGCTCGGCACGTTGAGATGAAAATAAAAATGACACCGTGTCAACACACGGATCAGCTGTTTTCTACAGCATCTTCATCCCAGACCAAAATATCGCTCATACTCAGATTCTCTCACCTGGACAGAAAAGCGTTCGTCCAAACACCACAATCTGGCCACAGTCCCAAAAATGTTCCATTGCTTTCCAAAATTTTCTATTTGACATTAACAAAGGTTTTAAATGCTTGCAAGGAGAGAGTTAAAAATATTTTATATCCACAAGGGTACGCCGTCATTCTGATATCCGAAATCTCCCTGTGTTGCTGTAATTTCTGTTATTAAATTAATGACTTTCTTAATATTATTTCCCCCGCACCAACTTATGAGAGCGCGGGATCTGTGCCAGGAACCTTCTCCAAATTCTTAGCCCAGTGATAGCAGAGGCTTGTAAAGACGAGGGATCTTGGGTGTGCAGCACAATGCCATCCTTCAGGGTCACAATCCCTGTCACCAAGATTAAAAAAAAATAGTTTTTTTTTTTTTTTTAGTGTATTATTTATAGTAAATGTATGAGCAGTGAATGAAAATATCTGTTTCTTAGTTCAATCTAAAGCTGGGCATAGACACAATTTTTATATTTTATTTTTTTGCAAACTGGATAACTGTGAGATAAATGACAATTACAGTTAAGTTTATAGTAGTAAAAAAATCATCTGTTTTAATTCAAGGATTTCTGCTCTGTTGCTCCAATCACTCAAGGCCCGATTTATTTAAGGTGCTTACACAAATTTCTTGCAGAAAAAAAACTGCAAAATTTTTGTGCAACTTTTGGCACTTTTACATCAGTCATTGTTAGCTCTGCCAAAGTGAGTAAAGCTGGCGCATAGCTAAAGCCGCCTGGCAGATCAACCGGGACTGTGGGTAGGGTTTTCAGCTTCTGCACTCCTACCAGCCTCCTATTTTAAAGTTTGGTCTAGCGCCACCCTTGCCGCTTGCGCACATTCATCTCCCGGTGGTCTTTAGCAAAACTGACGTCTGAATGTCTTCAGAAAAATAGCGCCGGAGGCTGCCCACAGACCTGCCACAAGGTCCTGCCCTGATGCAAGAAGAGGATGTTGCACTTCTAATGTGAATTAAACAGGAACCAGGATGCGGGTTCCTTCCCTACAGGTATCTACTGTATAAAATCAGCATAAAAGCGCCATTGTGGCCATACCTTTATTTTAACATACTAAACCATGATGACAAGTTCCCTTTAAACGCATCTCACTCGAGCGCTGATCCCTTCATTAAAATTGGCGTGCAAACCACCAATCTAAAACAATATGGATCTTATTGCTCACACTTAAGTTTCTCGACAATTGCAAAAGAAAAATACATGTGGGGCAAAACAAATAATGGTACACATCCAAGAACGGCAAAACCGTAAGAAATGAAGACTATGATTCCCACGTAAAGTAAAAAACAATACCAGACCGACCAAGTAATGATGCACTATTCACTGCTCTACCCTACAGCACATACTGGAATAGGCATCAATACAGTAATCCATCAATAAAGGTTTGATCACACGTTGCATTTTTGCTGCGTTGTTTCCGTAGAACCCCCCCAGTGTTTTCCAGTACCAGCAAAGTGAATGAGAAATCTGAAATTTTGTGCATATGCTGCAAATTGCAAGCGGCACCAGTATGACGCAATTGAGTGGCAGCTGAAAAAGTTTGCACTGCCCAATCCAAAAGTCAAGGAGTAATGAAGTAGATGTCAAACCAAAGAATTCCCCTTAATGGTGGCTTCAGGTGGACACAATTTCAGAATTAAAACAAAGCAATGGATTCCCAGTAATGTTAGCCCATAAAGATACATGGTACATCTTGACTGCGGGATTCATTTTGCCTTACCCAAATGATCAATCAGCCTCTGAGGTCTCTTTTTTTTTTATACAAGCTGCTAATCCTGAAAAAATGGAGAACAACTTAAGAGAATCCAATAGAGTTGTTACAGGAAACATGAATCTGTATTTGTCTAGAAAAACAATGAAACAGAGCAACAAAAAAAACATGAACATAAAGAATGTTAGGCATCAGCCTTTCAGGAGCCATGGTCATACTGGCAGCTACTCAACTTTCCCAGAATGAGATAGATAAATGTCTGCCCTGAGGCTGGATCCTGCTAAGTGTATGGCCACAGGACATGTCTTCCACCACAATACTACCCCCAGCTTCATCCACCTCCAGCGCTTTGGAATAGCAGATCCTGGAATGTCTATACGATGCAGATATTACCACTGGAGAATTCAATTGTAAATGTGGATCCTCAGGCTTTGCCTTTGTCTCCTTTCATATATATATTTTCTGTGCACATACATAAAAGCCAATAGCATTATAATTACCTCTCAATCCATTCAAATACAAACACACAGCACTTTGTTTTTAATTTCTCTTTTAATTCCACTGGTATTGATCTGTTTGTGGCCAAGAGAAGATTGGGCTGAAGGTCTTAATCAGGAAGGGAGACGGAGCAAAAGAGAGAAAGAGATATTGGAAAAGATATATAGGGAGAGACAGGGAGGGTTAAATAGAGTGGTAGAAGAGAGCGTGCACACAGAGACATAAGGGAAGACACGGCGGTAGATGAGAGACAACAGGGCACTGAGTGACAGACATGAAAGAAGCCCTGAGAGTGAGAGATGCCGGCCGACCAACATTCCAGAACAAAAGACACTCGGACCATAAAGCAGCAAATTAAGTTGGCTGATTCTCTGTCATTGCTTATTATTATATCCCTCCCGCAGGCAAATCCACATCACGCCAGAAGGATTATATCATTTACACATGCAAATGGGCTCTGTATCTTCCTATGGATATCATGCAAGGGATTCATTCCCGCTCCATGCAGTACATTAGAAAATCTGCACTGACATATCTACCCTGCGCAGGCGGGAGTAGTGAGAGGGTGAGGAACGCACAGGGAGGGAAAGAGAGGAGAGGATGAGGCTCCAGAGCCACAGATCGCTTGTCTGCTGCAATCTTCTCTTCCTAGAAGTCTCCAAGAAAAGGAAAGGTCTCGGATGATCTCCTTCATCAAACACAGATGTTCTTATGGCAGCTTTCAATATTCGGACACTCTTTTTTCCCAAACCAATAGACGTTGCAGATGTGTTGACAGGTGCCGCCAGTTTTTGGTTGGGACCGCCAACAATCTGATCTCTATGAAGGCTGTCGCTTAACTTTCCATATTGGAAGGAGGGAAATGAATAGCATGATCTGTATTTTTGCTTTCCGATTCCGCTCAGCTTATTAATGTGCATTATTACATGGTGTGGACATCTTACCATTCATTCCGTAGACGTGAATGGGAAGGTTTTCTGTAGTAGGTGTATAAAACGCATTCAGATGTACGGGAGAGAAATCTGCCATATGTGAACCTACCACAACATACAGGCTCGTTCAGTGTGTAAAGCGACTAGAGAATACAAATCCCTATATCAGCAGCCCCACAAAATCCACTAAGTAGAGAGGTCCCTCTTGTGCCGCCGTGCCATGCTCCGCCAGGTTCACTATGAGGGAGAATAACTCCATAAAACAACATGCGATGGGGACACGACTTATTCACGACAAATTCATAAAAAACAACATACAGTATGACGCCGCATAAAGTAGGAAGCTTATGAGGGTGTAGTAGAGACCTCATCAATGTCTACAAGTATACAATGGAGTCATTATACAGCAGCATGCAGGCTTAGGGCCTCATTCAGACACCGGGAGTCACGTACATCAGTGTTCACAGATAGAACACGTATTCAGTGTAATCTACGTGACTGTTCACACTTCCATGTTTCTTTGAAAAAAAATAAATCAGACTGATTGGAGTCACAGAACAAGAACAGCCAAGCAAATGTTAAGTTCTGGGAAAAATCACAGCCAGCTCACGCATGGTGTCAGTGACATGTCCGTTTTTCACAATTACAATGGGAAGGAGAAGCTTTGCAATTTTTTTTTTCTTTACAAATAAGAAAAACACTCATGAAACACCGATGGTAACAACTGACCGAAAACTGGTCCAAAACACGAATGAAAATTGGTGATTTTATTTTACGTATTTGAAAAAATAAACGGACCTCTAAATGATGCCTAAGGCTAGGGTCACACAAGAGTATTTTTTGTCATCCGAGAATTTTGGATCAATTATGTAAATTGCACTCTGATCAGAATGCAGTCCAATCTCTTGGATGAGGAAAAGATAGTCCAAAAAAATCTCCATCTTCTCCATTGTGCCAGTGAGTGTAAAGTCAGATGTCATCCGAGTGCAATCTGATGGTTTCCACACACTCATTGACTTACATGGCAGATCCAAATATCAGAGCAAACTCGGGCATGCAGAGACATTTTCCTTGGATCGGCTCTGTCCAAGGGAAAAAATCTGACACGTGCATGGCCCCATAGACTAATATTGGTTCATTTGCAATCTGATGTCTTCTTGGATCGTACTCGGACAGCAAACACCTCATTTGCACTTGATCTTATACTAAGGACACATAAACATCCAACAGTGAGAAAAAAAAAGTATTTAGTCTGCCACCACTTGTGCAAGTTCTCCCACTTAAAAAGATGAGAGAGGCCTGTAATTGACATCATAGGTAGACCACAACTATGAGAGTCAAAATGAGAAAACAAATCCTGAAAATCACCTTGTCTGATTTGGCAAGATTTATTTTGCAAATTATGGTGGGAAATAAGTATTTGGTCATTAACAAAAGTTCATATCAATATTTTGTTATATATCCTCTTGTGGCAATGACAGAGGTCAAACGTTTTCTGTAAGTCTTCACAAGGTTGGCACACACTGTTGGTGGTATGTTGGCCCATTCCTCCATGCAGATCTCCGCTAAAGCAGTGAGGTTTTGGGCCTGTCGCTGGGCAACACGGACTTTCAAGTCCCTCCAAAGGTTTTCTATGGGGTTGCGATCTGAAGGCTGGCTAGGCCACTCCAGGACCTTCATATGCTTCTTATGAAGCCACACATTTGTTGCCCTGGCTGTGTGCTTGGGATCATCATGCTGAAAGATCCATCCACGTTTCATCTTCAGTGACCTTGCTGATGGAAGGTTTGCACTAAAAATCTCACAATATATGGCCCCATTCATTCTTTCATGTCGTCCTGGTTCCTTTGCAGAGAAACAGCCCCAAAGCATGATGTTGCCACCCCCATACTTCACAGTAGGTATGGTGTTCTTTGGATGCAACTCAGCATTCTGTCTCCTCCAAACACGACGAGTTTTGTTTCTACCAAACAGTTCTACTTTGGATTCATCAAGCCATATGTCATTCTCCCAATACTTTTCTGGATAATCCCAAAGCTCTCTAGCAAACTTCAGACGGGCCCGGACATGTACTGGCCTAAGCAGGGGGACACGTCTGGCACGGCAGGATCCGAGTCTCTGGCGGCGTAGTGTGTTACTGATGGTAGCCTTTGTTACGGTGGTCCCAGCGCAATGCAGTTCATTCACTAGGTCCCCCCGTGTGGTTTTGGGATTTTTGCTCACCGTTCTTATGATCATTTTGATCCCACGGGGTGAGATCTTGCGTGGAGCCCCAGATCGAGGAAGATTATCAATCGTCTTGTATGTCTTCCATTTTCTTATTATTGCTCCCACAGTTAATTTCATCACACCAAGCTGCTTGCCTATTGCAGACACAGTCTTCCCAGCCTGGTTCAGGGCTACAATTTTGTTTCTGGTGTCCTTCGACAGCTCTTTGGTCTTAACCATAGTGGAGTTTGGAGTGTGACTGTTTGAGGTTGTGGACAGGTGTCTTTTATACTGATAACCAGGGTGGATAAAAATCATGATTTTTTTAAAAAAATCAAAAAAAATCTGATTTTTTTTATTTAAATCTGATTTTTTTGATTTAAATCGGATTTTTTTGATTTAAATAGGATTTTTTAATCAAGTTGTACACAAGCAAAACTTTGTCTTTTTGCAAATCAAATTATTTTACACAAATAAAAATATTAAAACAGTTGATGATTATGAAACCTAATAATTTTTATTTGCACTATTAAACAATCAGAATTGAACTACAGAGAGTAAGGCTATGGTTCCACGGTCCGTAACCATAGCGCTTTTGACGGAGCGTAAATTCCGCTCCGTCTAAGCCCCGCCCCTTTCTGACGCGCGATCTTTCCGGAGGTGTTCAGGACACCTCCGGAACACCTCCGGAAAGAGCGCAGGGCTGCATAGCCCTGTGTTAATTATGTTGCGGCGACGCACCGTCGCCGCAATACGCTAGGACATGCTGCGGTCTAAAAAGACGCGCCGCATGTCCGTTTACGCAGGTTTGCCACCTGCGTATTGTTACGCATAGTGGAGACGGGATTTCTTGAAATCCCCTCCACTATGCTGTAACATCTGGACGCTGCGTGTTTGGCGCTGCGCCAGCGCACAGCGCCAAACACGCAGCGTTTCCTGACCGTGGAAACTCACCCTAAAGGTACTGCCACACTAAACGCTCCCGCTAACGATCACGATAACGACGCATACTAATGCGATCGTTTTTGTGATCGTTTTAATGTCGCTAGTAGCTGCCACACTTAGTGATCTTGTTAACGACGCATAAGCGGTTAGCGATCTCATTAACGACTTTAACGGTCATTGCGATGTAAAAAACATTGTTCACAAAAGGTGCCAGACACAGCGATATAGGCTCACCAGCGGGACGCCAACTATCTAAATACGGTCCAGAACTCTAGTGAACGATCAGCGAGATCACAGCAGGGGCCACGTCGTTGCTACATGCCACACACAACAGCGTCACTAACGAGATCGCTAAATAGTGACGTATTTTAGCGATCTCGTTAGCGACGCTGTTTAGTGTGGCATACCCTTAAGTACTTTTTAACAATAGCCTATCTCTAACGTTTGAAGTAAGCAAACATCTTCAGTGAATACATCAGTCCTTTAAGCCTACTGTTTATTTAGGACTTTTAATAGGAAAACTAGTTGTCCTGCTTTAGCAGTTCCTAAGCGGTTTCGGACTGTTGTGTGCACAAAACCAAATGAAGAAGAAAACAATCTCTCTACTCCTGCCGATGAAGCCGATGCAGTCAGTAGCTGAGTAGCTACATTTATTATCTTCGCTGGAAGAACAAGTGATTGCGACTTCCACCAGTCCAGTGGTTTTAGTTCATTAACGACGTTATCTGCAAACATGTATTTTTGAAATGGTGCAGATTCACACTTCAATTTCAGCACAGTTGCCACAATGTCATGGTTAGTATTGGCGAGCCACTCCATTGCAGAGTTGATTTCCGCCTCAGATAGTTTTTTCCCTCTGTAGATGGGATGCAAGATATTGGCTAAATAGTGTTCTTCTTTTAATGCTTGGTCCTTGCGGTGGTGTATTGCAACCTTTACATTGTTTGAGAGGTTCAAGCGATCTAGCGAACCTTCTAAATCTTTCCAAACTTCTGTGGCATCAGCTATGGTTGCAGTATCTTTCTGCATTTTATCCAACGCAATAGATATTGGCTTTAACCTTTCCAAAAGGTCCTCGGCATTTCTCTGCACACCAAGATTTAATACTTTGCTTCGTATATTAGCATCAATTTTATCCCGATGTGTTTCGCAAATGGACACTAATTTTGACCAGTTGTTAATAAACAGTTCCAAGCATTCAGCCAAGGTATTCCATCTAACATCTTGTGGTAGAACCAACTTCAGTCCTCCCATTTCCTTGTAGGTTGCATGTGCAAAATGATTATTGCGGAAATATTTAACAATTTCTACAACATGTTCCTTGACACCCGAAATAATATGCAGGTCTTTTGCCAAAAGATGCAACAAATGGGCAGAACAACCGTATGTAATGACATTTGTGTCATCCTCATGTGCCAGTTCCGCTCGCATTTTTGCCACATTGCTTGCGTTATCAGTAACTAAGCTCCTTACTTTACATCCAAACTGTTCTTGGCATTGGTGAATTGAGTTCTTAGCAATTTCAAGTAAATATTCAGCAGTATGTGAATTTCCAGATGTGTCGATTGTGTCTGTAAGGTAAGTTTCACCATCTTCTGTTGTGACACAAGTGCAAATTATGGGGTCGTTGTGGATGTTGCTCCAACCATCCAAGCTCATGTTAACAACTTTGTCTTTCAAATATTTTGTACAAGCCGCTCTTTCTTTGTGTATACAGCCTGAAGATGTTTTCCTGAGATATCAAATCTACTTGGTGGTTTGTAGCCTGGTCTTATTCCTTCGATCATTTGTACAAACAATGGATGTTCAACTAGTCGGAAAGAAGAATTGGTTGCAAATATGAATTTAGCAATTAATTCATCAAAATGTTCTTTCTGGCTCGTCGTAGTCTTTAAGAGGAATTTTTCTACACTTTGCATGCAAAGTTTTTTGTTGGGCTGCTTTGTTGAAGTTGTACCCAGATATTGATTGTCACGTGGAGCACAAGCCATATTTGACCCTGAAAGCACTGTAATTAAAAATATAATTCGACTGCGTATTTGAAGAAATATAACGAAAATATTTTGAAACAAACTTTTTGAACAATGTAATGGTCCTCGTCCTATAAGGGCTGTCTCAAAAGTTATGCTACTCAAGTTTCCGGTGAAGTTGCTGTAATACTAGTAATATCAGAGCAACTAAAAAAAATTATGTCGCAAAAGTTTTAAAAAATGTTTTTTTTAAAAAAATGGTCAATTTGGCAGACTTCAAAAGTGAATTGTAGCCTACAATAAAAAAAAAATAGGCGTATACACACTTTTATTTTTACTTAACGTTAATCTTCTGTGAAATATTGCCTTAACATAAATTTAAATTCTATACTCCAGAACTAGTGCTAGAAATTTTTCTTTTCACAGACTTTAACCATCCCAGTAAAACGTCTGTTAAAATAGGTTGTAATTGCCAGACTTACCACTAGTGCTAGGGTCCTGGTGCATAAGAAGCTGTGGGGGTTCATTGACATTAGTTGTATCACTATCAACATCTTCATTTCCCTTCTGGTTGCAGTTTTCATAATGTGATTTCAAACGGCAAACAAGTCCTTGGATATCCTTTTGACAGTATTTGCACTTTGCTCTCCCACCTTTCTTTCCAAGCTCTGCTGGCATCTCAACAAAATGAACCCAAATAGGGTCTCTCTTACGACCTGCCATGGCTCACGCAGATCACTTCTGAAGTTTGATTGTTACTACAGCCAAGTACTGCTGACTGACTATCCAACAAGTTTGGGCATGTCAACTGAATGGAAAAAGAAACTGAAACCAAGCTACAGAAAGTGAAACCAAGCTAGAAGTGTGGAGTTAATTGAACAATGATTGAAAGTTTTAGATTTTAATCGTGATTTATATTAAAAAAACTTTTGATTTAAATCAGTGATTTAAATCATGATTAAAATCACGATTTAAATCGATCTGATTTAAATAGAAAAAAATCATTTGATTTAAATCATGATTTAAATCGTTGATTTAAATCGGCGCGATTTAAATCAATCCACCCTGCTGATAACAAGTTCAAACAGGTGCCATTACTACAGGTAATGAGTGGAGGACAGAGGAGCCTCTTAAAGAAGTAGTTACAAGTCTGTAAGAGCAAGAAATCTTGCATGTTTTTAGGTGACCAAATACTTATTTTCCACCATAATTTGCAAAATAAATCTTGCTAAATCAGACAAGGTGATTTTCTGGATTTGTTTTCTCATTTTGACTCTTCTCATAGTTGTGGTCTACCTGTGATGTCAAATACAGGCCTCTCTCATCTTTTTAAGTGGGAGAACTTGCACAATTGGTGGCTGACTACTACTTTTTTTCCCCACTGTATATGCTTCTATACACTGGTGGACACCGAAAAAAAAGGGCCCATGTGCAAGTACAATACATGGGCCTTTTGCAGCCCAAGAGCTCCTAAAAATGAAAAATAGCACCAGCTTTGGAGGTATAAGTGAGCCGCCCTCTACCTCTTGGGCCCCTGTGCAGCGCACAGGCTGCACCAATGATATGTCGCCCCTGCTTCTATAAACTAGGACTAGATAATGTTAAACTGCTCACAACAGCTGCACAGGCCGAGATGAAATTCTTGCGTTCCCCATAAATTATGCATGCTTAGTATTAAGCCTAATATTGGATAAAATTGACAGGATAACAGAAATATTGCATTTTGCAGCTTTCATTGTTAATCAAGTTTAAAAATAATTTTCTGGCAAGTTTAAAATCTAAATAATCTGCAGCAAATTAAACTGCTGTCCCAGATTAGATTTTTATGGTGTATGCTTGAAGAAAAATCCCTGCCTGTTTATTGGAAAGAGAGAGAACAAAGACATCTAATGCAAAACCCCTGCACCACAGATATTCCAGTAATACCACTGCAAACAGAACAAGCCCCTGCCAGCTAAATACCGCCTAATATACTTACATCTACTCCTGTGGGGATCTTGCTTATGAAACCCAAGTACGACAAGCACCTTAAAGCCTCATTCATACATTGCTCCAAAAAAAAAAAAAAAGAAGCTCTGCTTTTTCCGGCAGATAATGGATGGAGTAGAAGTCGAACATGCACATCCCTACTCTATTGCGGGAACGCCTGTAGAGCCCTATTCTTGGAATTGCTGGGGTCCAAAATGGTCGGACCCCCAGCAATCAGCAAGTCATTCCCTACACACATTTGACCTTGAACGAAAGTCAAGTTGAAAATGTTTACTGATATAAAATTGTGTAATTCATTGAGAATAAAATGACGTAT
This sequence comes from Oophaga sylvatica, assembly GCA_033576555.1. NCBI lineage: Eukaryota > Metazoa > Chordata > Amphibia > Anura > Dendrobatidae > Oophaga > Oophaga sylvatica. The sequence continues at coordinate 459,985,371 of JARQOD010000001.1, forward strand.
CAACCAAGGCTGTGGAGTCGGTGTCCATTTTGGAGGAGTCGGTATAAAATGGACCGACTCCAAAAATATATAATAAATTGGGTGCAGTAGTACAATGCAGGATGTGCTGTACATGCTTTCATAAGAATTTGGTAATGTTCTGAAATGTCCTATGAATGTCTGTTCTGTTCCTGATCTAAGGATCTAGGATTTTAGTGGTGAAGCTCCTCCTCTACAGATCAGAGGAAAAAGGCACTGGGAAGGAATGCCTGCAGACCTGCACTCATCTCAGAACTGCTAGAGCGAACAGGAAAACAGGATTAATGCAAGTATACAGTATATCTTGATTGTTGTAACAGAGATGAAAAGCCTAATCTTACCAGTTTACTACAGTAAATTTATCTGTTAAACATGAGCCAAGCATGAGCAAGTAGGAGTAGGAGTCAGGGAAATTGAGGAGTCAGTGGAAGGTTTGGCTTACCGACTCCACAGGCCCAGTATCAACGGTCAAAGGGAAACCAAAGTTATCAACCAACTGAGGACTGGATTCCAAATCACCCCGAAAAATCAAAGTAAAAAAGTGAAATCAATTTGCATGAATTTCATCACACAAGTCATAAATCTAGCTCAGGAGTGGGTCTGACCCACATGTGCCTCCTGATGTGATGACGATGTCGTCCTTGGGGATCGCCTCCCAGACCTGGGCCATTGTGCATGAGCCGAGAAGTCACTTCCTATATGACACAGAGGCTTTCTACCACATGATTTGATATTAATTATAACTGGCTTGCTTAATGTAACTGGCCATGCAGCCATTGACTATAGGCAAGCAATTAGCAAATACATTCTAATAATGCAGTGCAAAGTTGTGTGATACTTTACAAGAGGCAAAAAAGAGCTAGAGACAAAAAAAAATTATTAAAAAAATAAAAGCACAAATATTAACAGAAAGTCCACTATCCCATTCATTAACAGCAACCGTAAATGCAGAATGCTGCCAAAGTACTGAACTAAAAAATTCCTGAAAGAAACTGAAAAACTACAGATAATGAAATTAAAGGCCAAAGAGCTATTATAGTAGCCTGGCTTCAGAAGAAATCAGCATCCAGCTGTTGTAGTCACAGCACTTATTTTAAAGGTACATACTTTGCAGTTGCCAACCAAAATCATAGTATACGATTATCTTTTTAGCTTTAAAATAGATACCAATTGCAGATTGTTAAAAAAAAAAGCGCTTTAATCCTCCTCCCCGGGTCCAATAAGGCGTCACTGCCACTGCTCACAGTGTCTATTGTCTGCACAGCAGACATCACGTCGATAGCACTGCAGCCAATTAATAAGTAAGGTTGAGTAAAGCTAAATCTGTTTTTAATCAAACAGCATCTAGGGGAGAGGTGATTTCTGAAACCAGAAAACCACCATTAAGGCTTCCTATGCATATATATGCAATACCCAGGGCACACAGGTCTAATAATTAGCTGGCACAAAACATGTTGTAAAACTCTCTGAGTTCCCTTGATTCTCCCGCTTTTTTCCACATTGTGCAGTGACGCTCCATTGCAGAGATTTTCACATGTGTTACTTTCAGAGAACACTATGTGAAATCTCTGCTTATAGAACAACTTGGCGTTTCTTCATAGTCCTTTCTGTGAACATGAACATTCACTTCTCCCTCCCAAATGCTCTGCATCATTGGAGACAGATAGACTACTAGATCTAATTGGAATTGTCTGTGAGGGTGAAAGCACACAACCCAGAGAAGACTACAAGCAGAGATTTCACATAGTGCTCCCCAAAAGCAACAAATGTGAATATCTCTGCAATGGAGAAGCACAGAACAAAAAGGAAAAGAGCGTCAGCATCAGGGGAGATTAAGGATTTTAACAAGCATTTAACTCTGTTTTTTTAAGGATGTGGCAGGTCCTCTTTAATGTCAATGGAAAGCCCACTTTGCAATTCATACATTTTTAAAGACATTTTGAATACCTCTGCAAAACCACTTCAAACCCTGTTCAAACAACAACCAAAACTATGTTTCCTGAAATGGATTCCTTTTGAAAAACTTGGCAGAATTTTTCCATCTCCAAAATACCCTGAGTGAACCTAGTCTAAAGTGAAAATTAGGGGAGCATGAACGTAAATTAATCTAGATGCAGATAAGTCTCTTGGCCAATTTGGAAATCTATTCTTGCTACCTTCTTCCTCCGTTTAGCTGTATCTGAGGAGGTTTTATTTGTCATAATATAAGTAGGACTCTCTGGTGACAGATCCTATTGAATCTGATACACATATACGACAATTTCTTAAGTAAATAAGAGGCCACAAAGACATTAGGACATTCACAGATTATATCCCTACAGATGACTGCTTCCTCCTGACACTATACTCAGCATATCTCTTACTTTCTCACTATCATTTCAGACTCTGATAACTGTTGGACGGTGATCGCTGGCCAGTGCATTAGTGCCCCTGCGTCAGCTCTTCACCGGTTCTCCCAACCACCTGACAGAACACTAGAGAAGAACTGTGCTAAAGTACACTGCCTAATGGACTAATCTCTCAATATAAAAGGATATCTCAAATGCATTGCATGAAATATACTGCAAAATAAAGGAGGAGATGCTGAAGCGGGAGGGGGGAAAAAAGATAACGTTAATCTCTAAGATGTCCTCCTCTCTCCGTCTCATCTGGGATTCAAAGCTTTACAGCAGAACGTCTGGTAAATGCTTCTCATTCACATTGTTAAGAATATATCAGAATTAATTACATAGATATAGGATTTTAATAATGCAGGCTTTTTATACCATTCATGCACTATGTAGGAAATACTTTTGGGGCAGAGTAGCACCACTTTTTTTCATCCTGAAATATTTTGCATTGTTTATAAACGGTATTGTCGGGCAAAACGGAGCACTTAAAATCCAGAACAAGGTGATCTTAACAGTTACAAACAGAAAAATAGGCTTGCTTTCAGCTAGCTACAGGTATCCAAACAGGAATATTAGTCCTTGACTTGAGAATTGCTGTTCTCTCGCAGCCTAACAATTTATTTTCTCTGGTCCGGTCTGAGAGATTAACAAATTACCAGAGCCAGGATTAATCTGGCTATATGGCGGTCAATTCCCCCTAGTCTGACCACCGCACCAATGTAGTCTTTAGAAAAAGTGATCGTTTAAGAGGCAGGTTTGCAAACCATAGGCAATGGATGGGACACGTTGCACAGCACTGGATGGGTTCGCATTGGAAAGCCCTGGATGAGATGTGTTGGATAGCACCATATGGGACACGCTGGACAGCCCCGGATGATACGCCTTGGACAGCGCCGGATGGGACGCATTGGACAGCCCCGGATGGGATGTGTTGAATAGCCCATATGGGACACATTGGACAGCCCCGGATGAGACGCCTTGGACAGAGCCAGATAGGACGCATTGGACAGCACCGGATAGGACGCATTGGACAGCACGGATGGGACTTGTTGGACAGCATCGGATGGGACACGTTGGATAGAACCAGATGGGATGTGTTGCATAGCACCATATGGGACACGTTGGACAGCCCCGGATGGGACGTGTTGGACAGGCCCAGATGGGATGTGTTGAATAGCCCCATATGGAACACGTTGGACAGTCCCGGATGAGACGCCTTGGACAGAGCGAGATGGGACGCATTGGACAGCACCGGATAGGTTGCGTTGGACAGCACGGATGGGACGTGTTGGACAGCACCGGATGGGACACGTTGGACAGCACCAGATGGGATGTGTTGGATAGCACCATACGGGACATGTTGGACAGTCCCGGATGAGACGTCTTGGACAGAGCCAGATGGGACGCATTGGAAGACAGCTACACCGGATGAGGGACGCCGATGGACACGGCACCGGGATGTGTGGATACCCTTGGTTGGACATGGCCTTACAGCGATGGGGTGACACAGGAGTTTGGGACATGCAACCATGATGGGATGTGTACGTTGGTTGGATAGCACCATATGGGACACGTTGGACAGTCCCGGAAATGAGACGCCTTGGACAGAGCCAGATGGGACGCATTGGACAGCACCGGAGAGGACGCGTTGGACAGCACGGATGGGACTGTTGGACAGCACCGGATAGGACACGTTGGACAGCACCAGATGGGATGTGTTGCATAGCACCATATAGGACACGTTGGACAGTCCCGGATGAGACGCCTTGGAGAGAGCCAGATGGGACATATTGGAGGGCACTGGATAGGACACGTTGGACAGCACCAGATGGGACACATTTGACCCAAGTCTCAGATAAAAATAGACATGTCTTGTTTTTTTTGTTTTTGTAGGCACTTAGTCCACAAAAAATATGAACGCAAGAAACGTCCCATAGATTATTGTAGGAGAGGGTTGACAGATGATATTCGTACTTTACATGGGGAAAAAACTGGTGACTGATTCAGTTTAAAGGGTTAATAGTTTATTTTTACAATTAACAAAATGCAAAGTGAATGAACAAAAGAGGTAACTGAATCAAATCAATATTTGGGGTGTCCTCCCTTTGGCATCAAAACATCACTTCTTCTAGGTACTTGCACACAGTTTTTGAAGGAACCCGACAGGGAGATTCTGCCAAACATCTTGGAGAACTAACCACAGATCTTTTGTGGCTGTTGTTTGTGCCAATCCATTATTCTCTTCGTGTCATCCCACACAGACTGGATGATGTTGAGATCAGTGCTCTGTGGGGTCGATTCCAATTTTAAAGTGAAGTAAGCATGATGTGTTTTTAATCTGCTGAACTAAGTTTCCTTGGCCGACCATTGTGTCTACGCTTCTCAACATTGCCCATTTCTTGGTGCTCCTTCAAAAGAGCTTGGACATCTCATCTTGAAACTTCAGGCAGTTTTGAAATCTTTACCTGGGAGAGACCCTGCCTATGTAGTAGAGTTTGGCTGTTCATCACCCAGTTTTTACTACTGCCACACAGCGGTTTCTGTTGCAGTTAATGATTGTATTTCAACCTACACATGAAAATGATGACCATTATCACTGGTTTGGTATAATTGGTAACTCATACACCTGACTATAATCCTACAAAAGACGGATTTTGGTAAGAACTTACCTGTAAAATCCTTTTCAGCGAAGAAGGAAGGGAGACACACCATAACTAGTGGGTAGGCGGAGCCCCAGATAGGATCAATACCTCAGATTAGAAAGCGTGTTGACCGGCCCCTCCAGCTCGGGCTCCTCCTACTCAGCTCTTCAGTCGTACCAAAGCTTAAGGAAGAACAATATCACCAGCGAAGCAACATAACCCCTTCTGAAGGACTTCAGAGAAAAATACAAAAGTACAGGTTATGCATGCATTTGGCAAAGAAAAACACACAGTCCCAGGTACTACTCACTGAACCTGACTACTGCGATAAGCTGGCAATGCTGGAACAGAGCCGTAGCGCGTCGACCTCAGCTCAGAAAATCGCTATCAGAGAAGGGCCACGCTGACTCTGTAAATATAACAACACACTTCTGCCATGGGAGGGATGTGTGTCTCCCTTCCTTCTTCGCTGAAAAGGATTTTACAGGTAAGTTCTTACCAAAATCCGTCTTTCAGCTGCAGATGAAGGAAGGGAGACACACCATAACTAGTGGGACGTCCCAAAGCAGTCCAAAAATTAGGGTGGGAAAAAAACCAAAAGAGGCAGAAACCCAACAACCTAGATAAATGTGCAACAGGCGCCAAATACAAGATAACTTAAAACTTAGATTACCGCTGCCTGCAGGACCCTACGTCCTAAGGCCGCATCAGCGGAAGCACTGACGTCCACCTTATAAAACTTTGTAAATATGTGGACGGAACGCCAGGTCGCGCTCGGCAGAGCTGAGCTGCCGAAGCCCCTTGATGAAAGGCCCACGATGAAGCCACAGCCCTCGTGGAGTGAGCTCGAACCTTAATCGGGCAAGGTTCGCCTTTAAGACGGTAAGCCTCCAAAATGGCTGACCGAATCCAACGAGCTATAGAGTCCTTGGAAACTCGTTGACCACGTCTACGACCTGCTGGAATCACAAACAGAGAATCTGACTTCCTAAACCTTGAGTAACAGACAGATAGAACTTCAAGGCCCGCACTAAATCCAATTTGTGCAAATCTCGTTCCTTTGCATTCCTCGGGCCCGAACAAAGTGAGGGCAACACAATATCCTGGTTAACATGAAACTGCGACACCACCTTAGGTAGAAAGTCGCCCCGTGTGCGAAGCACTACTCGATCCGGGTAAAACTCCAGGAAAGGCGGCGAGCAAGAAAGAGCTGCCAACTCAGAAACCCTTCTTAAAGAGGTTACCGCCACTAAGAATGCAACCTTCCAAGAAAGTAACGAAAGGCTAGTAGAACCCATAGGCTCAAAGGGCACATGCTGAAGAGCCTCCAAGACAAGGTTGAGTCTCCAAGGAGACACAGGTGCCTTCCGCGGTGGAAACTGACGGGTTACTCCTTGAAAAAAAGAACGCACGTCCCTACGCGAGGCGATAGCCTTCCGAAAAAGCACGGATAAAGCAGAAACCTGACCCTTCAGAGTGCTAACTGCTAAACCTTTGTCCAACCCGTACTGTAGAAAAGCCAACAGATTGGGAATGGAAAAAATCCTCGGATTCCTTGATGAACCCGAACACCACGAAAAGAAGGCTTCCCAAGTTCTGTGATAAATCTTAGTAGTGGCCGGACCTCTAGCAGCTCGCAGAGTGGCAATGACTGCAGCTGAGAAACCTCTACGGGTCAATATTTCGGTCTCAAGAGCCACGCCGTCAAACGTAGAGACTTCAAGTCCGGATGACGAACGGGCCCCTGGGATAACAGGTCCGGGCGAAGAGGAAGTGGAAATGGCGGAGCCGCCAAGAGCGACACCAGTGTCGAGAACCACGTCCTCCTTGGCCAATCCGGGGCTATCAGCATAGCCGGAATTCTCTCCAGTCTGATCCGACGCAGCACCAGAGGAAGTAAGGAAGTTGGCGGAAACACATAGACCAGTTCGAAATGGTCCCACGGAGCTACCAGAGCATCCACCGCCACAACCTTCGGGTCCTTGTACCTGGATATGAAGGTTGGTAGCTTGGCATTGAACCTGGATGCCATCAAATCCACTTGGGGGGTTCCCCAACGGGAGCACAGTAGTGCAAACATTTCCGGATGGAAACTCCATTCTCCAGGATCCATCTTCTCGCGACTGAGGAAGTCCGCCGTGGTATTCTGGACTCCTGGAATGTGGATCGCAGAGATGGCTGAAACCCTGGTCTCGGCCCCTAGCAGGATCCGAGACACCTCCATCATGAGCCTGGAACTCCTCGTCCCGCCTTGGTGATTGATATACGCGACCGCCGTCGCGTTGTCTGTCTGCACTCGGACTGGCAGACCGCTCAAAGGGACCGTCCAGTGTTGGAGGCAAAGAAAAATTGCCCTCAATTCCAAGATATTGATCGGTAGAATAGACTCTTCCGATGACCATACTCCTGGATCCAAAGGTCGTTCCAGACACCCCCCCAGCCCGTCAGGCTGGCATCGGTGGTTATGACCGACCACTTCGGAGGGAGGAAAGATTTCCCCAGGGATAACACTTCTGGACGTAACCACCATTCTAGGGATTCCTGTACCCTGTGAGAGATGATGACGCTGCAATCCAGCGAAGCCTGCGATCGATCCCAACGACTCAGAATGAGCCTCTGGAGGGCCCTGGAATGAAACTGGGCAAACGGAAGTGCCTCCATGGACGCCACCATCAAACCCAGGAGGCGCATACACTTCCGAAGGGACATTGCTGTCGAAGACTTCATAGTCTGTACATGTCGAAGTAGACATGTCCGCTTGTCTGGGGGTAGGGACACCACTGCCCGTACCGTGTCGAAATGCATCCCTAAAAACAGGATTGACTGAGACGGCTCCAGAGACGACTTCTCCCAATTGACCAGCCACCCGAAATCCTCCAGGAGCTGAAGGGATAGGTTGCGAGCCGTCACCGCCTCCTCCTTTGAGGATGCCACAATCAAAAGATCGTCCAGGTAGGGAAAAATCGCAACCCCCTGTCTTCGAAGAATTGCCATGAGAGGCGCCAGAATTTTTGTAAAAACTCTGGGCGCCGAGGCCAAGCCGAATGGCAGAGCCACAAACTGGTAATGGTCCTGACCTATGGCAAAACGAAGGAAGCGCTGATGAGTCCTTCCGACGGGAACATGCAAATAAGCGTCGCGAATGTCGATTGACACCAAAAAATCGTTCTGCGACAGGGCCGCCACCACGGAGCGAAGTGACTCCATGCGGAATTTTTGGGTGTGGACATGCCGATTCAATCTTTTGAGATCCAGAATAGGACGAAATTTGTCCTCCTTTTTGGGAACCACAAAAAGATTGGAATAAAATCCTCTTCCTCGGTCCTCCGGCGGTACCGGTATTACCACACCCTTCTGCAGAAGGGAGTCGACCTCTCGCAGCAGAGCGGTAATTAACTCGGGCTCTGACGGTGTGCGAGACTGGAAAAACCTGTCCGGAGGTCGAGACGAAAACTCTATGAAATAGCCTGCCGACACTACCCGCGTTACCCAGGTGTCCGGAACGCGGGAAACCCAAGTCACTTTGAATTGGAGCAGGCGACCCCCACTCGAGAGCCCTCGAATGGAAACCTGGCGTCAGTCCGCCTTGGCGGGCTTCTTGTCAGTCTCCCGCTTGTCTTGACGGAAACTTGATTTCCAGGGAGTACGGGATTTCTGAGTGAACTTTTTTCCCGAAAAAGAGGGACGACCCGATCCCCAAGAGGACTGACCGAATCGTCCCTTGGAACGAAAGGATCGCCGGCCACCACCGGCACCAGTCCTGCCAGGCCAGAAGCCGTAGCCCTTCGCTGTGGTAAGGCTGCTTCCTTCGTCTTTGCCTTGGCAATCAGCTCTGAAAGATCAGATCCAAAAAGCTGACTACCCTTGTAGGCTAGAGACAGCAAACCTTGTTTTGACACTGCGTCCCCAGTCCACTGTCTAAGCCACAGTGCTCTTCTGACTGTGACCGCCGAAGCTTGCGCCCTGGACAACAGAGATGCAGTATCCAGACCTGCATCATAGCTATAAGATACTGCAGTCTCCAATAAACCGAGAAGTCCGTCTATCTCGGATAACGGAGATCCATTTTGCAACGCCGTTCGTATACGGTCCAACCAGCACAGGGAAGCCCTACAAGCACACATGGATCCTAGCACCGCTTTGAATCCATGACCCGAGGCCTCGTAGTTGGATTTTGCTGCCATCTCCGTTTTTCTGTCTAACGGTTCCTGCAGACTTGCCTTCCCTTTAACAGGGAGCAATGAGGATTTACTAAGCTGGGATAAAGGAACATCCACTTCAGGAGAAGAAATCCAATTATCCGTCAACTCCGTAGAACACTGATATAGTGCGTCAAAAAAACGTGTTCCTTGAAAACGTTTATCTGGACACAGGCGTTCCTTCTCCACTACTTCATTAAGCTCATCTAGAACTGGCAATGTCGCTCGTGACTTACGGTACTCTTGGTACATTCGAGGTGACTTACCAGGACGTGTAGTTACCTCCTCCGGCAACTGTAACGCCTCCCTCATGGCTTCAATAAAAGCCTCTGTTCGGTCTAAAGAGACAGAATGTCCCTGCCGATCCTTATCTGAACCGGATAACTCCCCATCTGAATTTGAAGGGGAACCCTGACCGCATTCCATATCAGAGAGGTCTGATTCGCTACGTGGAAATGATGAAACCGGCCTGTGTCGCTTCCTTCCATGAGAGGATCTAGCTGACACCCAATGACCTAAAAGGTCAGAAAGGCCATCAATAGAGCGAGCGATGGCATCCAATTTGGCATCGCTGTGACCTCCAATTGCTGCGCTTGACGTCGAGGCCTGTGTATCAGACTCGCGTGACTGATTCTGAAGCAGATTTGGCACACGGTCCGCACCTTCTGGACCCTGTTCCGACATGCCCTTACACAGTATAAGGCAGGTCAAAGCCTGTCAGCAATTATGAAAAAAAGTGTGGCTTCTCAAGCGAACGCAGCAAGCACGCTGAAGGGTTAAAGCCCTTAGTGAGAGAGCTACCCCAGCTGTATCAGCTGAATATTCAGCAATATAATTAACTCTTACAAGTTCTGACCCCAAACTGGGATAGAACCTGTGCGGCTGTCGAAAAGGTTAACCCTTTAAAAGGGGTTAATATCGCCGACTCCCCACTACTCCCTTATTAATAGAAGGGGTGTGCGAGTCCCATGGCAAAATAAGGTCTCTATATAAGACCGCAGCTGCAAGATAACGCTATCTGTATTTTCTCTACAGATAGGTTCTGCGCTGTGGGGGTGAGAGCGTTATCACTCACCCAGCTGGTCGCGGTGATGTAAATGTGATACGGGAGGAGCGGAGCAAGAAGGAGCCGTGGAGCCTTTTTGTAATGGCCACCGCGCTGAGAGGAATCTGAAGAGAAGCGCCTAATCGCGCGCTTCTGTGACAGAAAAGCCCGGGAGCGTGAAGCCACGCCCCCCGCCGGCTCAAAAAAAGAGCGCGAACTCCTTCGCTCTCTGCTCTCCACTGTCCTGCAGGCGTCTGCCTGCGGACAGAATACAGTCACCAAACATGTATTTCACAAGTAACAGCGGCTGCCGCAACAGCCGCTGAAAGCACTCACACACACTTTAATAAAAATGTGAGGTAAAAATGTGAGGTAGTCACCAGCCGAGCGCCACAGGGACCCCCAGGGGTTTCTGGCGCTATGCCCATGCTTCCCACCAGGGCGGGGGACGCAGTGACCCCTGTGCGCGGTTTGCGCCCCCGCCAGGGAAGCCATCCTCATCCCCCCGGGCCGGCAGGGTTCTGCAGGGACCACCATTAGGGTAATACAGATCCGCCAAGGGAGAGGTTGGGGTCCAGCAGCGCTGAGACCCCTGAGACTTCTAGACCACTCTGGTGATCCAAGTCTCTTGTCCGATAAAAAATAATAAAATCTTCTGAGGAGCTGCTTCCAGCAGCGACCGTCCTCTGAGACCTCAAATTTTAGACTGAAGAGCTGAGTAGGAGGAGCCCGAGCTGGAGGGGCCGGTCAACACGCTTTCTAATCTGAGGTATTGATCCTATCTGGGGCTCCGCCTACCACTAGTTATGGTGTGTCTCCCTTCCTTCATCTGCAGCTGAAATAAACTCGCTTAATACAAGTGTACCTACAATTAATTCTAGGACAACTCCTTCTTAAACTAAATGTTCGGCCCCGATAAATAATAAAGCCTATACTCACCGCCATTGCCGAATCCGTTCTAGCAGTGTCGGCACTTGCTCTCCCTGGCGCTGTGATGCGGTGTTCTGACACGTGACGCAGGAGCCCAATTAGCGCTGGCATCACTGTCTCCGCCTTAGGACAAAGTGAACATGAAGAAGAAGTCATGGATCAGCTGCAGCTCGGACTTCCTCTTCATGTTCAGTTTGTCCAAATGCGGAGACTGTGACGCCAGCACTGACTGGGCATCACACGTAATTCCACCGCATCACAGCCCCGGTACCGCAAGTGCTGATACAGCTGGAA
>JARQOD010000001.1:459996988-460057869 GCA_033576555.1 Oophaga sylvatica
GTCAAAGGGAAACCAAAGTTATCAACCAACTGAGGACTGGATTCCAAATCACCCCGAAAAATCAAAGTAAAAAAGTGAAATCAATTTGCATGAATTTCATCACACAAGTCATAAATCTAGCTCAGGAGTGGGTCTGACCCACATGTGCCTCCTGATGTGATGACGATGTCGTCCTTGGGGATCGCCTCCCAGACCTGGGCCATTGTGCATGAGCCGAGAAGTCACTTCCTATATGACACAGAGGCTTTCTACCACATGATTTGATATTAATTATAACTGGCTTGCTTAATGTAACTGGCCATGCAGCCATTGACTATAGGCAAGCAATTAGCAAATACATTCTAATAATGCAGTGCAAAGTTGTGTGATACTTTACAAGAGGCAAAAAGAGCTAGAGACAAAAAAAATTATTAAAAAAAATAAAAGCACAAATATTAACAGAAAGTCCACTATCCCATTCATTAACAGCAACCGTAAATGCAGAATGCTGCCAAAGTACTGAACTAAAAAATTCCTGAAAGAAACTGAAAAACTACAGATAATGAAATTAAAAGGCCAAAGAGCTATTATAGTAGCCTGGCTTCAGAAGAAATCAGCATCCAGCTGTTGTAGTCACAGCACTTATTTTAAAGGTACATACTTTGCAGTTGCCAACCAAATCATAGTATACGATTATCTTTTTAGCTTTAAAATAGATACCAATTGCAGATTGTTAAAAAAAAAAGCGCTTTAATCCTCCTCCCCGGGTCCAATAAGGCGTCACTGCCACTGCTCACAGTGTCTATTGTCTGCACAGCAGACATCACGTCGATAGCACTGCAGCCAATTAATAAGTAAGGTTGAGTAAAGCTAAATCTGTTTTTAATCAAACAGCATCTAGGGGAGAGGTGATTTCTGAAACCAGAAAACCACCATTAAGGCTTCCTATGCATATATATGCAATACCCAGGGCACACAGGTCTAATAATTAGCTGGCACAAAACATGTTGTAAAACTCTCTGAGTTCCCTTGATTCTCCCGCTTTTTTCCACATTGTGCAGTGACGCTCCATTGCAGAGATTTTCACATGTGTTACTTTCAGAGAACACTATGTGAAATCTCTGCTTATAGAACAACTTGGCGTTTCTTCATAGTCCTTTCTGTGAACATGAACATTCACTTCTCCCTCCCAAATGCTCTGCATCATTGGAGACAGATAGACTACTAGATCTAATTGGAATTGTCTGTGAGGGTGAAAGCACACAACCCAGAGAAGACTACAAGCAGAGATTTCACATAGTGCTCCCCAAAAGCAACAAATGTGAATATCTCTGCAATGGAGAAGCACAGAACAAAAAGGAAAAGAGCGTCAGCATCAGGGGAGATTAAGGATTTTAACAAGCATTTAACTCTGTTTTTTTAAGGATGTGGCAGGTCCTCTTTAATGTCAATGGAAAGCCCACTTTGCAATTCATACATTTTTAAAGACATTTTGAATACCTCTGCAAAACCACTTCAAACCCTGTTCAAACAACAACCAAAACTATGTTTCCTGAAATGGATTCCTTTTGAAAAACTTGGCAGAATTTTTCCATCTCCAAAATACCCTGAGTGAACCTAGTCTAAAGTGAAAATTAGGGGAGCATGAACGTAAATTAATCTAGATGCAGATAAGTCTCTTGGCCAATTTGGAAATCTATTCTTGCTACCTTCTTCCTCCGTTTAGCTGTATCTGAGGAGGTTTTATTTGTCATAATATAAGTAGGACTCTCTGGTGACAGATCCTATTGAATCTGATACACATATACGACAATTTCTTAAGTAAATAAGAGGCCACAAAGACATTAGGACATTCACAGATTATATCCCTACAGATGACTGCTTCCTCCTGACACTATACTCAGCATATCTCTTACTTTCTCACTATCATTTCAGACTCTGATAACTGTTGGACGGTGATCGCTGGCCAGTGCATTAGTGCCCCTGCGTCAGCTCTTCACCGGTTCTCCCAACCACCTGACAGAACACTAGAGAAGAACTGTGCTAAAGTACACTGCCTAATGGACTAATCTCTCAATATAAAAGGATATCTCAAATGCATTGCATGAAATATACTGCAAAATAAAGGAGGAGATGCTGAAGCGGGAGGGGGGAAAAAAGATAACGTTAATCTCTAAGATGTCCTCCTCTCTCCGTCTCATCTGGGATTCAAAGCTTTACAGCAGAACGTCTGGTAAATGCTTCTCATTCACATTGTTAAGAATATATCAGAATTAATTACATAGATATAGGATTTTAATAATGCAGGCTTTTTATACCATTCATGCACTATGTAGGAAATTACTTTTGGGGCAGAGTAGCACCACTTTTTTTCATCCTGAAATATTTTGCATTGTTTATAAACGGTATTGTCGGGCAAAACGGAGCACTTAAAATCCAGAACAAGGTGATCTTAACAGTTAAAACAGAAAAATAGGCTTGCTTTCAGCTAGCTACAGGTATCCAAACAGGAATATTAGTCCTTGACTTGAGAATTGCTGTTCTCCGCAGCCTAACAATTTATTTTCTCTGGTCCGGTCTGAGAGATTAACAAATTACCAGAGCCAGGATTAATCTGGCTATATGGCGGTCAATTCCCCCCTAGTCTGACCACCGCACCAATGTAGTCTTTAGAAAAAGTGATCGTTTAAGAGGCAGGTTTGCAAACCATAGGCAATGGATGGGACACGTTGCACAGCACTGGATGGGTTCGCATTGGAAAGCCCTGGATGAGATGTGTTGGATAGCACCATATGGGACACGCTGGACAGCCCCGGATGATACGCCTTGGACAGCGCCGGATGGGACGCATTGGACAGCCCCGGATGGGATGTGTTGAATAGCCCCATATGGGACACATTGGACAGCCCCGGATGAGACGCCTTGGACAGAGCCAGATAGGACGCATTGGACAGCACCGATAGGACGCATGGACAGCACGGATGGGACTTGTTGGACAGCATCGGATGGGACACGTTGGATAACCAGATGGGATGTGTTGCATAGCACCATATGGGACACTTGGACAGCCCCGGATGGGACGTTGGACAGGCCAGATGGAGTTGACATAGCCCATAGGAACACGTTGGACAGTCCCGGATGAGACGCTTGGACAGACGAGATGGGACGCATTGGACAGCAACCGATGGTTGCGTTGGAAAAGCAGGATGGGACGTTGGACAGCACCGGATGGGACACGTTGGACAGCCCAGATGGGATGTGTTGATAGCCCATATGGACATGTTGGACAGTCCCGGATGAGACGTCTTGGACAGAGCCAGATGGGACGCATTGGACAGCACCGGAGAGGACGCGTTGGACAGCACGGATGGGACTGTTGGACAGCACCGGATGGGACACGTTGGACAGCACCAGATGGGATGTTTGATAGCCTATGGACTAGTTGGCAGTCCGGATGAGACTCTTGGACAGAGCCAGATGGACGATTGGACAGCACCGAGAGGACTGGACAGCACGGATGGATTGTGACAGCACTGATGGACGTTGGAAGACCAGATGGATGTGTTGGATAGCACCTATGGGCACGTTGGACAGTCCCGATGAGACGCCTTGGACAGAGCCAGATGGACGCATTGGACAGCACCGGAGAGGACGCGTTGGACAGCACGGATGGGACTGTTGGACAGCACCGGATAGGACACGTTGGACAGCACCAGATGGGATGTGTTGCATAGCACCATATAGGACACGTTGGACAGTCCCGGATGAGACGCCTTGGACAGAGCCAGATGGGACATATTGGAGGGCACTGGATAGGACACGTTGGACAGCACCAGATGGGACACATTTGACCCAAGTCTCAGATAAAAATAGACATGTCTTGTTTTTTTTGTTTTTGTAGGCACTTAGTCCACAAAAAATATGAACGCAAGAAACGTCCCATAGATTATTGTAGGAGAGGGTTGACAGATGATATTCGTACTTTACATGGGGAAAAACTGGTGACTGATTCAGTTTAAAGGGTTAATAGTTTATTTTTACAATTAACAAAATGCAAAGTGAATGAACAAAAGAGGTAACTGAATCAAATCAATATTTGGGGTGTCCTCCCTTTGGCATCAAAACATCACTTCTTCTAGGTACTTGCACACAGTTTTTGAAGGAACCCGACAGGGAGATTCTGCCAAACATCTTGGAGAACTAACCACAGATCTTTTGTGGCTGTTGTTTGTGCCAATCCATTATTCTCTTCGTGTCATCCCACACAGACTGGATGATGTTGAGATCAGTGCTCTGTGGGGTCGATTCCAATTTTAAAGTGAAGTAAGCATGATGTGTTTTTAATCTGCTGAACTAAGTTTCCTTGGCCGACCATTGTGTCTACGCTTCTCAACATTGCCCATTTCTTGGTGCTCCTTCAAAAGAGCTTGGACATCTCATCTTGAAACTTCAGGCAGTTTTGAAATCTTTACCTGGGAGAGACCCTGCCTATGTAGTAGAGTTTGGCTGTTCATCACCCAGTTTTTACTACTGCCACACAGCGGTTTCTGTTGCAGTTAATGATTGTATTTCAACCTACACATGAAAATGATGACCATTATCACTGGTTTGGTATAATTGGTAACTCATACACCTGACTATAATCCTACAAAAGACGGATTTTGGTAAGAACTTACCTGTAAAATCCTTTTCAGCGAAGAAGGAAGGGAGACACACCATAACTAGTGGGTAGGCGGAGCCCCAGATAGGATCAATACCTCAGATTAGAAAGCGTGTTGACCGGCCCCTCCAGCTCGGGCTCCTCCTACTCAGCTCTTCAGTCGTACCAAAGCTTAAGGAAGAACAATATCACCAGCGAAGCAACATAACCCCTTCTGAAGGACTTCAGAGAAAAATACAAAAGTACAGGTTATGCATGCATTTGGCAAAGAAAAATCACACAGTCCCAGGTACTACTCACTGAACCTGACTACTGCGATAAGCTGGCAATGCTGGAACAGAGCCGTAGCGCGTCGACCTCAGCTCAGAAAATCGCTATCAGAGAAGGGCCACGCTGACTCTGTAAATATAACAACACACTTCTGCCATGGGAGGGATGTGTGTCTCCCTTCCTTCTTCGCTGAAAAGGATTTTACAGGTAAGTTCTTACCAAAATCCGTCTTTCAGCTGCAGATGAAGGAAGGGAGACACACCATAACTAGTGGGACGTCCCAAAGCAGTCCAAAAATTAGGGTGGGAAAAAAACCAAAAGAGGCAGAAACCCAACAACCTAGATAAATGTGCAACAGGCGCCAAATACAAGATAACTTAAAACTTAGATTACCGCTGCCTGCAGGACCCTACGTCCTAAGGCCGCATCAGCGGAAGCACTGACGTCCACCTTATAAAACTTTGTAAATATGTGGACGGAACGCCAGGTCGCAGCTCGGCAGAGCTGAGCTGCCGAAGCCCCTTGATGAAAGGCCCACGATGAAGCCACAGCCCTCGTGGAGTGAGCTCGAACCTTAATCGGGCAAGGTTCGCCTTTAAGACGGTAAGCCTCCAAAATGGCTGACCGAATCCAACGAGCTATAGAGTCCTTGGAAACTCGTTGACCACGTCTACGACCTGCTGGAATCACAAACAGAGAATCTGACTTCCTAACACCTTGAGTAACAGACAGATAGAACTTCAAGGCCCGCACTAAATCCAATTTGTGCAAATCTCGTTCCTTTGCATTCCTCGGGCCCGAACAAAGTGAGGGCAACACAATATCCTGGTTAACATGAAACTGCGACACCACCTTAGGTAGAAAGTCGCCCCGTGTGCGAAGCACTACTCGATCCGGGTAAAACTCCAGGAAAGGCGGCGAGCAAGAAAGAGCTGCCAACTCAGAAACCCTTCTTAAAGAGGTTACCGCCACTAAGAATGCAACCTTCCAAGAAAGTAACGAAAGGCTAGTAGAACCCATAGGCTCAAAGGGCACATGCTGAAGAGCCTCCAAGACAAGGTTGAGTCTCCAAGGAGACACAGGTGCCTTCCGCGGTGGAAACTGACGGGTTACTCCTTGAAAAAAAGAACGCACGTCCCTACGCGAGGCGATAGCCTTCCGAAAAAGCACGGATAAAGCAGAAACCTGACCCTTCAGAGTGCTAACTGCTAAACCTTTGTCCAACCCGTACTGTAGAAAAGCCAACAGATTGGGAATGGAAAAAATCCTCGGATTCCTTGATGAACCCGAACACCACGAAAAGAAGGCTTCCCAAGTTCTGTGATAAATCTTAGTAGTGGCCGGACCTCTAGCAGCTCGCAGAGTGGCAATGACTGCAGCTGAGAAACCTCTACGGGTCAATATTTCGGTCTCAAGAGCCACGCCGTCAAACGTAGAGACTTCAAGTCCGGATGACGAACGGGCCCCTGGGATAACAGGTCCGGGCGAAGAGGAAGTGGAAATGGCGGAGCCGCCAAGAGCGACACCAGTGTCGAGAACCACGTCCTCCTTGGCCAATCCGGGGCTATCAGCATAGCCGGAATTCTCTCCAGTCTGATCCGACGCAGCACCAGAGGAAGTAAGGAAGTTGGCGGAAACACATAGACCAGTTCGAAATGGTCCCACGGAGCTACCAGAGCATCCACCGCCACAACCTTCGGGTCCTTGTACCTGGATATGAAGGTTGGTAGCTTGGCATTGAACCTGGATGCCATCAAATCCACTTGGGGGTTCCCCAACGGGAGCACAGTAGTGCAAACATTTCCGGATGGAAACTCCATTCTCCAGGATCCATCTTCTCGCGACTGAGGAAGTCCGCCGTGGTATTCTGGACTCCTGGAATGTGGATCGCAGAGATGGCTGAAACCCTGGTCTCGGCCCCTAGCAGGATCCGAGACACCTCCATCATGAGCCTGGAACTCCTCGTCCCGCCTTGGTGATTGATATACGCGACCGCCGTCGCGTTGTCTGTCTGCACTCGGACTGGCAGACCGCTCAAAGGGACCGTCCAGTGTTGGAGGCAAAGAAAAATTGCCCTCAATTCCAAGATATTGATCGGTAGAATAGACTCTTCCGATGACCATACTCTCTGGATCCAAAGGTCGTTCCAGACACCCCCCCAGCCCGTCAGGCTGGCATCGGTGGTTATGACCGACCACTTCGGAGGGAGGAAAGATTTCCCCAGGGATAACACTTCTGGACGTAACCACCATTCTAGGGATTCCTGTACCCTGTGAGAGATGATGACGCTGCAATCCAGCGAAGCCTGCGATCGATCCCAACGACTCAGAATGAGCCTCTGGAGGGCCCTGGAATGAAACTGGGCAAACGGAAGTGCCTCCATGGACGCCACCATCAAACCCAGGAGGCGCATACACTTCCGAAGGGACATTGCTGTCGAAGACTTCATAGTCTGTACATGTCGAAGTAGACATGTCCGCTTGTCTGGGGGTAGGGACACCACTGCCCGTACCGTGTCGAAATGCATCCCTAAAAACAGGATTGACTGAGACGGCTCCAGAGACGACTTCTCCCAATTGACCAGCCACCCGAAATCCTCCAGGAGCTGAAGGGATAGGTTGCGAGCCGTCACCGCCTCCTCCTTTGAGGATGCCACAATCAAAAGATCGTCCAGGTAGGGAAAAATCGCAACCCCCTGTCTTCGAAGAATTGCCATGAGAGGCGCCAGAATTTTTGTAAAAACTCTGGGCGCCGAGGCCAAGCCGAATGGCAGAGCCACAAACTGGTAATGGTCCTGACCTATGGCAAAACGAAGGAAGCGCTGATGAGTCCTTCTGACGGGAACATGCAAATAAGCGTCGCGAATGTCGATTGACACCAAAAAATCGTTCTGCGACAGGGCCGCCACCACGGAGCGAAGTGACTCCATGCGGAATTTTTGGGTGTGGACATGCCGATTCAATCTTTTGAGATCCAGAATAGGACGAAATTTGTTCTCCTTTTTGGAACCACAAAAAGATTGGAATAAAATCCTCTTCCTCGGTCCTCCGGCGGTACCGGTATTACCACACCCTTCTGCAGAAGGGAGTCGACCTCTCGCAGCAGAGCGGTAATTAACTCGGGCTCTGACGGTGTGCGAGACTGGAAAAACCTGTCCGGAGGTCGAGACGAAAACTCTATGAAATAGCCTGCCGACACTACCCGCGTTACCCAGGTGTCCGGAACGCGGGAAACCCAAGTCACTTTGAATTGGAGCAGGCGACCCCCCACTCGAGAGCCCTCGAATGGAAACCTGGCGTCAGTCCGCCTTGGCGGGCTTCTTGTCAGTCTCCCGCTTGTCTTGACGGAAACTTGATTTCCAGGGAGTACGGGATTTCTGAGTGAACTTTTTTCCCGAAAAAGAGGGACGACCCGATCCCCAAGAGGACTGACCGAATCGTCCCTTGGAACGAAAGGATCGCCGGCCACCACCGGCACCAGTCCTGCCAGGCGCAGAAGCCGTAGCCCTTCGCTGTGGTAAGGCTGCTTCCTTCGTCTTTGCCTTGGCAATCAGCTCTGAAAGATCAGATCCAAAAAGCTGACTACCCTTGTAGGCTAGAGACAGCAAACCTTGTTTTGACACTGCGTCCCCAGTCCACTGTCTAAGCCACAGTGCTCTTCTGACTGTGACCGCCGAAGCTTGCGCCCTGGACAACAGAGATGCAGTATCCAGACCTGCATCATAGCTATAAGATACTGCAGTCTCCAATAAACCGAGAAGTCCGTCTATCTCGGATAACGGAGATCCATTTTGCAACGCCGTTCGTATACGGTCCAACCAGCACAGGGAAGCCCTACAAGCACACATGGATCCTAGCACCGCTTTGAATCCATGACCCGAGGCCTCGTAGTTGGATTTTGCTGCCATCTCCGTTTTTCTGTCTAACGGTTCCTGTAGACTTGCCTTCCCTTTAACAGGGAGCAATGAGGATTTAGTAAGCTGGGATAAAGGAACATCCACTTCAGGAGAAGAAATCCAATTATCCGTCAACTCCGTAGAACACGGATATAGTGCGTCAAAAAAACGTGTTCCTTGAAAACGTTTATCTGGACACGGCGTTCCTTCTCCACTACTTCATTAAGCTCATCTAGAACTGGCAATGTCGCTCGTGACTTACGGTACTCTTGGTACATTCGAGGTGACTTACCAGGACGTGTAGTTACCTCCTCCGGCAACTGTAACGCCTCCCTCATGGCTTCAATAAAAGCCTCTGTTCGGTCTAAAGAGACAGAATGTCCCTGCCGATCCTTATCTGAACCGGATAACTCCCCATCTGAATTTGAAGGGGAACCCTGACCGCATTCCATATCAGAGAGGTCTGATTCGCTACGTGGAAATGATGAAACCGGCCTGTGTCGCTTCCTTCCATGAGAGGATCTAGCTGACACCCAATGACCTAAAAGGTCAGAAAGGCCATCAATAGAGCGAGCGATGGCATCCAATTTGGCATCGCTGTGACCTCCAATTGCTGCGCTTGACGTCGAGGCCTGTGTATCAGACTCGCGTGACTGATTCTGAAGCAGATTTGGCACACGGTCCGCACCTTCTGGACCCTGTTCCGACATGCCCTTACACAGTATAAGGCAGGTCAAAGCCTGTCAGCAATTATGAAAAAAAGTGTGGCTTCTCAAGCGAACGCAGCAAGCACGCTGAAGGGTTAAAGCCCTTAGTGAGAGAGCTACCCCAGCTGTATCAGCTGAATATTCAGCAATATAATTAACTCTTACAAGTTCTGACCCCAAACTGGGATAGAACCTGTGCGGCTGTCGAAAAGGTTAACCCTTTAAAAGGGGTTAATATCGCCGACTCCCCACTACTCCCTTATTAATAGAAGGGGTGTGCGAGTCCCATGGCAAAATAAGGTCTCTATATAAGACCGCAGCTGCAAGATAACGCTATCTGTATTTTCTCTACAGATAGGTTCTGCGCTGTGGGGGTGAGAGCGTTATCACTCACCCAGCTGGTCGCGGTGATGTAAATGTGATACGGGAGGAGCGGAGCAAGAAGGAGCCCGTGGAGCCTTTTTGTAATGGCCACCGCGCTGAGAGGAATCTGAAGAGAAGCGCCTAATCGCGCGCTTCTGTGACAGAAAAGCCCGGGAGCGTGAAGCCACGCCCCCCGCCGGCTCAAAAAAAGAGCGCGAACTCCTTCGCTCTCTGCTCTCCACTGTCCTGCAGGCGTCTGCCTGCGGACAGAATACAGTCACCAAACATGTATTTCACAAGTAACAGCGGCTGCCGCAACAGCCGCTGAAAGCACTCACACACACTTTAATAAAAATGTGAGGTAAAAATGTGAGGTACTCACCAGCCGAGCGCCACAGGGACCCCCAGGGGTTTCTGGCGCTATGCCCATGCTTCCCACCAGGGCGGGGGACGCAGTGACCCCTGTGCGCGGTTTACGCCCCCGCCAGGGAAGCCATCCTCATCCCCCCGGGCCGGCAGGGTTCTGCAGGGACCACCATTAGGGTAATACAGATCCGCCAAGGGAGAGGTTGGGGTCCAGCAGCGCTGAGACCCCTGAGACCTCTAGACCACTCTGGTGATCCAAGTCTCTTGTCCGATAAAAAATAATAAAATCTTCTGAGGAGCTGCTTCCAGCAGCGACCGTCCTCTGAGACCTCAAATTTTAGACTGAAGAGCTGAGTAGGAGGAGCCCGAGCTGGAGGGGCCGGTCAACACGCTTTCTAATCTGAGGTATTGATCCTATCTGGGGCTCCGCCTACCCACTAGTTATGGTGTGTCTCCCTTCCTTCATCTGCAGCTGAAATAAACTCGCTTAATACAAGTGTACCTACAATTAATTCTAGGACAACTCCTTCTTAAACTAAATGTTCGGCCCCGATAAAATAATAAAGCCTATACTCACCGCCATTGCCGAATCCGTTCTAGCAGTGTCGGCACTTGCTCTCCCTGGCGCTGTGATGCGGTGTTCTGACACGTGACGCAGGAGCCCAATTAGCGCTGGCATCACTGTCTCCGCCTTAGGACAAAGTGAACATGAAGAAGAAGTCATGGATCAGCTGCAGCTCGGACTTCCTCTTCATGTTCAGTTTGTCCAAATGCGGAGACTGTGACGCCAGCACTGACTGGGCATCACACGTAATTCCACCGCATCACAGCCCCGGTACCGCAAGTGCTGATACAGCTGGAACGGTGCCGGCTCGGAGGTGAGTATAGACTTTATTATTTTATCAGGGTCAAACATTTAGTTTAAGAAGAGGTTGTCCTAGTAGTGGACAACCTTCTTTAACTTGGGTTTAGATTTCCCTTTTGTTCCTTCACTTTGTTAACTGATAAAACTAAACTATTAACATTTCTATTTCTGAAAGCTCTTCCTTTACAGCAATTTTTCCCGCATGTACCCAAACCCTTTGAACAGTACAGTACATCCCAAGCACCAAGAAGAGGACTTGGTCATATACTGCTCTATTTTCTACTCCAGCATGTTCAATAATGCAGACCCAAACATAAGCAGTGCGTGTAAGCCAAAATCTTCCAATGCAGGACCTGATCCTATGCTACAGACGTCTCCGTTTGGCTCATTTCTATGGATTTATGCATAAACTGTTAGCTGGAACGATTACCGCTCAAGTAACGAAGAGGAAGTTGGGAAGATTTTGACAGCCTGGTTGGTTTCTTCTCGCCTTTTTTTCTCCCTAATGACTTTATCAACGGAAGCCCATTGACTATTGCCAGGTCCTGCGTTGGAATGAAGAGCGCAGGTAACATTGCTAAACAGACAGTAAGAATGAGATCGTTCCAAGAAGAACCAAACAATTTCAAATTTAAAAGAACACTAGGGTGCAAAAATTTAGAATCAATATGACATCTCTTAGTGTTTTTAAAGAACGGCTATAAAGTTAAAGGGGTTATCAGGGACTATTTTTTTAAATGTGCCTAAGAACTTACAGGCAAGTAGGTACCTGCTAGCTACCTGCCTGTTGTGCCCAGAGCCGATCCCTGCCAGCACTGAGCGGTCATAGAAACATCCGACTAGGATTCAGCAGCTTACACTGACGTCACATCCACAGAGCAGTGCCTTCTCTTCCTCTCTGCTCTGTTGACGGGGCGTGACTGCTGATGTCATGCTGACTGACAGCCAGCTCCCCATTGGCTATCTGTGGGAAGCCTTCTGTCATTCAGCATGAATGACTGTCACGCCCCGTCGGCAGAGCAGCCTGAAGAAGAGCTGTTCTGCTGATGTGGAGCAGCTAAATCACAGGCAGGAGCAGTTAGTGACCACTCTGATCCGAGATCGGCGCCTCGGTTGGCAAGTCCTAACCAGTTTGTTTCAAGGCCATAGTTGGAAAAAAAAAGTCCTGGATAACCTTTTTAAAATATATAATCACAAGCCCTGTTTTCAGCAGTTACTCCAGTGTCCCAAGAAACACTCATGAATCAGCCTTAATTACGGTATGTTTAAATGCTTAATAGGATACTCTGGGACTGTGAAATGTATCATTTATCCATCACTATTTTGATGGACATCACTATTTTACCCATGGGAACTTTTTTCCCGGCAGGCAAATTTTTTATATCGTCTATAATTTTCTTGTCATAATTGCAAATTTCAACTCTCTCTCATTCATTTAAGTATGAAAGGGTGGTGGTTCTAGACCTTAGAGTATGCCTTTATAACACAATTGCAGCACCCCATAAAATGGGGATAAAAGATCGGTATCCAGCCTCAGATCTGAGTTAATTTACATTCCAAGAATTCTGCTTCCTTCTCATCACACTCTTCAAATGTCCCAGCGATCCCACCAACGATCCGACGTGGATGGGATCGCTGGGACATCGTTAGCTGATTACTGGTGAGCTGTCACATGGGCAGACTCACCAGCGATCAGGACCAGCTGAGTACGCTGGTATCGAGGGTACATATCGGGTAACTAAGCACCGCGCCGCGCTTAGTTACCCGATGTGTACCCTAGATACCAGCTCCCAGCTTCTGCTGTACGCGCTGGGAGCTCGCTGATCGTTGGTCTCCCGCTGTCACACGCAGCGATGTGTGCTGGCCAGTGAGAGACCAACGATGAAAAAATGGTCCAGGCCATTCGACGACGATCAGCGATACCCAGCTGCGTGCCACACTAAGCGAGATCGCTGGCTAGGTCGCTGTTGCGTCACAAAATCGGTGACACTTCAGCGATCTCGCTTAGTGTGACGGGGGGGGGAAAAGAAGAAAGCAGGATTGTCAATTACTTTAGTAATATATTGTAAAAATTTTAATACAAATCAACAAGTTTGTGATATTATGAAACAAAGTTCAGGGTTTTAATAGTTTATTCTTTTTCTCATAAACGGAGTTGTAATTTGCCATTTTGAAGCATTAGGCGTAAGAGAGGTTTTCTTTCAATTCTCAACTTCTGGTTTGAAAATTAAATTTTTTCACACATAAAAACAGACTTCACACTTATGAATAAAGATTTTGCATGTTATTTGCAGATTAGTCAAGCTATAATTTATATTAGGTTGTTTCAGTGTTGAAGTTTATGAATTTTTGAAGTATCATTACACAGAATGCAGCAAAGGTACATGTACATAGTTACAAAAAAATGGAAGCAAACTGGGATCATTTCACTCCGGATAGAGAACGTAAAGTATTCACCTTCAAGGGAACCTCAGCTGATTCATGCTACCGAAACCACAAGCAGAAAAAATCAGACACCCAATAAACATTTTATACATCTATGCTCTACTTAGAAACACTTCAACATTTCAGAGAGACACACAGATGTTTAGACCACAGGAGCAGCTCTCCGATTCTTGCTTCCAGTGATTCGGGCAGCACGAATTAGCTGACAAAGTTATACAAGGCAATTTATAGAGTTTACCTGCCATATATGACACATATAGCGGCCTACCATACCCAAATAATCTAGATATGTCAGGGATAATAATGGGCTAAATCGCTGTGATGTTAAGTATACATTACAGGAAATATATCAGCTTTTGTTTGTAGTGTTCCTATATATCTATATAGTAAAGAATATAATTATTATTAAAGGATATTTTACTGAATTCACTTTTTATGTTGGCTTGCACTAACAGAAAATAACCCAGTAGTTGATCTACCTCCCCTGCTCCAGAGACGTCTCTCTGCCGATGCTACAGGTCTTTGTTGACAGACTGCTACAGCCAATCACTGGGCTCAGTAGTGATGTGATGAGGGTGGCATCTGCTGCTAAGCCAAGTGATAAGCTGCAGCCTATCAAAAAAGTCTGGAGAAGCAGTGGAGTGGCGATGCTGGAGCAGCAGTGGAGCGGCGCTGCTGGAGCAGCAATGGAGCGGCGCAACTGGAGCAGCAGTGGAGAGGCGCTGCTGGAGCAGCAGTGGAGAGGCGCTGCTGGAGCAGCAGTGGAGAGGTGTTGCTGGAGCAGCAGTGGAGAGGTGTTGCGGGAGCAAGGAAGATTAAGTAATTGCCCAGTTTGTTATTTTTAACTAGCGCAAGGTGATTGACAAAAAGAAAAACGTACTGCCCTTTTAACAATTACAATATTACTTCCCGCAACCTCTCCTTCCTGGCCCTCACTGAGACCTGGCTGATGCCCCGACACTGCCTCCCCTGCTGCACTGAGTTGCGGTGGCCTCCACTTCACCCACACTCCTCGCTCTGGCAACAGACATGGTGGAGGCGTGGGTTTCCTTCTTTCTAATAACTGCTCCTTCAACCCTATCCAACCCCCACCCTCCCTCATCCTGCCTTCCTTTGAGGTCCACTCGGTCCGTATGTACTCTCCCTCTAATCTCCAAATGGCCGTCATATACCGACCACCGGGCTCAGCCACTGCCTTCATTGACCAATTCTCCAGCTGGCTTCTTCACTTTCTCTGCTCTGACATCCCCACCATCATCATGGGTGACTTTAATATCCCTACTGACACCTGCCAGCCAGCAGCCTCCAAACTCCTGTCACTTACTTCATCCTTTGGCTTACTCACTCCACAGCCACCCACACAGACGGACATACATTAGACCTCATCTTCACCCGCCTCTGTTCCCTATCCAATCTCACAATCTCTTCCTTCCCCTATCAGACCACCACCTACTCACCTTCTCATCCCTGTCCTCTTCACCTGCCCCTATGTTCAGCACTGGCACATCCTCGCAGAAACCTTGCACACCTAGACATTCACAGACTCTCAGACTCTCTTTCACTCTGTCCTCCATATCTTCACTCCACGACACAGACAGCGCCACCGCTTTCTATAACACCACCCTCACATCTGCCATAGACTTCAGTCGCCCCTCTCACGCACGGCAAAGTGCGACGAATCAATAGGCAACCCTGGCACAACAATCTCACCAAAAAACTTCGACAATCATCCAGGGTCGCGGAGCGGCATTGGAAGAAAACATGCCTGCCAGACGATTTCACTGCTTTCAAACAAGCTACACTTGCCTTCAAAATAGCCCTCACCTCTGCTAAACAGGCCTATTCGCAAACCTTGTATCTTCATTATCCTACAACCCAAAACAACTGTTTAGCACATTCAACTCTCTCCTCCGCCCACCACTGTCACCTCCAACTCCCCTCGTCTCTGCCGAGGACTTACTTCAAAAATAAGATCGACCAAACAAGGCAAACCTTTACTGTTCCACCACCCCAACCACTCCAATACCAGACCTCTGTCCTTCCCACTACCACCACTCTCCAACATCACTAAGGATGCAGCTTACTCATCTACTTTTCAATCACACCTCACCACCTGTGCACTTGACCCCATCCCTTCCCACCTGCTCCCCAACCTCACTACACGCTCATCCCAGCCTAACCCATCTCTTCAACCTATCGCTATCTTCTGGTACCTTCCCTCTGCCTTCAAACATGCCACCATCACACCCATCCTCAAAAAACAAACCTTGACCCAACTGCTATGCCCAGCTATCGCCCAATATCATTGCTCCCGTTTGCTTCCAAACTCCTTGAGCAGCATGTCCACGCTCAACTTTCCTCCCACTTCTTATCTAACTCTCTCCTCGACAAGCTCCAATCTGGCTTCCGCCCCCACCACTCCACTGAAACTGCCCTAACCAAAATTACTAATGACTTACAGCCAAAGCTAACAGACCACTGTCTACTGCTACAGATTCTTTCTTCCCATGGCATCAAAGACCTTGCGCTGTCCTGGATCGCCACTTACCTTTCCGACCGCACATTTAGCGTCTCCCACTCCCACTCTACCTCCTCATCCTGCCCTCTGTCTGTTGGAGTCCCTCAAGGCTCTGTCCTGGGGCCCCTACTTTTTTCCATCTATACCCTTGGCCTAGGACAACTCAAAGTCCCATGGCTTCCAGTACCACCTCTATACGGACTATACTCAGATCTACCTCTCTGGCCCAGATGTCACCTCTCTGCTGTGCAGAATCCCGGAGTGTCTATCAGCCATATCCCCCTTCTTCACCTCTCGTTTCCTAAAACTCAATGTCGACACCGAACTCATCATCTTTCCTCCATCTCACGTATCTTCCCTACCCAATCTAGCTATTATGGTAAATGGCATCACGATCTCTCCCGCACCTGAAATCCGCTGCCTCGGAGTAACTCTCGACTCTGCCCTGTCCTTCAAACCACACATCCAAACTCTTGCCACCTCCTGTCGCCTCCAACTTAAAAACATTTCCAGAATCCGTCTCTTCCTCAGCCCTCAATCTACTAAAACTCTTGTGCATGCCCTCATCATCTCCCGCCTTGATTACTGCAACACCCTCCTCTGTGGCCTCCCCGTCAACTCTCTTGCACCACTCCAATCTGTCCTCAACTCTGCTGCCCGACTAATCCACCTCTCCCCTCGCTACTCCCCTGCTTCTCCCCTCTGCAAGTCCCTCCACTGGCTCCCAATTCCCCAACGAATCCAGTTCAAACTACTAACACGACCTACAAAGCCGTCCACAACCTGTCCCCTCCCTATATCTCTGAACTAATCTCCCAATATCTTCCTTCACGTAATCTTCGATCCTCCCAAGACCTCCTACTATCCTCCACACTTATTCGTTCCTCACACAACCGCCTCCAAGATTTCTCCCAAATATCCCCCATCCTCTGAAACTCCCAGACCGTCCACATGTCCAGCAAGATAGGCCACATTCACACGTTCAGTATTTTACATCAGTATTTGCATTCTAAAACAGGAGTGGATCAATCAGAAGAAGAGTATAAACACGTCACCACTTTATCACCCACTCATGGTTTTGGCTTGAAAATACTTATGTGAAATACTGAACCAATTACTGATTTTGTGAAAGTGGCCTTAGAACGATTCCAGCAGCGATCCGTTGGCAAAAAAAGTTGCGCAAACTGAGTTTTATAATAATTAAGTCTATGGAACATGGATCTGTTAACTAGGCACTTGATCCATTTTTTGGTTACTGGATCAGTTGTAAATGGAAGAAAAAAATGGATGGCTGTTTAACAGATCTGTTTTTCCATAAACTTCAATGTTACAAAAATGGATCCAGCTTTTTTTTTTTTTTTTTTTTTAAGACGGACAAACAAAGTTGTCTGCACAATTTTTTTGCTGATAGACCTGTTCTAACGGAGATTACCGTGAACATGGCATAACACAAGAGTGCTGACCTGAATTGATACTTTTTCTGAGCTGAATTGATACTTTTTCTGAGCTGAAATTATACTTTTTCTATTTTTTTTGTAGATTGGATGATACCAGGTTTGTTTGGAGTTTTAGTAGATCAGAATATATTACGCCTCAAATCCACAATGGAGAGAAAATGTTTTTTTTCCCAGCTTTGTAACAAAAATTTCCACACAAAACACAGTGTCCACGATACGCGTAAAGTTATATGAAGATATCCCTTCTTGTATGAGGCCGCTACAGTGAACAAGGTTACACAGAGTGGCAGATCTTTACTGGAGGCTGGCTAGAAAACTGTAATAAAATTTGCAGATGGAGGGGCCTTCACCACATTGCACAGAGCTTCTGTAAATAAAAAGTTAAACAAAAAAAAGCAAAAAAAAAAAGCACTTTTCCTTTACAAAGTGAATTTGAACTGACTGAATACACAGCTTTTTTCGCTTTTTTTTCTGAATGAAAGGACATAGCAGATGAATGAGTGGGGAGATGCTAATTCCAGCTCTGTAACAAAGGGGCCTTTCTACGAGCGGATTTCACACGCAACAATTAAACATATAATCATTCTGAGAAAATGCAAAATGCATGAAGTTTTGCTTTCTCAGAGTGCAAATTATATGCGAGGAGCGAGAAAATTATTCTACAAAGTCAAACAAGACCTGCTGATACATAACAAGAAATTTAGATTTAAAGAGTACTGGGTATATTTACATATAAACACCTATCATTATCTACCTATGTACAGAGGTGCCGGACTAGTTCTACTTCTGGGGAGAGGAGCATACATTTTGTGAAGATTCTAGGTTTTGATATATGCAATATCGATAGAACATTCTTAGAGTCTAATCATATATTCAATACTGCCAGCGTGTCGCCACGTTGCAGATGCACAGCCCAACGCTTCACCAGTGCTTTCAGTCACATCTGGAACACCAGTAACTGGGGCCCAGAGCACATCTACCTAAATAAAACAGAGATTAACTAATAAGTGCTAATTTTACTCCTATTTGCCCAATATTTTATTAAAAATATCAAAATATTTTACTGTTATATACTACATTTCTAATTGGACGTATTTGCTATTATAATTATTGCTTAATTTTCGCACATTGCTCGTTGGGGTGCAGGCAATTTCAGAAAAAGCAACTGGTCAAATGTAAATGTATTTCATGAGATGAACACAGACAGGTATTTATATATGTAGATTGGTAATACAATAAATTGGTTTGATAAGTAGAGGCCAAAAAATGTCTTCCGGTTGAGGTGCCACCTTGCAGATCATTGTTTCTTTCTGTAGGTTTATAAAAATAAATGTTTAAACTGTATTTAGTGATAAAATCATGAATGTGTGGCTTGTTTGGCTTTTTTCTTGCTGAAGGGAGCAAGTTTACCTTTCAAATGGTGTATTATTTGTGTGGTGTGGCAAAGTAATCAGCGAAAAAGCAGTGCATGTTTACAAATGTGTTTGCATATGTGACTCACCATTTGTGTGTGTGGGGCGAAGTAATCACCGAAAAAGCAGCGCATGAATACAAATGTGTTTGCATATGTGACTCACCTGCAGTGAAGTGTGCAATCCTCCAATGTGCCTGAAATAGGCTGGGCAAGCACTTGAGCAAGCTGGAAAGACCCCAAGGCAAATGTTTGGATTTGTTTGTGATGTCTGTAAGCAGCTTTGTGGTAGTGTGCTTTGGGGTAGTGTGCTCCCACCTGCAGGTAATTTGACCTTTCAAATGGTGTATCATTTGTTTGTGTGGGTGGGGTATGAACGGAGCAAGTGTGCAAATCAATAGGCAGTGCATGTTTACAAATGTGTTTGTGTATGTGACTCACCTGCAGTGAAGTGTGCAATCCTCCAATTTGGCTAAAATAGGTTGGGCAAGCAGTTCGGCAAGCTGGAAAGCCCCGAAGGCAAATGTTTGGATTTATTTGTGATGTCTGTAAGCAGCTTTGTGGTAGTGTGCTTTGGGGCACTGTGGTGCCACCTGCAGGTCATTTTTCCTTACTGCAGGTTTATGAAAATTAATGTTTAAACTGTATTTTGTGCTCAAATCGTGGATGTGTGGTTTGTTTGGCTATTTTCTTGCTGAAGGGGGCAAGTTTACCTTTCAAATGGTGTATCATTTGTGTGTGTGGGTGCAGTATGAACGGACATACAAAGTAATCACCGAAAAACAGTGTTTAGAAATAATAGAATAGATTACTACTACTACTACATATTGGGATAGGATCTTGGAGATGGGATTATCCTTTTAAAGTCATATGAAAGATGCAATAGTGGCCATAGTGGTTGACACCCAACTTTCATAGCAAACAATAAGAAATTCATGAATAGAATGGTAATCACTTGACACACAAAGACGACAACTCAAAAACAGCCAATTAAACCTCAACCACAGAGCCAGATTATGGGTTATTAGTAACGGATCCGCAATATGGTGCACGCACGACACAAGTAAGAAAACATGGGAACAGGTATTTCTTGCTAAAGGCAAAGGGGGAATGTGCAGCTTTAAGTCACACACAGTGAGCATCTACTTTTTATTTTAGGGGGATATGCTCTTTAACATTTATTTTCTTAATAGATACAGTGGGGGAAATAAGTATTTTATTATTACTATTATTTATTTATATAGCACCATTGATTCCATGGTGTTGTACATGAGAAGGGTTACATCAAAATACAAATATCACTTACAGTAAACAAACTAACAATGACAAACTGGTACAGAGGGAGATGGACCCTGCCCTTTCGGGCTTACATTCTACAGGATTATGGGGAAGGAGACAATAGGTTGGGGGTTGCAGGAGCTCCGATGGTGTTGAGGTGGCAGAGTGATCATTACACGTTGTAAGCTTTTTTGAAGAGATGGGTTTTCAGGCTCTATCTGAAGAATCCAAATGTGGTGGATAATCGGACATGTTGGAACACAGAATTCCAGATTATGGGGGATATTCGGGAGAAATCTTGGAGGCGATTAGGTGAGGAGCAAATAAGGGTGTGGAGAAGGAGGTCTTGGGAGGACCAGCAATTACGTGAGGGAAGATATTGAGAGATTACTTCAGAAATATACGGAGGAGAAAGGTTATGGGTGGCTTTGTAGGTCAGTGTTAGTAGTTTAAAGTGGATACGCTGGGAAATTGGGAGCTAGTGAAGGATTTGCAAAGAGGGGGAGCAAGAGTGTAGCGAGGAGAGAGATTAATTAGTCGGGCAGCAGAGTTAAGGATGGACTGGAGAGGTGCAAGAGTGTTAGAAGTTAGGCCACAGAGGACGTGTTTGCAGTAGTCAAGGCGGGAGATGATTAGGGCATGCACAACCATTTTGGTAGAGTGAAGGTTGAGGAAAGGATGGATTCTGGAAATGTTTTTGAGCTGGAGGTGACAGGATGTGGCGAGAGCTTGGATGTGCGGTTTGAAGGACAGGGCAGAGTCAAGGGTTACTCCGAAGCAGCGGATTTCTGGGACAGGGCAAAGTGTGATTTCATTTATTGTGATCGATAGATCAGGTAGGGAAATATGCGAGATGGAGGACAGATAATAGTTCAGAATCTGGATTTTGACAGCAGAGAGGTGACATCTGGCCAGAGAGGTAGATCTGATTGTCATCAGCATATACATGGTATCGGAAGCCATAGGATTTTATGAGTTGTCCCAGGCCAAGGTATAGATTGAGAAGAGAAGGGGTCCTTAGACAGAGCCTTGAGGGACACCAACAGATTAAGGGCGAGATGAGGAGGTAGTATGGGAGTAGGAAATGCTAAATGTGCGGTTGTAAGGTATGAGGAGATTCAGGACAGGGCAAGGTCTTTGAAACTAAAGTATTTGATCCCTTGCTGATTTGTAAGTTTGCCCACTGTCAAAAACATGAACAGTCTATAATTTTAACCCCTTAGTGACAGAGTCATTTTGCAGCTTAATGACCGGGCCAATTTTTACAATTCTGACCACTGTCAATTTATGAGGTTATAACTCTGGAACGCGTTAACGAATCCAGCTGATTCGGAGATTGTTTTTTCGTGACATATTGTATTTCACGATAGTGGTAAAATTTCTTTGATATGACTTGTGTTTATTTATGAAAAAACGGAATATAGGCGAAAATTTTGAAAATTTAACAAATTTCAAACTTTAAATTTTTATGCCCTTAAATCAAGAGGTAAGTCACACAAATTTCTTAATAAATAACATTTCCCACATGTCTACTTTACATCAGCACAATTTTGGGAACAAAATTTTTTTTTGTTACGAAGTTATAAGGTTAAAAGTTGACCAGCGATTTCTCATTTTTACAACACCATTTTTTTTAGGGACCACATCACATTTGAAGTCACTTGAGGGGTCTATACGATAGAAAATACCCAAAGTGACACCATTCTAAAACTGCACCCCTCAAGGTGCTCAAAACCACATTCAAGAAGTTTATTAACCCTTTACGTGCTTCACAGGAATTGAAGCAATGTGGAAGGAAAAAATTAACATTTAACTTTTTTGCAAAAACTTACTTCGGAACCAATTTTTTTATTTTCACAACTGTTAAAAGAAAAAATGAACCAGAAAATTTGTTGTGCAATTTCTCCTGAATAAGCCGATACCCCATATGTGGGGTAAACCACTTTTTGGGCGCACGGCAGAGGTCGCAAGGAAGGAGCGACATTTGACTTTTTCAATGCAGAATTGGCTGGACGCCATGTCGCGTTTGTAGAGGCCCTGATGTGTCTAAACAGTGGACACCCATCACAAGTGACCCATTTGGAAACTAGACCCCTAAGGAACTTATCTAGATGTGTGGTGAGCACTTTGAACCTCCAAGTGCTTCAAGGAAGTTTATAATATAAACAGTGAAAATAAAAAATCATATTTTTTCCACAAAAACAATCTTTTCACCCCAATTTTTATTTCCAAGGGTAACAATACCCCAAAAGTTTTGTGCAATTTGTCCTGAGCATGCTGATACCCCATATGTGGGTAAACCACTGTTGGCGTGCATGGCAGAGCTTGGAAGGGAAGGAGCGCCGTTTGACTTTTTCAACGCAGAATTGGCTGGACGTCATGTCGTGTTTGTAGAGGCCCTGATGTGTCTAAACATGGAAACCCCCACAAGTGACCCCATTTTGGAAACTAGACCCCTAAGGAACATATCTAGATGTGTGGTGAGCACTTTGAACCTCCAAGTGCTTCACAGAAGTTTATAACATAGAACCGTGAAAATAAAAAATTATATTTTTTCCACAAAAACTATCTGTTCACCCCATTTTTATTTTCCCAAGGGTAACAATACCCAAAAAGTTTTTGTGCAATTTGTCCTGAGCATGCTGATGCCCCATATGTGGTGGTAAACCACTGTTTGGGTGCATGGCAGAGCTTGGAAGGGAAGGAGCGCCGTTTGACTTTTTCAACGTAGAATTGGCTGGACGCCATGTCGCGTTTGTAGAGGCCCTAATGTGTCTAAACAGTGGAAACCCCCCACAAGTGACACCATTTTGGAAACTAGACCCCCTAAGGAACTTATATAGATGTGTGGTGAGCACTTTGAACCCCCAAGTGCTTCACAGAAGTTTATAACTCCCGGGCATGAAAATAAAAAGTCATATTTTTTCCACAAACATGATTGTTTAGTCCCCAATTTTTTATTTTCCCCAAGGGTAACAGGAGAAATTAGACCACAAAAGTTGTTGTCCAATTTGTCCTGAGTACGCTGATACCCCATATGTGGGGGGGACCACTGTTTGGGCGCACGGCAGGGCTTGGAAGGAAAGGAGCGCCGTTTGACTTTTTCAAACCAAAATTGGCTGGAATTGAAATTGGACGCCATGTTGCGTTTGGAGAGCCCCTGATACGCCTAAACGGTGGAAACCCCCACAAATGACACCATTTTGGAAACTAGACCCCTTAAGGAACTTATCTAGATGTGTGGTGAGCACTTTAAACCCCCAAGTGCTTCACAGAAATTTATTAATGCAGAGCCGTGAAAATAAAAAATAATTATTTTCCTCAAAAATGATTCTTTAGCCCGCTATTTTTTTACTTTCCCAAGGGTAACCAGAGAAATTGGACCCAAAAAGTTGTTGTGCAATTTTTCCTGAGTACGCTGATACCCCATATGTGGGGTGAAACCACTGTTTGGGCACATGGGAGTGCTTGGAAGGGAAGGAGCGCCATTTTGTAATGCAGACTTTGATGGAATGTTCTGCGGGAGTCATGTTGTGTTTGCAGAGCCCTTGATGTGCCTAAACAGTAGAAATCCTCTGCAAGTGACACCATTTTGGAAACTAGACCCCCCAAGGAGCTTATCTAGCTGTGTGGTGAGCACTTTGAACCCCCAAGTGCTTCACAGAAATTTATTAACGCAGAGCCGTGAAAATAAAAAATCATTTTTTTCCTCAAAAATGATTTTTTTAGCCAGCTATTTTTTATTTTCCCAAGGGTAACAGGAGAAATTAGAACCCCAAAATTGGTGCGCAATTTGTCCTGAGTACGATGATACCCCATATGTTGGGGTAAACCACTGTTTGGGCGCACGGCAGGGCTCGGAAGGGAGGGAGCGCCATTTGACTTTTTGAACGCCACGTCGTGTTTGGAGACCCCCTGATGTGCCTAAATAGTGGAAACCCCTCAATTCTAGCTCCAACTCTAACCCCAACACACCCCTAGCCCTATTCCCAACCCTAATCCTAACCTAAATCCCAACCCTAATTCCAACCCTAATTGTAACCATAACCTTAATTGTAACCCTAACTCTAATTGTAACCCTAACCCTAATTTTAACCCTAACCCTAAGGGTAGGATCATTTTGCGTTTTACCAGCCCGTTCAACACATAGCATTGACGGGCTGGTAACGGTATAGCATAACGCGATCGCGTTATGCTATACCCGTTAGAGCAGAGGAATCAGCAGATGATTCATCTGCGCTAGCGGTGACGGAGCCCAGACGCTGCAGCCCGCGTCCGAGGCTCCGTCACTGAATGATGGCACGTCGTGAACGCATGCCGCTTTGCGGCATGCGTCGCGATGCGCCCTCAAATGGGGGTGAATGGCAGCGTTAACGGACTGCGTTACACCGCGTTATACCGCGGTGTAAAGCAGTCCGTCTAACGGACTGCCATAACGCAGTATGAACCCAGCCTAACCCTAATTATAACCCTAACCCTAATGCTAACCCTAATTATAACCTTAACCCTAATTATAACCCTAATTATAACCCTAACGGAAAAATGAAAATAAATATAATTTCTATATTTTATTATATGTCCCTAACTAAGGAGGCGATAAAGGGGGGGTTTATGTACTGTTTTTTTTTTATTTTGATCACTGTGATAGCTTATCACAGTGATCAAAATGTACTTTCTGGAGAATGAATGAAAAAAATTTTGAATCTGCCGCCAGGAAGAAGACAGGGAGGATCGGAGGACAGGGAGACCCTAATTCTCTCCCCTCTGATGTGCGATCACATCAGAGGGGAGAGAATCATTTTTTTTTTTTTTTTTTTTGCGGTCGCCGTTATGCTGTATAGCAGCGATCGCAACACCGGGATCGGTGAATACCGACCCGGATCATGTTCTCTGGGGTCTCGGCTACCCCCGGTAGCCGAGACCCCAGAGAAAATTGCCCATCCCCCCCAGCACATCGCGGCGGGCGCACTGAGCATGCGCCCGCCATTTTCTCAATGGCGACGGCACCGGGGGACATCGGAGGGCCCTGGGGCGAGAAGAGGGGGATTGGGGGCCACATGGGGGTCCCGAGGACCCTTTTTCTCTGTCCTCTGATGTCCGATGACATCAGAGGACAGAGAAATTAAATGGCACTTTTTTTTTTTGTTGCGATCACCGTTATAGGGTTAATAACGGCGATCGCAACATCGGTGTCGGTAAAAACGACTCGATTCATGTTCTCTGGGGTCTCGGCTGCCCCCGATAGCCGAGACCCCGGAGAAAATGCACCTCTGGGGGCGCTATAGGCTTTTTCCACAGCGTCGTTAGTTAACGGCGCTGTGGTTTAAATACCCTTAATGACCGCCGTTAAAAGGCGTATCGGCGGTCGTTAAGGGGTTAAGGGTAGGTTAATAGTAAGAAAATGGAAGAAATACAAAATGACAGTCAATTGATATCGATCTGGTGCAAAATGCAAAATCTCACCTTGTGGGGTATCCTTGATCATGAGGAAGGTAAGAGATCAGAATAAAAATACGTGGGGGGAACTTGTTAATGATCTCAAGGCAGTCGGGACCACAGTCACCAAGAAAACCATTGCTAACATTACGCTGTAAAGGTTTAAAATTCAGCAGTGCCCGCAAGGTCCCCCTGCTCAAGAAAGAACATGTGCAGGCCCGTCTGAAGTTTGCCAATAAACATCTGGATGATTCTGTGAGTGATTGGGAGGTGTTGTGGTCAGATAAGGCAATAATTGAGGTCTTTGGCATTAACTCGGCATGTTTGGAGGAAGAGAAATGCTGCCTATGACCCAAAGAACACAGTACCCACTGTCAAGCATGGAGGTGGAAACATTATGTTTTGGGGGTGTTTCTCTGCTAAGGGCACAGGACTACTTCACTGCATCAATAGGAGAATGGATGGAGCCATGTACCGTAAAATCCTGTGTGACAACCTCCTTCCCTCCGCCAGGACATTAAAAGTGGGGCATTGCTGGTCTTCCAGCAAGACAATGACCCACAACATACAGCCAAGGCAACAAAGGAGTGGCTAAAAAAAGAAGCACATTAACGTCATGGAGTGGCCTAGCCAGTCTCCAGACCTTAATCCCATAGAAAAATTATGGAGGGAGTTGAAGCTCCGAGTTGCCAAGTGACAGCCTCAAAATGTTAATGATTTAGAGATGATCTGCAAAGAGAAGTGGACCAAAATTCCTCCTGACATGTGAGCAAACCTCATCATCAACTACAAAAACGTCTGACTGCTGTGCTTGCCAACAAGGGTTTTGCCACCAAGTATTAGTCTTATTTGCCAGAGGCATCAAATACTTATTTCTCACTGCAAAATGCAAATAAATTTATATAACTTATGCAATGTGATTTTCTGGATATTATTTGATATTCTATCTCTCAATGTTAAAATTAACCTACCCTTAAAATTATAGACTGTTCATGTCTTTGTCAGTGGGCAAACTTACAAAATCAGCAAAAGGTCAAATACTTACTTCCCCCACTGTAGATAGTATAGGAGGCAATAAACATGAGAAAAAAGTTGCCCAAGTCAACCAATTTCTGCTAGACTGACAGACCATCTAATGAGCACTGGGTTGTCCCGATGGCAGATGTAGAAGTAGTAAAAGACAAATGTAAAAACAATTACAGTACTACAAACAAGGAGAGGTAGGAGCACTGGATAGAACTCAGAATACCAGTATAAGACTAAAGAGGTCCTGGTCCTACCATCTCGAGCATATAAATCCAGGAGACAGACGGCACTTCAGAGTGAACGCCTTCTTTAAAATGGAATATACAGGACTTAAAAAAAAGTGCCTAAGCAGTAACAGGCAGGTGGTTGCTACCTACGTGCCTGTTGTGCCCGGCGCCGTTCTCCGCCAACACCGAGCAGTCACAGACATACGCTGTTGACAGGGCGGGACTATATATGTATCTCCGACAGGAGCCGGGTACATCAGGCACGAAGTTGTCTTTGTTAGCAACTACATGCCTGTTAGTGCTTAGGCACTTTTTTTTTTTAAAGTCCCAGCTATCCCCTTTTTAACCCTTTCACAACATACACCGTATACATACGGCGCAAGTCGGAAGCAGGTGTATGGAGGGGTCTCACGCAGTGAGCCTACCCCATACCCGGCAGGCGATGGCTGTGTATTACAGCCAGGATGTGCAGCTAACAATTATGGCTGGAGCGGAGCTCCACCCAAGATTAACACGTTAAATGCCGCAGTCAATCTCTGACAGTGGCATTTCACTCGCGCCAAGCGCAAGTGTCCTTACTTCCGCCTATCGGTGCGACTGTGACAGCTGATGACCCCTGTGACTGTCATTACGGAGCTCCTTTGAAACCCTGCCTGTAGCAGAGCTTTAAAGTAGATTGCGATTTCTATATGCAGCGATGCTGAAGCATTGGACGATGACATCTTCAAGCCCACTTGGACTACCAAAATCAGTATAAAAAAGAATTTTTTTAAAAAAATACGAAAAAAATAAAAGTTCAAATCAATTTCCTTTCCCTCTAGTGAAAATAAAGATATTAAAAAAATACGGTACACATATTTGGTATCACCACGTTCAGAAAAGTGTGATCTATCAAAATATAAAAACAGTTAACTTGATCGATAAACACTGTAAGCAGAAAAAAATTCAAGAACGCCAAAATTAAGGTTTTTTTTTAGTAACAAGCAGTCAAAAAGTCACATGTATCCCCAAATGGTACTAATAAAAATGTTGTCTTGCCCGGCAAAAATTAAGCTATCACACAGCTCCATCAGACAAAAAATAAACATGTTACGAGTCTTGGAAAATGGCCACAACCCCAAAAAATTTTTGTGCAAAGCAAGCTTC
This sequence comes from Oophaga sylvatica, assembly GCA_033576555.1. Taxonomy (NCBI): domain Eukaryota; kingdom Metazoa; phylum Chordata; class Amphibia; order Anura; family Dendrobatidae; genus Oophaga; species Oophaga sylvatica. The sequence goes on from JARQOD010000001.1 coordinate 460,025,038, forward strand.
ACATTTTTTTTTTTTTAGCACTAAAATAATAAGAAAACTGGACATGTTTGGTATCGCTGTAATCATATTGATGAGGAGAATCATATGGCATGGTCATTTTTACCACAAAATGTACATCGTAAAAACAATTCACAAAAAACAGAACTGTGTTTTGTTTTTTTCACAATTTCACCGAGCTCAGAATTTTTTCCCCGTTTTCGAGTACACTATGTGGTAAAATGAATGGGGTCATTGAAAAGTACAACTCGTCCTGCAACAAACAAATGCTCATATGTCCATGTGAATAGAAAAATAAAAGAGTTATGGCTCTGGGAAGAAAAAAAAAGAAAAAAGGGCTTCGCTGTAAAGGGGTTAATATAAATGGTATCGTTACACATCTGGTGCAGTAATAGACCTGGTAAAGGTATATGCCTGGTACAGAAATACCTATAGTGCAGTCATACATCTTGTACTGTTAAGCACATGGTGCGGTAATAGCCCTGATACCATTATACATCCGGTGCAGTAATAGCCCTGGTACCATTATATGCCTGTTACCGATATACACCTAGTACAGCAATATGTCTGGTACCGTTATACGCCTGGTACTGTAATACGTCTGGTCCAGTAATACACCTGGTACAGTAATACGTCCGGTACCGATATACACCTGGTACAGTAATACATTTGATACTGTAATACACCTGATATCGTTATACACCTGGTAAAGTAATACGTCTGGTACAGTAATACACCTGTACAGTAATACGTCCGGTACCGATATACACCTGGTACAGTAATACACTTGATACTGTTATACACCTGGAACAGTAATACACCTGATATCGTTATACACCTGGTAAAGTAATACGTCTGGTACGGTAATACACCTGGTACAGTAATAACGTCCGGTACCGAATATACACCTGGTACAGTAATACACTTGATACTGTTATACACCTGGAACAGTAATACACCTGATATCGTTATACACCTGGTAAAGTAATACGTCTGGTACAGTAATACACCTGGTACAGTAATACACCTGATATCGTTATACACCTGGTAAAGTAATACGTCTGGTACAGTAATACACCTGGTACAAGTAATACACTTGATACTGTAATAACACCTGGAACAGTAATACACCTGATATCGTTATACACCTGGTAAAGTAATACGTCTGGTTAACAGTAATACACCTGGTACAGTAATACACCTGATATCGTTATACACCTGGTAAAGTAATACGTCTGGTACAGTAATACACCTGGTACAGTAATACACTTGATACTGTTATACACCTGGAACAGTAATACACCTGATATCGTTATACACCTGGTAAAGTAATACGTCTGGTACAGTAATACACCTGGTACAGTAATACACCTGATATCGTTATACACCTGTAAAGTAATACGTTGGTACAGTAATACACCTGGTACAGTAATACACTCGATACTGTTATACACCTGGTACAGTAATACACCTGATATCGTTATACACCTGGTAAAGTAATACGTCTGGTACAGTAATACACCTGGTACAGTAATACACCTGATATCGTTATACACCTGGTACAGTAATACGTCTGGTCCAGTAATACACCTGGTACAGTAATACACCTGATATCGTTATACACCTGGTAAAGTAATACGTCTGGTACAGTAATACACCTGGTACAGTAATACACCTGATATCTTTATACACCTGATACTGTAATACGTTTGGTCCAGTAATACACCTGGTACAGTAATACACTTGATACTGTTATACACCTAGTACAATAATACACCTGATATGATTATATATTTGGTACAGTAATACACCTGGTACAGTAATACGTCTGGTACCGTTATGCACCTAATACCATTATACACCTGGTACAGTAATACACCTGATATCGTTATAAACCTGGTACAGTAATAACACCAACATATAAGTACCAAAAACAAAATGAGGTCTTGAGTTTTTCAATAATCAAATATTTTATTTATTAACCAAGAAAATCAATATAATAAATTACCACAAACCAAGCAGGACAATAAAAAGGGGGGAATTTCTACCAGGTATATGTAAAACAATCCATGTTAATGAGCTACAAATAATTATAATTATCAACCATTACATATTAAGAATCAATCATATAATCAATACAGATGCGAAATCTTAATAAATTAACATAATAATCAAATATAAAGTGCAATAGTGCTAATAAATTATCATTTTAATTTAATAATCAATTTAATCCAGTTAATCATCTGTATAAAAAATGAAGCCAGGACCATGGAAAAAGTACAACACTGAGACAAAAGCGGAGTATAGAAAAAAAATCAATGGAACACTGATAATATACCCAGAACAATATCTGCTAGTGCAGAGTGTATTCAAGTATATAGGATCATTATAAAGTGCAAGAGTGCCAATAGTGCAAATAAGCAGTAGTTACATACATAGATCCTGTGTGCCAAACTTACATAAGAAGTGGAGACCTGGACCCCCGCCTGCCGCCCCTACGCGCGTTTTGTCAGGAGAAGATGGTGGGGGTCTCCACAAGGAGAAGCAGTACTCCCCTAGACCTTGTATTCAGCTGTCAGGGAAATGTCTGGCCGTCATTGAATGAAAAACTGACTTTCTGACTACATAAGGTGACCTCCAGGATAATATCCTGCAATAAACATTAATTCCAGCCATATCTGAAAACACTTTTTAGCAAAAGGGTCTTCTCCACCGTCGCCCTCCTCATGAAAGCTATGGTCATAGTTCTGGTTCCGTAAAATTGGGAGATCACAATATAGCAGGGCTAATAGAGAGGCTAAGAACTTGGCTGCCTTAAAGGAGCCATAAACGAATTAGCAAATAGAAACAAATGAATGGTACCCGTTCATCTCCTCACTGTCAGGACCGTGCGGCAGTGCCATACTTCAGCAGAGAAGGGGTTACATAAAATCTCTCCTTAGCTACAACCTTTCAAATGCCAGAAGCCGAGCAGGCAGCGCGATTAAAGGGCATTAAATTAAAAGATCCCCCTCCTACAACTTCAATCAGAATTTCAGGCCGTGTGTTATTTAGCTTCAGCTCCTCAAGTGCAGCAGAATAACAAATTGCAACACTTTGATTTACTTTCTGCCGACACCAAATGGCGACAGGTGATAAAGAGAGCGCTGTGGCGCGGGGACGAGAAGCTTTCCCAGGAAATTAATTCCATCTTAAAGATTTCTATCCCGATATAAATATGTATGGACGTATTTACTTGTGACTCAGTCTTAAGCGATATATATATATATATATATATATATATATATATAAATATACGGTATATAGATACATATATACAACTATATAGAGAGATATATGCTCAATACATAAGGACATTCAGGACATCAGAGAAACCAGATACGATGCTATGTATCCATTTTAGTGCGAGTTAGTAGTAACCAACTCACAAAATCAATTAAAAGGATATTTACATCTCGGACATTTATGCCATAAATATCTGATATGGGTTCAAGCTCTGGCACCCACTGACACACACCCATCTTAAGATTGTGGAGGAGTCTTGTAAAAAACAAAAATGGACAGAAAGAGCCGCTTTCTCCATTTAAACTGCACGTAATCAGCTGGATGCACTCCTAAGGATAGGGTCACACCAGCATATTCTCATCCAAGAGAATCGGGCCGATAATGCAAATCACACTCTGATCAAACTCCGACCAGAGTGTGATCATAGGGTGATCTGAGTTTACCGGATGAGAAGATAGAAAAAAAATAAAATGTCTCCATCTTCTCCGTTAAAATTGGACAGTAATCAGATGTCATCCAGATGCAGTCCAGTGATTTTCAGCAGCCTGTTGATTTGCATGGACGACTGCGATCCGATCCAACTCGGGCATGCTGCAATTTTTTTTCCTCGGATCGGCTTGACAATAAAAAAATAAATAGATAAAAAAATCGGACATGTATATGGCCCCACAGAAGATCATTGGTTCAAGTACGATCCGATGTTTTGCTCTATCAAACTTGGACCAAAAATATGGTCATGTAAATGAGCATTAGGCTGGAGTCACACACAACGTCTAAAAAATCGGTCCGTTTTAGTCGGTCAATAATCGGATAAAAATTTCATGAACATTGATGCGACTGGCATCCGATTTTTTGTAGTTGATGCGATTTTGTAGCATGTACGCTTACGTTTCACATCCGATTACCCACCGACTACCGATTTTTTGTGGCATCATAGCAAAATGGACATTTAACGTTGTGCGATTTAATCGCAACTCACACATGCGGTCCGTTTGTAATCCCACTTTTCATCGCTCCCATACACTTGCATTGGCGATAGTCGACCCACAATCGGTGACAATCGCAGCATGCTGCGATTGCACTCGCACGTTTAAATCGGACCACAAAAAATAGGATGATGGGAGCTACTCCATTGATTAATATTGGGTCGACTGCAATGCGATATTTCATCGCATTCTAGTGGTACGATTTAGTCGCCAGTGTGACTCCGGCCTTAAGGGTGTAGAACTAGGCTACACTCTCACTTCAATCTGACATCAATATCTTATTTTTTTTTTTCCTAGGACAGCACACAAAGCCATAGACTGTCATGGATCTACACTCACACAGTCATAAAAAAAAAACAAAAAAAAACCACTGATCCAAGTGTGAGATCTGCAAGTCTCGTGGCAAGTCCTCTTCTGACCTGTGGATCAGAATCGGTCATTTAAGTCTATGGGGATCCGTAAAACACAGACACAAATCAGAAGGCTTCTAAAATGATTCTGGGTTGCATCTGTGTCTCCTAGATCTCTCGCTTAGGGTAGGGTCACACGACCGGGTTCGCATCATCCAAGGAAAATAGTCTGGTTATTCTGATCAGAGTGTCATCAGTTTTTCTTGAAAGTGGAGGAAAAAAAAAAAAAAGATTCTCTCCCTTCTCCATTCTAGTCTGTAAAAATCGTACCGCACTCGAATGTCATCTGAGTGCAACACAATTTTTTTCATATATCCATAGACTTCCATGGTCGACTTTGATTTGACACTCAGATCAAAATTGGACATGTCCCCATTTTTTTCCAGTTGGAAAAAAAAAAATTCGGACATTTGCGCAGCCCCATAGAATATCATAGGTACAAGTGCTATCACACTTATCTGAGAAAATTGGTCTTGCATATGAGCCCTTAGTGACAAATTTAGGTAAAACATCTGATTTTCCAGGGGTCTCTTATTTGCCACTGAACACTGACAATTCTTCAATGAAAAAAAAATGGATAAGTTAAAAACAGACACAACATGGATGCAAAACAAATGACCTAAGCAAAAATGGAAAAATATTTAGACTTGAGAGTCCTCAGTGGTTGATACCTTTTAATGGCTAACTGAAAAGATGGTAAGCAAAAATGGTCAGCTTCTCACGGATGTGTGAGCGTAGCCCAAAAGACAATACATATACTGTATTAATCACTATTTCAAGATCTCCGACAGCTTTTCTATGTTTCTGAATCAGGTTGTTCTTACAGCATGTGTGCAGATTTGTGGAAACCACATTGGAACAAATGGTACTGTGGCACAAACATCTGCAACAAATCAGCAGCATGTGAACATAACCGTGCTGATACGATGCTTCTCGCCATGGAGAATCTGCACTCAATCTAGAAGACCATTCTTAACGGATCCATGCTGACAGTTATGCGGGATCTGTTTTGAAACAGATTGTAATAAATCTTGACGGATTCCACTGACTGATAATGAGGTCATTCAGGTCTAGGGGTCTGCCATGAAGAGTAGCGCTGCTGACTAAGATATACTGTATCTCAGATCAGCAGAAATCATTTCGCTGCTGCTCTCAATGTGTGTGAAAATGCAGCAGATCGGGATCCCATCCGTTATTCTACATTGAGAAGCAGAGAAGTTTTGCAGTGAATCTGCAGCAAATCTGTGGGAAAATGTGTTTGTGTGGTTTTATTTACAATGTAGGTTTAGTGAAGTTCGCGTTACTTTGAGTGTTTGGTTTCACAAATGACTATAAAACATCTGCTATAAGTCCACATCAATATCTAAGACGCTTGCGGATTTGTCGCAGACCCTATGCATTGCAAAGGTAGAAATGCTCAATAAAAATCCACGCCACAACCTGGCAGGCTGAAAATGTAAAATCTGATTGCGGCTCAAATTTATCCTTGCACAGCATGGCTTAGAACTGGTAAAAAATCCCCCCACATTGCGGGTAATGTCATACACTGCCCAAAAAATCCATATGGAAAATCTACAGCACATCCACCACCTGTAACCATGTCCCATGGCAGATTTGGGGTTTTAGGAGCGTATAACTTGGATTTAATTGGACAGCACCTTATGATACTCAGTGAGGCTCACCAGAAGAATGTTTTATCCGTAGGTCCGTGAGAACAAAAAATTGCAGCATGCCATTTTGGACACATTCAAGTCTATGGGTATGAGAAAAATAAATTGGATCCAACACAGAGCATCAGAGCAGCATCCGATTTGTAAGAATAGATTTCTATTATGAACCGAGAAAACTGTACACAATTTAAAGTAGTTGTAAGAAAACAGATTGCACACGGAAGTCACATGAACGTAATAAACAGACACATGGATGGCACACAGATGTAAAAAACGGACACACGGACGGCACACGTGGATGTAAAACATGGACACACGGACGGCACACGTGGATGTAAAACATGGACACACGGACGGCACACGTGGATGTAAAACATGGACACACGGACGTAAATTAGAAAAAAAATCGTCTGCGTTATCTGAATGAAACATGGGACGATTTTTCATATAATCGTCTGCAGGCGTCCTTACTCAGAGAGGTTTGTACATTTTCATAACCAACAAAGCATACAACAGCTGAACTAGACCATGCTGAATACTGTCCTGAGAGACACTGCCATCTGTATTAGGGCTCTTTCCCACTCGCGATGAAATCGGACAAATGCAATTGTGCTTCATCTGCGTTATTTTTTCCAGCTCGGATCAGATCACGATGGGACTGGAAAAAAGTTGCAGCATGCTGCAATTGTATTCAGAAATCAATAGAAAGCAATAGAAGTCAATGGGTGCAAGAAAATAAATCACACAGCACTCGGACCATGCGAGTGCTGTCCGAAAATTACACACAGATCTCCTTTGAAAAGCCGTAAATTCATCTGCTGGTACAGTACAATCACAGCGTCACAGGTTAGAATAGATATATAAACATAGAATACATACAGGTCCTTCTCAAAAAATTAGCATATAGTGCAAAATTTCATTATTTTTCATAATGTAATGATTACAATTAAACTTTCATATATTTTAGATTCATTACACACCAACTGAAATTTGTCAGGTCTTTTACTGTTTTAATACTGATGATTTTGGCATACAACTCCTGATAACCCAAAAAACCTGTCTCAAAAAATTAACATATTTCAACCGTCCAATAAAATAAAAGTGTTTTTTAAAAAAAACCATCAAATAATAAAGTTCAGTTATACACTCAATACTTGGTCGGGAATCCTTTTGCAGAAATGACTGCTTCAATGCGGCGTGGCATGGAGGCAATCAGCCTGTGACATTGCTGAGGTGTTATGGAGGCCCAGGATGCTTCGATAGCGGCCTTAAGCTCATCCAGAGTGTTGGGTCTTGCGTCTCTCAACTTTCTCTTCACAATATCCCACAGATTCTCTATGGGGTTCAGGTCAGGAGAGTTGGCAGGCCAATTGAGCACAGTAATACCATGGTCAGTAAACCATTTACCAGTGGTTTTGGCACTGTGAGCAGGTGCCAGGTCGTGCTGAAAAATGAAATCTTCATCTCCATAAAGCATTTCAGCCGATGGAAGCATGAAGTGCTCCAAAATCTCCTGATAGCTAGCTGCATTGACCCTGCCCTTGATGAAACACAGTGGACCAACACCAGCAGCTGACATGGCACCCCACACCATCACTGACTGTGGGTACTTGACACTGGACTTCAGGCATTTTGGCATTTCTTTCTCCCCAGTCTTCCTCCAGACTCTGGCACCTTGATTTCCGAATGACATGCAAAATTTGCTTTCATCAGAAAAAAGTACTTGGGACCACTTAGCAACAGTCCAGTGCTGCTTCTCTGTAGCCCAGGTCAGGCGCTTCTGCCGCTGTTTATGGTTCAAAAGTGGCTTTACCTGGGGAATGCGGCACCTGTAGCCCATTTCCTGCACACGCCTGTGCACGGTGGCTCTGGATGTTTCTACACCAGACTCAGTCCACTGCTTCCTCAGGTCCCCCAAGGTCTGGAATCGGTCCTTCTCCACAATCTTCCTCAGGGTCCGGTCACCTCTTCTCGTTGTACTGGTTTTCTGCCACATTGTTTCCTTCCAACAGACTTCCCATTGAGGTGCCTTGATACAGCACTCTGGGAACAGCCTATTTGTTGAGAAATTTCTTTCTGGGTCTTACCCTCTTGCTTGAGGGTGTCAATGATGGCCTTCTTGACATCAGTCAGGTCGCTAGTCTTACCCATGATGGGGGTTTTGAGTAATGAACCAGGCAGGGAGTTTTTAAAAGCCTCAGGAATCTTTTGCATGTGTTTAGAGTTAATTAGTTGATTCAGAAGATTAGGGTAATAGGTCGTTTAGAGAACATTTTCTTGATATGCTAATTTTTTGAGACAGGTTTTTTGGTTATCAGGAGTTGTATGCCAAAATCATCAGTATTAAAACAATAAAAGACCTGACAAATTTCAGTTGGTGTGTAATGAATCTAAAATATATGAAAGTTTAATTGTAATCATTACATTATGGAAAATAATGAAATTTTTCACTATATGCTAATTTTTTGAGAAGGACCTGTAGATATATATTAGATATATATATGTCAGTGACACACATATATATATATGTATATGTTTTAGATATATAGAAGAAAAGCCGGCAATTCATCTGCTGCGTACAGTAAAATCACAGCGTCACAGGTTAGAATACATAGAATAGATATATAAACATAGAATACATAGATATATATTAGATATATATGTCAGTGACACACATATATATATGTATATATTTTAGATATACAGAAGAAAAGCCGGCAATTCATCTGCTGCGTACAGTAAAATTACAGCGTGACAGGTTAGAATCGAATATAGTCATGGCCAAAAGTTTTGAGAATGACACAAATATTATATTTTCACATGATCTGCTGCCCTCTGGTTTTTATGCGTGTTTGACAGATGTTTTTATCACAGACAGAAATATAATTGCAAACATATGAGTAACAAAAGCTTATATTGACAGTTAGAATGAGTTAATGCAGCAAGTCAATATTTGCAGTGTTGACCCTTCTTCTTCAGGACCTCTGCAATTCTCCCTGGCATGCTCTCAATCAACTTCTGGACCAAATCCTGACTGATAGCAGTCCATTCTTGCACAATCAATGCTTTCATTTTGTCAGAATTTTTAGGTTTTTGTTTGTCCACCCGTCTCTTGATGATTGACCACAAGTTCTCAATGGGATTAAGATCTGGGAGTTTCCAGGCCATGGACCCAAAATCTCTATGTTTTGTTCCCTGAGCCATTTAGTTATCACCTTTGCTTTATGGCAAGGTGCTCCATCATGCTGGAAAAGGCATTGTTGATCGCCAAACTGCTCTTGGAGGGTTGGGAGAAGTTGCTCTTGGAGGACATTCTGGTACCATTCTTTATTCATGGCTGTGTTTTTAGGCAAGACTGTGAGAGAGCCGATTCCCTTGGCTGAGAAGCAACCCCACACATGAATGGTTTCAGGATGCTTAACAGTTGGCATGAGACAAGACTGGTGGTAGCGCTCACCTTGTCTTCTCCGAATGAGGCGTTTTCCTGATGTCCCAAACAATCGAAAAGGAGATTCATCAGAGAAAATAACTTTACCCCAGTCCTCAGCAGTCCACTGCCTGTACCTTTTGCAGAATATCAGTCTGTCCATGATGTTTTTTCTGGAGAGAAGTGGCTTCTTTGCTGCCCTCCTTGAGACCAGGCCTTGCTCCAAGAGTCTCCACCTCACAGTGCGTGCAGATGCACTCACACCTGCCTGCTGTCATTCCTGAGCAAGCTCTGCACTGCTGGTAGCCCGATCCCGCAGCTGAAACACTTTTAAGAGACGGTTCTGGCGCTTGCTGGTCTTTCTTGGGAGCCCTGAAGCCTTTTTGGCAACAATGGAACCTCTCTCCTTGAAGTTCTTGATGGTGCGATAGATTGTTGACTGAGGTGCAATCTTTCTAGCTGCGATACTCTTCCCTGTTAGGCCATTTTTGTGCATTGCAATGATGACTGCACGTGTTTCTTTAGAGATAACCATGAAACAATGATGCCAAGCACCAGCCTTTTAAAGTGTCCAGTGGTGTCATTCTTACTTAATCATGACAGATTGATCTCCAGCCATGTCCTCATCAACACCCACACCTGTGTTAATGGAGCAATCACTGAAAAGAGGTTAGCTGGTCCTTTTAAGGCAGGGCTGCAATGATGTTGAAATGTGTTTTGGGGGATAAAGTTCATTTTCTAGCCAAATATTGACTTTGCAAGTAATTGCTGTTAAGCTGATCACTCTTTATAACATTCTGGAGTATATGCAAATTGCCATTAGAAAAAGTGAAGCAGTAGACTTTGTAAAAATTTATATTTGTGTCATTCTCAAAACTTATTGTCCATGACTGTAGATACAATGGATATATACACATACAATACATAGATATGTAGATGTCAGTGACACACACACACACACACACATACGTATATGTATATATATTAGATAGATAGAAGAAAAGCTGGCAATTCAGCAGCCGCATAGTGTAAAATCACAGCAGGAGTCGGCAGGATAGAATAGATGGACTACATACAGTATCCATTTTGTCCAAAGACAGGTCTAGCTCTACTACATCTAGATAGCAGGCTGCATGGTTGCAGAAATACATGTACAGTAAGCTGCACACACTGTACTAATTGTATTTGTCACTGAGATCTATATATCTATATATTCTATTTTTATTTACTGTATGTAATCCATCTCTTCTATCCTGTCGGCTCCTGCTTTGATTTTCACAGAACAGGGAAGATGTATTACCAGCATTTCTTATATATATATATATATATATATATATAATATATATTTATAATAGATATTATAATATATATAATTGTGAGACAGTGAGAGTATGTGTATTGAATGGGGTGTATATTTCACCTAGCTGCTTTACTGACTGGTATAAGGGAGGTGTGTGGCTTTGTAGACCTAGTGGTAGAGAAAGGTCACTACACCTTACATTCAGTACACACTTGCAGCTCAGGCCTGAAATCACTCAGGTGTTAATTAGGAGACCAGAAGTAGGTGTGTTGGAAAAACACAGTCAGAGAGGGCTGGCTTAGTCTGGACACAGGAAGGTGTCCCGGCACAAGAAGCAGTCTCCAAGAGTGGAGCTGGCTTAGTTCTGGACACAGGAAGGTGTCCCGGCACAAGAAGCAGTCTCCAGGAGTTTGAGCTATCTCAGTCTGGGTGCAGGAAGTACCCCGGACACAGGAGTAGTCTCAGTGCGAATCCGTGCGAATAGCGGCTGAATAGGAGTGGATCTCTCTCAAGTCTGGACGTTGAAGGTGCCTTCAGACACAAGGAGGAGTATCTGTGAAACTCCATACTGGTAACATATATCATATGTGTTGTTTTGGGTCAGGCTGGTAGAGCCGGGACCCGGATAGACAGGGCAATCTATCTATGTGTAATTAGTGGCTAGACAAGCCTAGGTTTTCTGTTTATGCTTTATTTTTATCTGTTTGCTGTGGACTTTAATAAAGCTGGTTGCGGCCAGTTTTACACCAGAACTGCTGTCTGAATGAACTGTTTTCGTGTCACTCTGTCTACCCAGACAGCGATCCTAGAGCTATATCCCCTGGAAATGTTACAATTGGCGGAGAATGCTGGGGCAGCGCAGTGGCTGATACAGTTAGTCCTGGAGTGTGCATGCAGCACGGTGGCTTAGAGACAGCAATAAAGGTGAAGTCTGTTGAAATAGCAGCAGAGAAAAAAAAAGTGTGTGTCAAGAGAAACGTCTGATTGGAGCAGTCTTAAAGAGACAGTAGCCCTAATAGAGTTTGCAAAAGAAAAAAAAAAAAAAAAGTGTGTCTGCACAGCAAAGCTGAACTTGTTGTGGAAAAGACTGTGGAGTGTGCAGCAGCAAAAGAGAAACGTCTATTGGAGCAGTCTTAAAGAGACAGTGGCCCTAATAGAGTTTGCAGAGAAAAAAAAAAAAAGTGTCTGCACAGCAGAGCTGAATTTTTCTGTGGAAAAGACTGTGGAATGTGTATGTCTTGAGTGAAGACTGCCGTTGTTGAGACAGAGAAGTCTGACAGCATGGATGACAGCATGGAGGCGCTGTTTGAACAAATGGCGCAAGTTAATGTGCAACATAAGACTGCCGTGGTTGAGACAGATAAGTCCGGCAGTATGGAGGAGCTCATTGAGTACCTGGCCCAGGCCCAGCGAAGCATGCAGCAGAGCATGGAGCAGCAGCGCCTGCAGCACCAGCAGCGCATGCAGCAGGCCCAGCAGCAATTCCTGCAGCAGCAGCAGGAGAATAACCGGTTGTTTTTTGAGCAGGTTGCAGCACAGCAAAAGACTTGTGGGCGCATCGTCCCAGAGTAGTGTTGTGAAGGCACCTGCGTTGTCCGCTGTAAAGAAGGCGGTAAGACGGTCCTTGAAAAAGATGACGCCTCGTGATGATGTGGAGGTATATCTCACTAGGTTTGAGAGATTGGCAGAGAAGGAGAATCTGAATGGGCCATGATGGTCGCACCCTATCTGATTGGAGAGCCCCAAAGGGCATATGCTGACCTGACCGAGCAGGACAGCCAAGACTATGGCAAGCTGAAAGCGGAGATTCTTACCCGGCTGGGTGTTACGGTGACAGCCCGTGCCAGGGGAGTTCATGACTGGAGATACAGTTGGGAGTCTGCAGTCAGCAGGCTTGATTATGGAGTTGAAAAGGTGATAGTGGACCGCTACACCCAAGCACGTCCTCCTGAGGTACAGCCGTCTGAGAGGTCGTCACTTCGGAGTTCCCGGACGCTGAACTCTCGCGGTAAGAGCGTTCCAGCTGTTGGGGACATGGGGTATGCTGATAAGCGGGTTCAGGCCCGAGGGGACATGTGGGTGGGAGAGTGTGATGGACAGTGTTGGAGCTGGCGTGAAATTGCAGCCAACTGTCCAATAGAGGGGGAGCCTATGTGTTGTGATGTTGGCAGATCCCTCTCTCTCTGCGCAGAACCTGTGTGTGTGTCCACCTCAGCCGAAGAGACTGGACCACAGGGGTCCCCGGTGGTTGTAAATGACTGCCCAGCACAGGCCCTCTTGGACTCAGAGAGTCCAGTGACTTCCGTATGTGACAGCCTGATTGATAGGGACTTCATCCCTGATAAGCACCTGAGTATGGTGTGCATCCATGGAGACACCAAAGTCTACCCAGAGACTGCCATGGACTTGGTCCCCAAACTCGGGGAGGTTTCATATGAAGTGGGGGTAGTGAAGAACCTGGTGCACCCCGTCATATTGGGTAATGACTTTCCCCGATCTAAGGGTCTCTGGGGGAGAAATGTTTCTGATGGACAGTGTGATGAAGCTCCTACTGAGGGTGCGCAGTCCCGAGGGCGGAACACAATGCTAGTGGGCCGTTAAACTTATGTGATAATGATGATGATGATAATGATAATGATGATGATGATCATGATAATGATGATGACCATGATAATGATGATGATGATAATGATGATGATGATGATGATCATGATAATGATGATGACCATGATAGTGATGATGATACTGATCATAGTCATGATAATGATGTTGATAATAATGATGACTGTGATGGTGATGAAGTTCCTTTGCAGGTGATGTTGGGAAACGAGGATGGTGGTTCTCAGGAACCGAGTGTCCCTTACTTACCTGTGTCCTGTGACAATTTTGAGAGTGAGCAGTGGCGAGACCCCACTCTTAGGACGGCACAGGAAAATATGATTGTTCTAAATGAGGTTTCCCAGGAGCCTGGCTCTGAGGAGAGGTTTCCTCATGCTGCCATGGACAATAGCCTATTGTATAGGGACACTGAAGTCCAGGGAGAGGTCGTGAGTCAGCTCCTAGTACCTGAGCTATATAGAAGTATAGTGCTGGGGTTGTCACATAGTCACATACTTGAGGGACCAGATGGTGAAGTTAATGTTGTGGATGACATGTTAACTAAGGTTCCAGATCAAGATGTGAATGAAAATGAATTGTATAACCCTGACAGTGAGCAGGATGTGAATGAAAATGAATTGTATAACCCTGACAGTGAGCAGGATATGAATGAAAATGAATTGTATAACCCTGACAGTGAGCAGGATGTGAATGAAAATGAAGTGTATAGCCCTGACAGTGAGCCAGATGTGGCTGAGAAAAAGGGGTCAGATAGTGATAGTGAATCATCTGATGACCATAAAGCAACCAGTGCAAATGAGGAAGGCATGGTAGCAGACGAGGTTGAGAGTCCTGAGAAGAAAGCTGATGCTGACCTTACAGCCAGACAGAAGATGGCATCTGAAGATGTTTTACAGTTGGCCGGTTCCCTGGCGAAGACTAAGGTGAAAGGAGGAGAGCTGAGCTTTAAAGGCAGGACTCTGAAACTGAACACAGCACAAGTGGATGCTGTTGAAGATGAGAAGTTGTCGGTGTGTGGTGTGGATCTGCATCATGCCAAGGACTCTGAAGGTGATGCTGCAGAGGTGGAAAAAGCCATAGAAGTGGTAGACACCAAACCAGATGCCTCATCAGTAGCTGCAACTCGTGAAGCTCAGGCTGGAAGTTCGGCGCCCGGAGCCCCAGCAGTGTTCCCGAGTGATACCAAGGATCTGGATAAGTCACAAGATGAGATTTTGAGACATCGGGCTGGCGTTGGTGAGCTCAAGCGCACTTTCAGGGAGGCTACATCGGAGCCACGTCCCAACAAATGGGAAAAGCGATGTGTCACTCCGTTGCCGCTACAGACACACGGGAGCCCAGATGGGATGCAGAACGTGGTGGAAGAGAAGAATCCGGCGGGTTCTGAGTATACAGATGCCGCTATCAAGGAGAACTTGAAAGCTGGAATAAATGGAGATATTGGAGACCAAAGTGATGTGACTGAAGAAGTAGAGTGTAGGACTGACGGTAGGGCTTCTGGGCATGTCCTGCCAGAAGAGCCTGAAGGAGGGGAACTGGAGAAAAGTGAAAAACCCCCTATACCTTCTGTGATAGTTGGTGACACATGGTCAGTGCACCAGGGACAGGAGGTACGTGAGTTTCTGAGGAAGAGTCAGCAGAAGTGTTCTGATGTGCCGGGTCGTACTTCTCTGGCCAGGCACTATATCGAAACTGAGCCCGGCCCTAATGTCAAGATGAAACCGTGCAGGATACCCGAGGCCCGCAGAGAGCATAGGCCTGGGAGGGTACAGGGTAGTGCGGATGCTTCAGATGAAGAGAAAGCTGATGTTGGCTATGACTCAGGTGAAGATACAAATGACAGTGGTGAAGATGAAGCTGATGAGGGCCATGACTGGTCCAGAGTTCACTGTCTCTGTTGGATTGTTAACCAGCCCTCCGGTCTGGATGACCAGCCCTCCGGTCTGGAGAAGAGGGGGGGGATATGTGAGACAGTGAGAGTATGTGTATTGAATGGGGTGTATATTTCACCTAGCTACTTTACTGACTGGTATAAGGGAGGTGTGTGGCTTTGTAGACCTAGTGGTAGAGAAAGGTCACTACACCTTACATTCAGTACACACTTGCAGCTCAGGCCTGAAATCACTCAGGTGTTAATTAGGAGACCAGAAGTAGGTGTGTTGGAAAAACACAGTCAGAGAGGGCTGGCTTAGTCTGGACACAGGAAGGTGTCCCGGCACAAGAAGCAGTCTCCAAGAGTGGAGCTGGCTTAGTTCTGGACACAGGAAGGTGTCCCGGCACAAGAAGCAGTCTCCAGGAGTTTGAGCTATCTCAGTCTGGGTGCAGGAAGTACCCCGGACACAGGAGTAGTCTCAGTGCGAATCCGTGCGAATAGCGGCTGAATAGGAGTGGATCTCTCTCAAGTCTGGACGTTGAAGGTGCCTTCAGACACAAGGAGGAGTATCTGTGAAACTCCATACTGGTAACATATATCATATGTGTTGTTTTGGGTCAGGCTGGTAGAGCCGGGACCCGGATAGACAGGGCAATCTATCTATGTGTAATTAGTGGCTAGACAAGCCTAGGTTTTCTGTTTATGCTTTATTTTTATCTGTTTGCTGTGGACTTTAATAAAGCTGGTTGCGGCCAGTTTTACACCAGAACTGCTGTCTGAATGAACTGTTTTCGTGTCACTCTGTCTACCCAGACAGCGATCCTAGAGCTATATCCCCTGGAAATGTTACAATATATATATATATATATCTATATATATAGATATATATATAGATATATATTTTGAAGAATATTTCCTTTGAAAACAATGTATAAATGACAGAGAATTGTTCTATGTAAAAGCTCATATTAAAATCGCATTGCAGTCTGATAGCAATCACACTGCACTCAAGATGTAAATCGGATGCTAGGTGTGAAAAATCGGATTGTACTCGCATGAAAAACGCATGACACTCACATGACACTTGCATTACACTCGTCCGACTTTGCAGGAAGAAAATGGGACCAGTTTTAAAATCACTAGTGTGACTCCAGCCTTACAGGGTCGTCCTAAAAATGTTCTCCACAGTTTCTAAGAAAGCTCAGGTAGCCCAGCCATGATAGATGGCCAAGCAAAACCCTCTGGATAATAGTAGTGCAGTAGTCGTTAGGCTGCTGTTTGCATTTATCATTATTACTGTTTTATACCTAGGTGACTAGGATATTACTGAGCTGCTTTTGCATTTCAGTTCATACATCGTTTTTTCATCGTTTTTCCTGTAAGCATTTATCAGAAGATTATTTTCAACTTTTAAGAAGGTCACAATTGTGTTTTAATATATTTTGTACCCACAAGTATCCATCCTCCCCCATGTGAATTGTATGCTACATGGTTTCCATCGCCCCATACTGCAGTGTGTGATGTGTCCGCTTACCTGTGCTGCACCTGCTGGGTCATTTCTGGAGGTTAGAGGAACTAGATGCTCCTATCCTGTAGTATTAGCCCATTCACCCATTTTCATTTTCAGAAAATGTGTTGTCACTAATCAACCCTAGCTATGGTAATTGCTTTATTGGCTAAGGCCAAGCTCATACGTTGCAATCGAGATACAATTTTTGCTGCAGTTTTCAAAAATCATGTCAAAACGGTGCGGCAAAAAAAAAAATAATAATAATAATAATAATGCAACCGCAACATGAGAAAGCACCCAGAGAGCAGGTTCTTGTTCACTTTTGAGTTGAGGTTGTCATTAAAGAGGTTGTTCTAGTCACCTGACCACTGCAGCCAATCACTGGCTTCAACGGTCTTGTAACATCTGAATGTCACAGTCATTTCCAGAGCCAGCACAAGCGACTGGAGCGGACTGGGCTGATTGATCAGGTGTGACAGGTGGCGAATCTGCTGCCGATTGTCATTTTATATCAGACTTTGCATAAAAAAAAATAGAAAAAAACATTACCAACAAATACCGCTTTAAAAATGGCCGCGTTGCTAACCCAGATTCGTTGCCACTATTAGTGACTGCTCATAATGCACCTTGCCGGTTTTCACTCTGCATACACTCATGAGCAAGTAGTGATGTAGTCCCAGCCACCTTCATTGCCATGTGAACCATGTGAAATCAAGACTGACACAGATGTTACCCTTCAAAACCCGCAGGTTTAAATATGTCACTTTCTAATTAACAGTACAGCTGCAGTGAGAACATAAAGTTAGGCTAAGTTCACACTTGCGTTCGGCTGGTCTGCATATGGCTTCGTACTTCCTCCCTTAAGCTCCGCCTACGCTCTGCCTACTTCCGCATGTCCTTGCGTACCCAATGTTAAAGATAGGTACGCAGGACAGATGCGGAAGTAGGCAGAGCTTAAGGGAGGAAGTACGCAGCCTTACGCAGACCAGCCAAACGCAAGTCTGAACCCGGCCTTATATCCTCCCTGCAGCCACTCGCTTCCAATCATTGGGTTGATACTGGTGTCAGTGACAGTCAAGGCTCAGTATACAGGGACTGTGCTGGCATCATGTACACCACTCATCTGAACTCCAAACATGGACTTCTCCTGGAAGTCTGTTTTACAGTTCGGGGAGGAGATAGAGAGAACTTTCCAGCTCTAATCTTCGGGTCTCCACTTATTTCTATGGGGTTCAAGTCCGGGTACAGTTTTGGTACCCGAACCGAACTTTGGACTAAAGTTTGGTCGAACCCGACCATCCACAGGTCCCCTCATCCCTAATAATGATGTAAAATACTGATCAAATACTTAACGTGTCCCAAGTTTTTTTTTCACAACTCACTGGACCTTTTGAAAACAAAAAGGGGTTGAACACCCTTTTTATTATTTCTTTTACTATTTGTATTGCTCTATATAATCAGTAATGATGATCTTGAGACTGATTCTTTATGAAATAATTCAGAAGTCACCAGCTAACCCAATAGAAGAGTGTTAGGACAGTTGCACACATGCCACAAACCACTTTGGCCTCGATTCTTCATCTGGGTTTCTTTTTTTAATTTTTTTTTGTTCTTATCTTTCTTTTTGCACTAGCGGATTTTGAGCCAAATTCATCAAAATGGTGCATGATGATATTTGTTGAACTTGGCTCACATTTAAAGATGTTTTACTTCCTCCCCTACTTTATTTGTGCTTTTTAGAATAAAATGTCACCCAACTGTTTTAGTAAGCTTCAGAATCTTGCATGTTATTCTTCAACTGCACAAAAAAAAAGACAGATTTTGTGCTCAATTTTGTGACATTTCAAAATGTCTCAAAAAGGATGAAATAGCCCAAAACATCTGGATAATAAAAACCGTGCCCATTTTGCTGAGCAAAACTAAATACTTCCGAGGGATGAAAAAGCTAGTGGCGCAAAAAAAAAAATAGAATCTGTAAGGAACATTTAGAAGTAATCATTATATTTTATTTTAAGTTGCTTTTGATAATTCATAATGCTTAATATAAAAATGGTCCAAATAGAAATCATTATTAAAAACCACAGCAACCGATCACCTACACCAGCTCCTACACAGCGCACTGCGAGCAGCTGATAACTAGTTGCCATGGACGTGGTCCTTTACATCATGCTATTAAGAAAACACTTGAAGGAGCCTCTGTGGGGGATATTTCCAAGGAAATTCCTAAATTGTACACTTGCAAGCACATGGCAACCAATTAGACATTTGCTTTCATCATGAAACTTGCACTACATGGTTCAGAGTTAATTGCTGATTGTTATCTGGAAGGTGCAGTGCAGCCCCACCGACTAGGAGTACATATTTTAATGATTGAAAACCATTTTTTGCTTTAGGAATTCTTTCATTTCAGTTCATGACCTTGGAAATTGTCTTAAACAACAAAAAGTACTTGACCAGACCAAATCTACTCAAAAGATTCTAGTAAACTTATAAAAAAAAAGGTTTTCTCACGAAGCACCTGTTGGTCGGTACTGCAGAAACAAGATACAATTAGGGTTATGTGTAGTCATCAAGCTTAATAGTATTTGCTGCTACAGCCTGTATGCTGTCTGAGGAAGCTGGGGCAAGCAGAGGGTTGGGAAGTGCTTTGACACTCCCAGAGCACTTAAGAATCATTTGCATACCTGTTAAAACAGTGATTTTTCAGATCAGGGATTAACAGACTCCATCAGTAAAGGTGAGGAGCAATCTGACAGATTTCCTTTAATGATTAGAGACATGTTCTCATAATGCTATTAAAGGGAGTCTGTCACCGGGTTTTCCCAAAATAATTTAGGTCAGCACCTTTAATTATGCCTCCACAAGGCGCATTTCGGTCCAATGGGTGTCTTTCGTGATGATCCGCTGCCTCCTCTAATCTTACGATCACCGTCCTCCTTTCCTGATTAATGTGGATGACGCGTCCTACGTCATCCACATATTGCGCTCCTGCTCAGATGTACTTCTCTTTGTCCTGCCAATGGCAGAGCAAAGTACTGTAGTGAACAAGCGCCGGGAAAGGCCAAAAAGCACCGATGACCTGGAAATATTGCCGACATATGCTCCTTACAGTGGGTCGCCTGTCCTCGGCAATGCAGATAGAAGTGAACCTGCACATGAGTGCGATGGGGAACAATTTGTGGATGATGTAGGATACGTCATCCACATGAAGCACAAAAAGAGGACGGCGATCGTAAGAAGAGAGAAGGCGCCAGATCAAGATCAAAGGCATCCATCGGGCAGGACCGCGCCGTCTGGGAGCATAATGAAAGCTCCTTTTTGTGGCTTGTATAGTAAACTGGGGACATACATACGGCATACTAGAATGCTGTAACAGAAAGCTTACACTTGGTAGTTGTACTTTATATGGGGAAAACCTGGTGACAGGTTCCCTTTAAAAAAATGGAAACTTTGGTAATAGTAACAATCTGCTCTGGACATAGTCTTCTTGTAAGTACATAAAGGCTAAAAGCAACTTTGTAACCACCTTTATATTTGCTCCAAATAATCTAAAATGTAAAATAAATCAACTTGTCAGAAAATTCATCCTGTCTATTAGCATGGCCAGCAGGAAACAGGGACAAGCCCCTTTACAAACAGCTAGGTTTTAAAATATTATTGTAAATTAGTATAGGAAAAAGTAGAGACCATGAATGTTCCCTGAAAGAGCACTGAGCCAACTTCTTCCATCAGCCTCCTGGCCTGGATGGGAAAACATCACTTTACTAAGGCATACATAGCCAATGCTGCATCCTATATACACACACACATGGTTACTATATGGCGATATGCTTGTATGGCACCTAGAGCTTATAATCTAGAGCCATAGTATCATAGCATAGACGTCAGGAATCATCCCACAGAGCTAGCAGCTGCAAATGTAATAAAAATAGGAATGGAAATGGGCTGGAGAAGACCTGGATCAGAGACTGTCATTGCCAATAAGAGGGATCCGGGACGTGGTTATGGGATGCATCTGTAGGCGCCGGATACAATGAGGAATCTCTTCCCGCTTCTGTTTTATGGACGAAGCTTGCTGAATACTGATCTCCTCAGGTAGTGCGGATACGTCATCATTTGTGCTACAAGAAACATTCATCTCCATTTACAACGTTTCTGACACCCTCAAGTGTCTCCAGACAAGAAGTAACTGAGTAAATCTTTAATGGAAGGCAGAGCCCAAGTGTGATGAAAACTACCCAGCCTTCATCTCAGGGACTTTCATAAGCCACACACACCACCATCGCAGAGCAACAGATGGGGGCGATAGTGAGACAAGGGGATATACTGCTGCATTGTAGACCTAGCATGTACGTGCATGTGTCACCGCCATTACTTACACCCGGGAATGGCTGCAGCCGTCAGGTGACCGATGGGTGGGACACTGCACAGAAGTGCTCATGTGTACAGATGATGTGAACACCACCCAACCCTATGTATTTGTGGGCAGCGTCACACATTGCCCTGAAGAGCGGACATAATGTATTAGGGAGAATAAACGCCTTGGTCAAAACACAACGATTTAAGGCATTCTAGAAACGTAACTAGAAAGGGGCCAATCCCTATACACGTTTCAGCAATGTGTGCTAGTCGCTCTTCTGTGGGACTGGAGCAGACCGGCTAACACACAAACACACACATCAAATAAGCCTTGGAACATTTTTGAAGGTGATGGCCACTGTATACAGGCAACACCCCACCTCCCCCCCCAATAAATATCTCCCAAGTTTGAGAATCGCTGATCATAATTTGGCCTTGGTCAAATTTGCTCATATCCTTACTCTTCCCCATTTTCCCTGCTTTCAACAGTTTACAAACTGACTAATATTCACTTCACTAATATCATAACACTTAAAGGAGTTGTCCATATTTTAAACATTGTTTTGTTTAACTATCTTTAAAAGCTAAGCATTTTTCAATTTGACACTTGTATACCATTCCCTACCGCTCCCTTCCATTTTTAACCCGCCTCTGTGCCTCCCCTGCTAGTTTCCACGCCCCTTCTTCCTTGAATGTCATTAGTGATGGGGATGGTCGGTTCTCCTCCGACTTCCATACTGGTCGGTGAGTCCTCTCTTCTTGCTGGTGTTTTGACAGTACTTTCGGCACCAAAACCTCACTAAGTGCCATCAAGGCGAGAGAGCACGGTGAGCATGTGCTGGTTGTCTATTCCACTTGTCAATGAGTCCTCCCTTGGTTCTGGCGTTTTGTCCAGCGCACTCTGCTCCAAACCCCCTCTGAACGCCATCAAGAAAAGAGGACACACTGAGCGTGTGTTGTCTATTCCAATGCATACTCAGTGTGTCCTCTCTCCTTGCTGGAGTTCAGAGAATGTTAAGAACAGAGAGCAATGACAAAACGCCATCAAAAAAGGAGGACACATGAGCAGTATAATGGACAGAACAGACCAGCCACTAATGTCACTAACAACAAGGATAAGGGGGCACTGAAACAAGCAGCAGGGAGGGACAGCAGAGTGTAGGAGCAACAAACTGATGAGACCCCCCTCCCCCCGAACGATGGGAGTTTCACATGAAAAGTCATTGTTAGTGAATTAAAAAAAAAATCTGATGTGAGGTTAACAAGGGAACAGTAGGAAGTTTTAAACGTGTGAAATAGAAGAATGATGCTGCAGAATCAACGCTATCTCTGCTTGCAGCATATGAGAGCACAATTTGGGCGAGCAGAGCAGCCATGTCGCTGGTCCGAACTGTCAATCATCAGAAACACACCACCCCCGGCACGCAGAAAGCTGGGAGCCAGAGAAGTGGTCAGCTACTAAACAAAGAACATCAGAAAAACTCTTCAGTGGGACTATACCACCCATGTTGAATATTAATAATTAAAGGGGTTGTCCACTACTGAGACAAACATATTTAAATGCTTTATTCTCCTGTTTAAAATAGAAAACCAAATATTCACTTCCCGCCCCGGCATGCTCCAGTTCCAGGGTACTGTGAGCGATGCTGAGCGATTAGTTGCTGCTGACTGGGTGCAGGGCTCACATGACATTGTTGCAATGGAGCAAGACGTTTATTTTTTTCTTTAATTTTAAAAGTGAAATACAGGGTAGTAGTGGAAGACCCCTTTAATATTATATAGTAATATAATAACTATATTATAATACATGATTATATTAATATCACATTTCATTTTCTACAAGTTTATTTTTGTATTCCATTTTCTCTACATGACTATGTAGAGAAGACATTGATGAATTTTCTGCTACTGCAATTATTTGCTTTATAGAAGGCACCTGCACATAGGAAAGCATCTAATTCACTAACTTCTATGTGAGAGTGTTGCTGACATGCTCTGTGACCTGTGCAGAGGACACTGTACAGGGAGAGGGAGGAGGCCAGCTGTCCACATCACTTTCTTGCAATGGTTATCGGTCTCTAGATTTATAATAGAGATTTTTTTTTATTTTACATTAAATCATCCCCTATGAAGGTAATGAGATGCTGCAGACCCTGCGTATACAGCACATACTGAAAAATTCTCTCTCCAGAACTTCAGCTTAATTTGTGTGCTAAGCGGCCAATTTAATAAATGCAATATTTCAAGTTATCCCCAACTTCCTATCCAATTGGTGAGGGTCCATCTGGATGTAGCAGAGCGAGGTCAAGCATCTGCTCTGCAGCTCCATTCATCCTCTATGGGACTGCTAGAGTAAGTGGAGTTCAGCACTTGGTTATCTCCAGCAATCACTAGAGGATGAATGGAGCTCAGGTTCACATGCTTACCCTTCACTCTATTCAAAGCCCTACTGTTGGGATCCATGGAGATCCCAGATGTTGTACAGCAAGTCTGCGCACAGGTCGGTGGCCGCTTTGTTTATACCAATAGTTTAGTGGGAGAGCAAACAGAAAAACCTGACATTTCAAAATTTGGACATACATATTATCTTAATGCAACAGATCGTCATGCCCCCACACAGGGGTGGAAAGCAGCACAATACACATTCTTATAGTCACAAAGGCTGTGGAGTCGGAGCCCATTTTGGTGGAGTCAGAGTTGGTGTCATAGAAATTGAGGCGTTGGAGTCGGAGGTTTGGCTTACCAACTCCACAGCCCTGGTATGAGGGAGTCAGTCAAGAGTCATGGAGTTGGAGTTGGTGTCATGGAAATTGAGGAGTCGGAGGTTTGGCTTACAGACTCCACAGCCCTGTCACTTCACATTCCAGCCACAAGTTACTAAATCTTTTCTTGCAAGCATGCATGGCCTTTAGCTGAACTCATATTGGACCAGTACGGAAGGTGAATCAAAAGGAAAAAAATATAGTTTAAGACTCTTCAAGTTGTCAATCACTTGACTGAAAGGACCAATGACAACTAGTGATGTACACTTTCCTAAATACTGTGAGGATTTGATAGTATGGGGACAATGTACAGTCAGTGCAGTTGTGATATCAGCGAGTTAGGTGACCGGGCACACTGACAGTAATGTGATATCAGGACAATGATAGCTATGAGATAGTTAGGTACACAAATATTTGGACAGTGACTGAATCTTCGTGATTTCAGCTCTGTATGTCACTATTTTTTTTTATTTAAAATGAAACAACTGAGATACAATTGAAGTGGAGACTTTTGGGTTTAATTAAAGGGGTTGAACAAAAAACATCCTGTGAAATGTTTAGGAACTGGAACCATTCTTCTACAAAGCCTCCTCACTCCAGGAGCTCAAAACTAATTGGACAAATTTACTTTATTATAAATAAAATGTTCATATTTAATACTTAGTAGAGAATCCTTTGCAGGCAATAACGGCTTGAAGTCAGGAAGCCATGGACATCATCAAGCGCTGGGTTTCCTCCTTTGTGATGATTTTCCGGCCTTTACTGCAGCTGACTTCAGTAGTTGCTTGTTTGTGGGTCAGAATGTTCCACTTCTTTAGCTTAAACTCCTGGGTTGCTTTCTCAATATGTTTTTGGTCATTGGACGCCGCTTCACAGTACAGATTGACAATCACCCTTGCTGTCATGGGTCGGGATGCCACTGGTTTTCATGACGCCTACGTAGGCGTCATGGGTCGGGAAGGGGTTAAGGCTGATTAACGGTTTGCACCTTGTGGTGAAACTGCTGTATTTGCTCTCATGAAGTCTTCTCTGTATGGTAGACTTAGAAATTGAAACATCTACTTGTTGGAGAGTGTACTTCACTTAGGTGCATGTTATGAAGGGGTTTCTTTTCACCATGGAAATGATTCTGTGATCATCCAGCACTGTTGTCTTCCGTGGACATCCAGGCCCTTTAGACTTCCCAAGCTCACCAGTGCGCTTTTTTGACAGAATGTATCAAACTGTTGATTTGGCCACTCCTAACATTTCTGCTATCTGATGGGTTTCCTCTTTTTTCAGCCTAAAGTTGGTCTGTTTTTCTTACATTGAGAACTCCTCTGACCTCATGTTGTGGGTTCACAACAAGTTTAAAAATGCAAATGGCACACTTGGAATCAGCTCCAGAACTTTTACCTGCTTAATTGATGATGGATTAGCAAGGGAATAGTCCATTGAGCTCATTAAACAGCTTTTGCGATAACTGTCAAATTACTTTTGGTTCCTCAGAAAAGAGGCATCTACATATTAACATTTGTAATTCCTAAGCCCTTATTCCAATTATGATGTGAATACCCTCAAAGTAAAGCTGAAAGTCTGCACTTTAAGCCAAAATTGACTATATAACTGTAACCTGAATATGTTTTGGTAAACAGCTAAAACGCCAAAACTTGTGTCACTGTCCAAATATTTCTGGACCTGTCTATGCTGTACTAGTTATGTGATATCAGTACGGTGCTAGTTATGTGATATATGCTGTACCAGCTATGTGACTTTGTCCCTTCTCCCTATATACTGCCCTATACTGATGACACCCAATTATACACATCACCCTTGCATTACTAGAAAATATCAGTGATTGTCTATCCACTGTCTCTAAATTATGTCTCCCTTTGTCTTAAACGGAATCTCTCTAAGGCCGGGGTCACACTTGCGAGAAACTCGCACCTCAATACCCGACACTGTCGCCAAGACACTCAGACTGAAGCGTTCAACTGCATAGGAATACATGCAGCCGCACACTCCAGGCCTGAGTGCAGGCGGCAGTGGCGGGTATTGAGGCGAGAGACTCGTGTGAGTTTCTCGCAAGTGTGACCCCGGCCTAAAACTGAATTCCTTGCGTTTCCTCCCTCTGCTATCCAACCTACATGCAATATTGCCATTTACATATGAGATTCTACCAGAACTCCCCAGTAAGCACGCTCACTGTCTTGGGGTCATATTTGACACAGAACTTTCCTTTATTCCATATATCCACTTGATCGCTCATGTCACCTGCATCTAATTAAAAAAATCTCCAGAATTCAACCTTTCCTGACCTTTGACTGCCAAACTCTTAAGGTACTGCCACACTAAACAATCCCGCTAGCGATCACGATAACGACGCATACTAATGCGATCGCTAGCGGGATTGTTTCTATATCGCTAAGTGCGGCCACATTTAGCGATATAGTTAACGACGCTATCGCCGTTAGCGATCTTCTTAACGACTTTAGCGGTACAAAAGTACCGCTAAATCGCTAAGAAAAGGTGCCACACTAGCGATATATACTTACCCAGCGGGAGCGCCGACGATAAAATAGGGTCCGGAACGATTCCAGCGACGAGCGAGATCACAGCAGGAAGCTCGTCGCTGGAAGCTGCCGCACTGAACAACATCGCTAACGGATCGCTAAATAGTGACGTTTTTTAGCGATCCCGTTAGCGATATTGTTCAGTGTGGCATACCCTTTACTGTTGCTCTGAATAATTTGTGTCTGAACTATTACACCTCTATATCAGGGTATGTGCACACGATCAGGAATTGGCGGTGCTTTGGACGCAGAGCATGTTCACTGCATCCAAAGCAATGCCAGCTATTGAACGCAGGTGAATGTGCATGTGTTCACTGAACCATGCAGAATCATTGTGTCCAATACATTGTACAGGAAAAATTTCTCTTGCGGAGACTTGCGGATAAATAGACATGCTGCAGTCTGGAGAGACGCGCCGCATGTCCGTCTCCGCGGGCGTCTGTGGATGCATAGTGGGCATGGAATTTCTTGAAATCCCTTCCACTATGATGTAACATCTAGACGCCGCGGGTTGGACGCTGCAGAAATATGCAGCATCAAACCAGCAGCGTTTACTGATCGTCTGCATATATCCTCAACCAGTTTCCCTCTTACTAAACTCTCCCCTCTCTATTCCATTCTGAATGCAGCATATTTCTGTCCCGTCATTGCACTGGTTACCCATCCGCTACAGAGCACAATATAAACTTCTCTCTCACCCACAAATTTTTCCACAGTTCTGCACCACCCTACATCTCCTCCCTTGTCAGTCTACCATTGTACACAAGCTCTCCACTCCGCTAATCCTCCATAATCCGAACTTCACACTCCAGTGTCCAAGACTTCCCTCGTGGTGCACTAGTTCTCTAAAATCCTCTATCCCAGATGATAAGGTTAATTTTCAGTAGCCACATATTTAATCGTGAACTATAACCTCACCAGTCTAACTGTTGCTCATTGTCCATTTGCAACTTTTTTTTTAAAAAAAAATCTGGTCCCTTGTATTACCTGTTTCCAGACACTCTATGTACGCAATAGCACTGTGTATCTCTACTCATACACATACTGGCTGGTGACCGGATCTGGCAGCTTTATTTGAATGCCCCTATTTATAATAATGATGGCAGGACCATACACAATAAACACTTTTTTTTACTTTTATGTCCCCCCCACTGTATTTCCTGATACATTGCAGCTTGCGAGCAGTATCCTCATTCCTCCTTGGCATTTTTTGTGTTTTGCTCCCTCACAACCTGGAAATTCAATGTTTTTTAGCGTTTGCATCAGTTCATGTAAAGAACATGCTTACAACTGAGAACATGTGGTTTTCTTTCAATTGTAATAGGAATAAATAACTGAAAACTTCAGTGTGCATAACTATTCACCCCTGAAGTTAGTACTTTGTAGAGGCTCCTTTTGTGGCAATTACAGCTGAAAGTCACTTTGGATAAGTCTCTATGAGCTTTCCACTGGGATTTTTGCCCATTACTCAAGGCAAACCTGATCCAGCTCCTTCAAGTTAGGCTATGTGCACACGTTGCGGATAGTTAGCGTTTTTGCCGCGGTTTTTCGCGGCAAAAACGCTTACCCAACGCAACTCATTATATCCTATGGGATTTTGCAATGCTGTGCACATGCTGCGTGTTTTTCCGCGACCAAATTTGCATCGCGGAAAAAAACGCAGCATGTTCATTCTTTTTCCGGAATCGCGGCGGAATTCCACTGCCATAGGAATGCATTGTGTCTATGCCCACCATGCACAAAGTGAGCGGTTCATGTGCGGATGGTACCCAGGGTCTGGAGGAGAGGAGACTCTCCTCCAGACCCTGGGTACCATATCCCTGTTTAAAACAATAATTAAAATTAAAAATCGTGATATTCTCACCTTCCGGCGTCCCCCGCAGCTTTCCCGCCTCTCAGCGACGCTCCCGGCCAATCCCGTTCCCAGGCGTCTTTTGCGACAATGACCCCAGATGACGTAGCGGTCTCGTGTGATGCTACGTCATCTGGGGTCATTGTCGCAAAGGACACCTGGGAACGGGATTGGCCAGGAGCGTCGCTGAGGACCGGGAAGGCTGCAGGGGCCGCCAGAAGGTGAGAATAGCATGATTTTTTATTTTTTTTTACATTAGATCTTTTTACTATTGATGCGACATAGGCGGCATCAATAGTAAAAAGTTGGTCACACTTGTCAAACACCATGTGTGACTCGTGTGACCAACCTGTCAGTTTTCCAAGCGATGCTACAGATCGCTTGGAAAACGCTAGCATTCTGCAAGCTAATTACGCTTGCAAAACGCTAGTTTCTGGCGGGAATACACATACCAATAAAAATGCGTATTTCCCGTGGCAAAGAAGTGCTGGATTGCCGCGGAAATTTCCGCGGCAATTCCACAACGTGTGCACATAGCCTCAGATGGTTTCCTCTGGTGAACAGCAATCTTCCAAGTCTGACCACAGATTCTCAATTGGCTTAAGGTCAACGCTTCAACTAGGCCATTCCAACACTTAAGTGTTGCTTTAGCAGTATGCTTCGGGTCACTGTCTTGTTCGATGGTGAACTTCCGTCCCAGTCTCAGATCACTGACAGACAATCTGATTTTGCTCAAGAATATCCCAGCATTTCACACCATTCCTCTTCCCCTCGACTAGGACCATTTTCCCTGTCGCTGCTGCCGAAAAACATCCCCACAGCATGATGCTGCCACCAAGTTTCACTGTTGGGATGATGAGCTGTGTTGGTTTGGTGCCAGACATAGTGTTTCCCTTGGGGGCTAAAAAGTTAAATTTTGGTCTCATTGATGACAGCACCTTCCTCAATACAATTGGGAGTCTCCCATGTGTCTTTTGGCAAACTCAAAACAAGCCTTAGAAATTTTGTGTGTAAATAAAGGCTTTTTTTCTGCCCACTCTTCCATAAAGGGAACCTCTATGGAGTGCACGGCTTATTGTGATTGTGTGGACGGATACTCCAGTCTCTGCTTGGGAACTCTGCAGCTCATTCAGGGTTACCCTTGGTCTCTGTGCAGCCTTTCTGATTAATGCCCTCCTTGCTCGGGCTGAGAGTTTTGGTGGGCAGCCTTCTCTTGGCAGGTTTGTGGTGGTACCATGTTCTTTCCACTTGATAATAATGGATTTGATGGTGCTCCGGGGAATCATCAGAGATTGGGACTTTTTTTTTTTTTATATCCCAACCCTGACTTGTACTTCTCAAATACATTGTCCCTGACTTGTTTGGAGACCTCCTTGGTCTTCGTGGTGTCGTTTGGTTAGTGGTGCCTCTGGCTTAATGGTGTTGCAGCCTCTGTGGCCTTTCAGAAAAGGTGTGTATATACTGTATATAATGACAGACCATATGACACTTAAGGTACTGCCACACTGAGCTATCCCGCTAGCGATCTCGTTAGCGTTGCATACTAATGAGATCGCTAGCGGGATTGTTTCTATATCGCTAAATGCTGCCGCATTTAGCGATATAGTTAACGACGCTATCGCCGTTAGCGATCTTCTTAACGACTTTAGCGGTACAAAAGTACCGCTAAATCGCTAAGAAAAGGTGCCACACTAGCGATATATACTTACCCAGCGGGAGCGCCGACGAGAAAATAGGGTCCGAACGATTCCAGCGACGAGCGAGATCACAGCAGGAAGCTCGTCGCTGGCAGCTGCCGCACTGAACAACATCGCTAACGGGATCGCTAAATAGTGACGTTTTTTAGCGATCCCGTTAGCGATATTGTTTAGTGTGGCATACCCTTAAGATTGCACACAGGTGGACTTCCTTTCACTAAGCATGTGACTTATGAAGGTAATTGCTTGCACCAGACATTTTTAGGGGTTTCATAGCAAAAGGAGCGAATATTTGAATGGAACATGCCATTTTTTAGTTATTTGATCCCATAAATTTAATTTATGCCCATAGTTTTCTCACTTCACCAACTTAAGACTATTTAGTGCTGATGCATCACACACAAATACTTAAAAACAGGTTGTAATGTAACAGGTAAAAAGCCAAGGGTGGTGAATACTTTCGCAAGCCACTGTAGGTCTCTTCATAAGGCATAGAACATCAGGCAACATAAGTAGTCTCGAAAGCACGCTTTTTAACATCACTTACGGTATTTTTATCAGCCACAATAAGGTGTTATATCTACAAGATTACGGTCTTGTTTCTCCAAGAGCAATCAATCTTTTTTCAATTGACCGATACAGTACCAAAACTTTTTTGTTTTGTACTACATTATGTTCCAAATTATTATGCAAAAATTGTTTAGGAGTGATAAGGTAAGAATTTTTTTGTTTGTCAGTTAAACTCATTGATGGTGATGTGTGTCAGGGCTCTTTATATCACTGTAAGCAATTGCAGACACCTGTGCTAATTAGTTTGGCAGGTGTGTCCAATGAAAGGCAAGACTACTTAAGAAGGCTGTCCCACATTATTAAGCAGCCTACATTTTCTGCCAAAATGGGAAAGAAAAAGGATGTGTCGGCTGCTGAGAAGCAACAAATTGTGGAGTGTTTAGGTCAAGGCATGACTACAATCAACATTGCCAAGACACTTCATCGTGATCATTGCACAATCAAGAAGTATGTAGCTGATTCACAGTACACTTGTGTGCGTGCTGATAAGGGAAAATTGAGGACTCTTTCCTACAGGCAACTACGTCAGGTTAAAAGAGCAGCGGCAAAAAAGCCTTGTCATAGCAGCAGACAAGTTTTTGAAGCTGCTGGTGCCTCCAACGTCCCCCGAACAACAAGATGCAGGGTCCTTCAGAGGTTTGCAGCTGTGCGCAAGCCATCCTGTCGACCTCCTCTATCCACAGTACACAAGCAGAAACGGCTCCAGTGGGCCAAACAATACATGAAGACTGACTTCAAAACTGTTTTGTTCACCGATGAGTGCCGTGCAACGCTCGATGTTCCAGATGGATGGAGTGGAGGATGGCTGGTTGATGGACACCCCATGCAAACACAGCTACGGCGCCAACAAGGAGGAGGTGGAGTAATGTTTTGGGCTGGAATCATGGGGAGAGAGATTGTCGGCCCCTTTAGGATCCCTGAAGGGGTAAAGATGAACTCCATAGTGTATGTTGAGTTTCTCAAACAGCACTTCCTGCCATGGTTCAAGAAGAAGAACCGTGCATTCCGCAGCAAGATCATTTTCATGCATGATAATGCACCGTCTCATGCTGCACATAACACATCTGCATCTCTGGCTGCTATGGGCATAAAAGGGGACAAACTTATGGTGTGGCCCCCATGCTCCCCTGACCTCAACCCATTGAGAACCTCTGGAGCATCATCAAAAGGAGTGTCTATGATGGCAGGAGGCAGTTCACATCTAAGTAACAGCTCTGAGAGGGTATTCTGTCCTCAGGCAAAACAATTGAAGCAGAAACCATCCAAAACCTGACAAATTCAATGGACGAGAGAGTTCAGAAGCTCCTTTCGATCAAGGGGTCCTATGTGCAAATGTAACATCACCTAGAATAAAGTTTTGAGTTGAAAACTGTTTGATTTCAGTTTGTAATAACCTGCTAATGCTTATAATTTCAAAAATGACCATTTTTTGTTCTTTATTAAAATGAAAAGGTTGAAAACTCTGCTGTGCATAATAATTTGGAACATGCATTTTGAGTGCAGTTTGAGTGTTTTATTTTTTTGAAAATATACTGTTATCATAGGCAGTTTGTACAAAAACCTTTCAATTGTACGCTAATAGTTATTTGACTGGAAAATTACAATGACTGCAATTCATATAGGTAATTTGGGAAAATCTGAGAAAATATTATTTGCATAATAATTTGGAACTCAGTGAAGTTGTTATGTGACATATTAGTTGTGTGCTGTACGCTGTAGCCTGTGTGTTGCGTTAATTGTGTGCCTGTCATGTATGTGCGGATCTGTGTCCTGTGTGCTGTGCTAGTTGTGCTGTGCTTGCTCTATGCCTGTCGTGCTTGTGTAGTTCTCTCTATTTATTGTCCTTATGCTGTATGCTGTTATTGCAGTGTGCTGTGTTAGTTGTATCTTGTGCTGTGTTAGTTGTGATATGCTGTGCCCTGTGTTAGCTGTGCGACTGCCATGCTTATGTTGTGCTGCTAGT
>JARQOD010000001.1:460057969-460091309 GCA_033576555.1 Oophaga sylvatica
ATCTGTCCATAGGACATTCACCCTGAAGCTTTGTGGCTTGTCAACATGTAGTTTGCCAAATTCCAGTCTGGTTTTTTATGATTTTTTCAACAATGGTGTCCTCCTTGTCGTCTCCCATGAAGTCCACTTTGGCTCATACTACGATGGATGGTGCGCTCTGACAGTGATGTTCCTTGAGCTTGAAGTTCACATTTAATCTGTTTAGAAGTTTTTCTGGGCTCTTCTGTTACCATTCGTATTATCCGTCTCTTTGATTTGTCATCAATTTTCCTCCTGCGGCCACATCCAGGGAGGTTGGCTACAGTCCCATGGAGCTTAAATTTCTGAATAATATGTACAACTGTAGTCACAGGAACATCAAGCTGCTTGGAGATGGTCTTATAACTTTTACCTTTAACATGTTTGTCTATAATTTCCTTTGTAATCTCCTGAGACAACTCTTTCCTTCGCTTCCTCTGGTCCATGTTGGGTGTGATACACACCATGTCACCAAACAGCACAGTGAGTATCTGTAGCCCTCAATACAGGCCCACTCACTGATTCCAAGATTGGAGACACCTGTGATGCTAATTAGTGGACACACCTTGATTTAACATGTCCCTTTTGTCACATTATATTTAGAGGTACCATCATTTTTGTCCAGGCCTATTTCATGAGTTTTATTTTTTTTTAATTCTGTGGAAGCATGGCTGAAAAGCAATGTCTGACTTTTATTTGTTCATTTTCATAGATTTTTGATTTATTATTACTTTTGTCAGATTCAAGTTATTTCTGTCACCATTGTGGGTTTTCTGTCATTAAACGAGGGTACCAACAATTTTGACCACGTGTGTATATTGTATACTGAAAGATAAATCGGTAGTGAGATGATCTGAGCTACTTTTTACAAACCTTCAGTACATAGGGTAGAAATATTATTTGCTACATTTCGCATACTAATATAAAATGTCAGGGTGCGGCATATATGTTTTGGGTGCCAGATGAGAGCACTGCTTGAGATTATTTTTGGGCCATGTAATTTCTTCGAAATGTTACAATTCTTGGTAGTCCGTTACCTTTCATCAAACATCTATTGCGATGCCATATAACTGCATATTTTCCCTAGAGTGCAATTAACCACTAGTATCCGGGAACCGCTACAGCTAGTGATGGCCAGCAGTGGTCACATGTTGGGATGCCATCGCTGGAGCACTAAGTACCAAGACCACTTGGATCAGGGAAGTCTGGGGATCAGAAATGTGAGTATAGCTTATTTTGTTATTACCTTCAAAGTGGTTTGCAGAAACATGTTTATTGGCAGGAGAAGCCCTTTAATTTTACGTTTCATGAGAAATATTTTCAATTTTACAACGTGAACAATTCTATATTATTTGGAAAATGAAGTCTGTGAAACTATTAGGATACTACAGAACTGATATATTTTTCCAGTATGTCTTAATACCACACCTACCCGCCTGTATACCCTTGCTACCCACCTTAGCCCCATTTGAATACCCATTGTTCTGCTCTATACCAACAGCGTAATGATAAATTGTGATGTCTAATGGTTCTATACCTGGGTGACTAGTTATACGATATTATACATAATATGTACAGTATATAGACATGCATCAACAATGTCGGACTGGGGTGCCAAGGACCAAACAATAACATTGACTTTGGGGGCCCACTTCTCAGCTGCATGCAAATATTACACTACCCTCGTGATTCTTCAGATGTTGCATTAGTCTTTGCCTGATGAAGAGACCTGAGTAGTCTCGAAAGCTTGCAATTTGTTACCATCTTTTCAGTTAGCCATTAAAAGGTATCAACCACTGAGGACTCTCAATTCTAAATATTTTTCTACCCTCGTTCACAAATTTATCTATATCCCTATATAATAGTAAACTGGGTAGATTGGTTAATGAATGATGAGATGCTGCTTTTTTCTGTACAGAGTGAATCAAGTGAATTATGCCAAGTACTGTCCATATAATGGGGTTGGTGGACCAGATCTGCACAGGGGCCCACCGGGAGATTCCCCTGTTCCCCTATGGGCCAGTCCGAGTCTGTGCATCAATGATCATAGAAAGACCGCACTAAATGCAAGTTAATCTAGCAACTTTAAAATACCCCTAGCAGATGACATAGGGCACATTTATCCATGCAGATCTGTAAGATTACTGCTGTAAGATGCATAAGTCATCTGATAAGATTAGGATGTCATAACCAGCATTGGTGGATCAGATGTTCTTCTGTAGAAGGGAAAGTTGATGGGCCAGCATAGTTCTCTGATCTAACATCCCACAATGTCATCCATCATAACATAAAGCATCTACCTAGACCTGTTCTAGTCCATCTCCTGTGTAATCACCTTAGTCTTGTCACTGCTGCTCCCCGCGTGCAGTCCTGATTGGCATTTCCTGGTATCGGCGGGATTGAACTGATATTAGAGCTGATATTACATGGAATATCCTGAGCTTTCTGTACAGCGGAGTGGCGTTACATATTCTTGTTGCACAAACTGAGACAACAGAGCCTTATAATAGACAAGTGATATACAATGATGCCAAATAACGCCAACTATAAAAAGAAAACGCCCCTATGACCACCCTGCTTGTTTCCATTAGTTCCATCCAGCCAATGTGATGTGGCACATACAACATATTTTTTTTCTACATTATATAGTACACAGAACAAATTCCAGCTGCCACAAAATAACCACTGCCTTTATAATAATCACATAAAGTAAGCAGGTTCATGCAAAATCTGCAGTAGTTTTTCACGTGTGTTACATTAGATATAATAGATTATCAGCTTTGTATACATAAGGAATAATAATATGTTCTATTTTTCTTAAGAGGCATCAGCATGCAATAAAGGGAAGTGTAGATCAGAAATGTTTGTGCACCTGCTTCCCACACGTGTGCACCTACATATGTGCTCCCTACATGCTCGGTACATGTCCGCACCCCACATGAGCACGCTTTGATAGAAATGATATATATTCCATTTATGAATTACCAATAAATCTATACTTGTGTGTGGACCTGACAGCAAAGAAAAAAAAGAATAAATAGGAGGTCACAATAGAAGCTAAAATCCTTGGACATGTCAATAAACCAATACTGATCACACAGTGTTTTACATCTTCCAATTACAGGGGCTGACGTTCCCCTCACTCAGGGTATAAGCCCTCCCCTCTCTAGCTTATCCAGCAGAGTTGATAGGTGATGCTGGAAGCTATGTCTGCCAAGATACAGGGCAATGCCATTGATGGGTTAACTCTTTATGCACCAGGCGAATCGGGCTGCACATTATTTCGGCAAAGAGCTGGGGGCCACTTTGACAGCAAAAAAGGGTTGGACAGCTGGCTTCTAAAGTAATGGTAGTACAAGTAGATTGCCTGAAGAATAATTGAATTTCGGGCTCTTCTGAAAGCAAACACTGGCTGCTCTGCCTCCTTTCTGTGCTGTACAGGGTGGCAAACTCACTGATTCAATTATTTGCTAGTAATTCAATGTATACTGTGTGCAGCATTTTACTATTGTGCGCTTTAAAGGGCTAGACACAATGTTATATATCCGCGCCAATTCCAGATCTCTGTGCGTTGTCCTAAAGTCATATGCCAGGAAATTCTCCTATTCCTAATACTATGTATTGTTACTTTGAGAATGATGTCTGTCATTAAGCCAAATTCCAGCTCAGTGCCAGTCATCAACCCTATATACAGTATCTCCTATGTATTCAGTCCTGTAAGCCAGACCCAGTATCTGATTAAGGCACCAACCATCTCCAGTAAGAAAATGAGACGCACACTGTATTTTTTACTGCGTCTAGTATATATAGTTGTGCAATAAATACACGCATATCGTCATACAACCGGTGCACATGATAACACTACATAGCTGGCGGAATATCTCTACAGCAGCTGAATCTATGTTCTTCATTTCATAGGGAGGCCAGTAACCTTCCGTCAAACATTATAATTGCAGAGTTAAAAAATATTAGGTTTATAAAAAGTATAATCACCTAGCGCATTGATATTTGTGCTCGTCTTTGAGGCTGCTCATAAAAAAAAGAGTCATATATTGATCTTAACGTAAATGATATATATACGATCTACGCGCCACTTTGCTTTCCTGCACAAAACATTTTATCCCCTTCCTACTGGCTTTTAATTATTTACTAATTAACCCATGTTTTCACCCAAGCAGCAAGGTCAAGGTCATATTTTACAGATATTTGAAAGTTGGATTCTTAGACCATGTAAATATTAGATTTTGCAACATTTCTGAACAAATTCTTTTTAGTCTACTTTGACTTTTGGTGATATACGTTCGCCTCCGTGCAACACATGCAGCACATGATCCAATGGCTGCATATATAAATCCCTGACGCATCATGCATCCGTTTCTACTGGTGTGACTGGTAAAAGTATATGTATGTCCTGTGTCTAATCTATGGTCGTGATATTGAAACATTGTTACTAATAGTTAACTATACTAGGAAACTTCTGAATAATGAATGAAGATGCCTTAGCCAATATTCAAGGAACATACAAATATATTGCTCGATTTAATACATTTATAAAATAATACTTACAAAGCATCGCTATTAGTGATAGTAGTATGAATGTGAAATCCTTAATTTCAGATTTTATTTTAGGTAGAACCCTAAAACATGTTCCCAGTCACCGGGAATAGTGTTCCCTAATGGAACAAATGAAGATATTCATTCGAAAAACTGTAGTGAGAGCAATATGAAAGCTTGAAGAGCAATGATTTATAGGGAAATCCAAAGTGTATATATATATATACGGTAGATATATATATATATACAACATATAATATTTTCAATTATATAAAAGTAGGTATCATTTTTGTCTGTCCTGTGCTTCTAGGTATCTAGCTGTAAATCTCCACAGTCTGTTTGGCCTTTTTTTTTTTCCACATTCATCAGCCACTCCGCTCACTTTGTGATCCTATCTATGTAGGCCATAAAGGGGTTAATGTAATCAGGATTATGATCGCTTCTGTAATCAGCGTTAGCGAAAAGAGTATTGCTATTTTCCTTTGAAAAGATGCTGCAGTGATGTGTGAAGAAGGCTCTTGCCTGCTGTAGGAATGCCTTTAAACCGATAGCATATGCTTCGGAAAAAAAAAAAAGGAAATGTGACAATATGAATTGTCTTTCTTGAATATTTCTAAATAATAATAAAAAAAAAACAGTGAAATAAAGGTTACGCATATATATCTTTCATGTGCGCGCTACAAAAAAAAAACGTAATCATGAAATGCTACTATATTGTTTTCACTTAAAAATGAATAGAAACTGAAAGAAAATTCTGTATAAATAAAGTTAACATATGGGCTCTGTTTTGGATTTTACTGGGATATATTACTTGATAAATCCAATATTTTGTATAGTAGAAAACAAGTAGTGACTAACTCAGACCCAGCGAAAAACAGAACATGAAAAAGCGAAAAATCAGTCAAAGAAAATATTCCCATTTGATATCAGATCTTTAAACACCTGGATTTACGGTACCGCGTATCAGCGTCCAGTTATGTGTCATTGCAAGCAATACATTTTTATAGGGTGACTTTTTTTTGGGGGGGGGTTGCTGAGATTACAATGTTCGATTGCAAGCTCTGCGTTGAAATCAATGTCTTATTGTCTCTCCTGGCTGACCTCTGCTCCCCCTCCTTCCCTCGTCCCAATCCTGTGACTGATCCCTAGCACTTTGGGGAGTGACAGGCCATTTCCATATGTTCTGATAAATAAGGTGCGGGTAGAGAGAGGAATATGATTAACCCCTGCTGATTTCCAATTCTCATCCACCTCTGAAGGACACGGCTTGCAAAGTATTAGAGCTTCAATCAAATCCAGAGATTGGGATGGAGAGATATTCGCAATGCTTTAGAAATTGCTCATAATAGGCCAACAAC
Organism: Oophaga sylvatica; assembly: GCA_033576555.1. NCBI lineage: Eukaryota > Metazoa > Chordata > Amphibia > Anura > Dendrobatidae > Oophaga > Oophaga sylvatica. The sequence goes on from JARQOD010000001.1 coordinate 460,063,900, forward strand.
TAGGAATCAGATAGGAAGCTCTAATAGAAATGTACAGTCGAGGCTTGCACAATTCACATGTGAAAGTGTGTGATATAACTATATATCTATATATATAGATATATTCTAATATATAATATATACACACACACACATATATATAGTCTAAATTGTAGACATCATATATAATTCTATACCTCAGATAAGCTTTCTGAGTTTTTCCTTTTTGTCACATATCTAACAGATTCAATATATTAACACAAAAAAATTATATTTATTACTATAATATAATTCATCAAAAGGTGACATCAGCTTAACAAAGTTTATAGCATTTTTGCAATGATAAATTAGTCTTACATATCTCTTCATACCACAGCTATGCTTGATAATTCACCTTTCTAGTAATATACAACATGATGTAACAGGTGTACGTATGTACTGTATATATATATATATATATATATATTATTTAATGTGTGTGTAATGTGTATATATATATATATATATATATATGGATAGGTATCTCTCTATATGACATGCACAAAGTGGGTCTTGTCTACAGAACTTCGCACCAAACTTTGTGTAAATATTTATATCAACACAGTACATACATGTGTAAATAAATAAATAAATGCAGTTACTAGTGTCCAGTCTATATAACCTCACCATGAAGAGTTTCTATACGTGTATTGCATTCAAGCTATATGTGCCCACACTCCTCCTCAGTCTTCCTCATATACATAACTTCTATAGACTGTGAAGACCTGCCACATATGCTATGGAATATTACAAAGTGTCTTTCAGCTGTAGCGCACTCTCCAGCAAGGGTCCAGCAAGAACAAGATGGATTTAATGACACGCTCACAGACAGTGACAGCCACGTATAGTGATGGGTAAAGCTTACAGACAGGTGCAGAAACTTTAATAGGTAATAGGTACGCTATTCAATCCCAGCTCTGTGTAAAGGAGACCTACACAATGGGATTTACAGCATATTACATTCTATTAAGCGGTGTCACTTAATTCTACTGCATTTACTAATTTTTAATTAAAGGTAGAAATGGAAAAAGGGTAATAGTAAAATAGAGATTCAGGACTGGAGAGCACAGAGCAGACAAGCAAGAAAGTAGTTATTTCTGATGGAAAGCTATCAATGTGCAGCAAGAAAACTCCTCCTATAGAATATCCCTATGTTATATACATATTAACTCATACGTCTTATATATAAAACTGCCTTATTCTGATGCCTAAGACAACATACAGAATAGGTGCATGTTACATAGTAACAATAAAACTACTTCTTGAAATAAAACAGTTCTCATGTATGACATATATAAGTGTGTGTGTGTGTGTGTGTGTGTGTGTGTGTGTGTGTGTGTGTGTGTGTGTGTGTGTGTGTGTGTGTTGTGTGTTGTGTGTGTGTTATATATAGTGTATGATATAATGTGTATATATATATATAGTGTGTGTGTGTGTTATATATATATATATAATATGTGTATGCATATAATGTGTGTATATATGTGTGTGTATGTATATAATGTGTTGTGTGTGTGTATATATATATATATATATAGTGTGTATGTATATGTGTGTATATGTGTGTGTATATATATATATATAGTGTGTATGTATATAATGTGTGTGTGTGTATATGTGTGCATATATACATGTGTGTGTATATATATATATATATATAGTTTGTATAATGTGTGTTTGTTAAGTGTGTGTGTGTGTATATAATGTGTGTGTGTGTATATGTGCACCCCATCCCCTCACTGTATATACATCTATCATGCTCTGCACTGTGCACATGGTCCATTCATGCATCACCCTAGAGCTGGTGTGACAGAACTTTGAGGGTCCTGCTGCCCACCATGCTGGCACATAATGGGCACTGGCAGTAGAAACTTGCCATCCCAGCTCCAGGCTGTTAGTCAGGTGCCTCCTCGCCCGCACACAATGCCCAGTATTAGTTAATACGAAGTCTTTCTGCTTCCAGATGACTTTGGTCTTGATGTTGCAGAGGACAACCAAGCCCGGGACGCCCCCCATAAACTCACCATAGCCAAGTGCCTGACATCCCCCCCAGATTCGGCTTCAGCAGACCTGTCAGGAGGAGGCTTCCTTAAGGAATGGCACTAAGCAATGTATATACCAGGCGGCGATGATGCCAGGGATGCAGGATGGGGGGTACTGACTGAGGTACCACATTCCCAACTAGGCAGACCCCCACCCCCAGAACAGTAACTCATCGCCCATAGAGGAACAATGCCAGATGCCACATGACCCCGGAGATGCCACCTACTCACCGCTGCTGGTAGGAGCTGACCCCGGGCACATTGTGCGGGTGGCTCCCGTTGGTGCCCCCGCTCCTGGCCGCCCCGGGCTCGGGAGGAGCCCCTCCAGCTCCTGGAGCCGCCGTCACCTGCACGCTGAAGTCCGGGAAGATCCTGATCATTGCGGCGACCGCTGAGTGACTGAACCCGGGCAGATCACATCCCCTGCCCGGGGAGCCCCGCACACCATCCGGCACTGAGACCCCGGGGAAAGAGGGGAGGGGGCGACAGACAGAGCCTGAGACAGAGAGAGGAGGAGAGCGGGCTGCTGCACTCACACCATCCTCCTAGTGCTCAGCTGCCGCTAACTACTGAGCCAGCCGCCTGCAACTGGTGACACCAGGGAAGCACTCCTGCCACACTGCATCCACTGCACTGCCCTCCAGCCGCACACTGCACTCCAACCACACTGCCCTCCTGCCACACTGCACTCCAGCCACACTGCACTCCAGCCACACTGCATCACTGCACTGCCCTCCAGCCGCACACTGCACTCCAACCACACTGCCCTCCTGCCACACGCACTCCAGCCACACTGCACTCCTGCCACACTGCATCCACTGCACTGCCCTCCAGCCGCACACTGCACTCCAACCACACTGCCCTCCCTGCCACAACTGCACTCCAGCCACACTGCATCCACTGCACTGCCCTCCAGCCGCACACTGCACTCCAACCACACTGCACTCCAGCCACACTGCACTCCAGCCACACTGCATCCCCTGCACTGCCCTCCAGCCGCACACTGCACTCCAACCACACTGCCCTCCTGCCATACTGCACTCCAGCCACACTGCACTCCAGCCACACTGCATCCACACACTGCCCTCCAGCCACACTGCATCCACACACTGCGCTCCAGCCACACTGCACTCCAGCCACACTGCTCCACACACTGCACTCCTGCCACACTGCATCCACTGCACTGCCCTCCAGCCGCACACTGCACTCCAACCACACTGCCCTCCTGCCACACTGCACTCCAGCCACACTGCATCACTGCACTGCCCTCCAGCCGCACACTGCACTCCAACCACACTGCCCTCCTGCCACACTGCACTCCAGCCACACTGCACTCCAGCCACACTGCATCCACACACTGCCTCCAGCCACACTGCATCCACACACTGCACTCCAGCCACACTGCACTCCAGCCACACTGCATCCACACACTGCACTCCTGCCACACTGCATCCACTGCACTGCCCTCCAGCCGCATACTGCACTCCAACCACACTGCCCTCCTGCCACACTGCACTCCAGCCACACTGCACTCCTGCCACACTGCATCCACTGCACTGCCCTCCAGCCGCACACTGCACTCCAACCACACTGCCTCCTGCCACACTGCACTCCAGCCACACTGCACTCCAGCCACACTGCCTCCACTGCCACTGCCCTCCAGCGCACACTGCACTCCAACCACACTGCCTCCTGCCACACTGCACTCCAGCCACACTGCACTCCAGCCACACTGCATCCACTGCACTGCCCTCCAGCAGCACACTGCACTCCAACACACTGCCCTCCTGCCACACTGCACTCCAGCCACACTGCACTCCAGCCACACTGCATCCACACACTGCCCTCCAGCCACACTGCATCCACACACTGCGCTCCAGCCACACTGCACTCCAGCCACACTGCATCCACACACTGCACTCCTGCCACACTGCATCCACTGCACTGCCCTCCAGCCGCACACTGCACTCCAACCACACTGCCCTCCTGCCACACTGCACTCCAGCCACACTGCACTCCAGCACACTGCATCCACTGCACTGCCCTCCAGCGCACACTGCACTCCAACACACTGCCCTCCTGCCACACTGCACTCCAGCCACACTGCACTCCAGCCACACTGCATCCACACACTGCCCTCCAGCCACACTGCATCCACACACTGCACTCCAGCCACACTGCATCCACACACTGCACTCCTGCCACACTGCATCCACTGCACTGCCCTCCAGCCGCACACTGCACTCCAACCACACTGCCCTCCATGCCACACTGCACTCCACACACTGCACTCCAGCCACACTGCATCCACACACTGCCCTCCAGCCACACTGCATCCACACACTGCACTCCAGCCACACTGCACTCCAGCCACACTGCATCCACACACTGCACTCCTGCCACACTGCATCCACTGCACTGCCCTCCAGCCGCACACTGCACTTAACCACACTGCCCTCCTGCCACACTGCACTCCACCACATGCACTCCAGCCACACTGCATCCACACACTGCCCTCCAGCCACACTGCATCCACACACTGCACTCCAGCCACACTGCACTCCAGCCACACTGCATCCACACACTGCACTCCTGCCACACTGCATCCACTGCACTGCCCTCAGCCACACTGCACTCAACCACACTGCATCCACACTGCCCTCCTCACACACTGCACTCCAGCCACACTGCATCCACACACTGCACTCCAGCCACACTGCATCCACACACTGCCCTCCAGCCGCACACTGCACTCCAACCACACTGCATCCACACTGCCCTCCTGGCACACTGCACTCCAGCCACACTGCATCCACACACCGCACTCCAGCCACACTGCATCCACACACTGCCCTCCAGCCACACTGCATCCACACACTGCACTCCAGCCACACTTCACACTGCCCTCCAGCCACACTGCATCCACACACTGCCCTCCAGCCTCACTGCATCCACACACTGCTCTCCATCCACACTGCATCCACACACTGCACTCCAGCCACACTGCATCCACACACTGCCCTCCAGCCACACTGCATCACACAATTGCCCTCCAGCCGCACACTGCACTCCAACCACACTGCATCCACACTGCCCTCCTGACCAGCACACTGCACCCTGCCACACTGCATCCACACACTGCACTCCAGCCACACTGCATCCACACACTGCCCCAGCCACACTGCATCCACACACTGCACTCCAGCCACACTTCATCCACACTGCCTCGCCATGCCCCACATGCATCACACACATGCTCTCCATCCACACTGCACTCCAGCCACACTGCATCTCACACTGCCCTCCTCACACTGCACTCCAGCCACACTGCATCCACACACTGCACTCCAGCCACACTGCATCCACACACTGCCCTCCAGCGCACACTGCACTCCAACCACACTGCATCCACACACTGCCCTCACTGCCACACTGCCTCCAGCCACACTGCATCCACACACTGCACTCCAGCCACACTTCATCCACACACTGCCCTCCAGCCACACTGCACTCCACACACTGCACCCCTGCCAGCGCACACACACTGCACTCCAGCACACTGCATCTATACAATGCATTCCAGCCACACTGCATCCACACACTGCACATCCACCCACACACTGCACTCCAGCCACACTGCATCCATACACATGCACTCCAGCACACACTGCACTCCAGCCACACTGCATCTATACAATGCATTCCAGCCACACTGCATCCACACCATCACTGCATCCAGCCACCACACTGCACTCCAGCCACACTGCATCCATCCACACTGCACTCCTAGCCACACTGCACTCCAGCCACACTGCATCTATACAATGCATTCCAGCCACACTGCATCCACACACTGCACTCCAGCCCACACCACTGCACTCACAGCACCAACACTGTCCATCTATACAATGCACTCCAGCCACACTGACCACACACGCACTCCACACCACTGCATCCACACACTGCCACTCCAGCCACACTGCATCCACACCTGCCTCTCCAACCACTTGCATTACTCCACACACACTGCACTCCAGCTACACTGCATCCACACACTGCACCCCACCACACTGCATCCACACACTGCCCTCCAGTCCACACACTGCCCTCCAGTCACACTGCACTCCAGCTACACGTTGCCCTCCAGCCACACGACATCCACACACTGCTCTCCAACCACACTGCATATGTACACTGCACTCCACACACTTCACTCCATCCACACTGTACTCCACACACTGCCCTCCAGCCACACTCCACACACTGCCCTCCAGCCACACTACACTCCACACATTGCCCTCCAGGCACACTCCACTCCACACACTGCCCTCCAGCCACACTGCACTCCACACACTGCATCCACCAACTTCCCTCCAGTCACATGGCATCCTCACACTGTACTCCAGCCACACGGCATCCAAACTGTACTCAAGCCACACTATACTGCATCCACACACTGCACTCCAGAAACACACTGCACTCCAGCTACACGCTGCATTCACACACTGCACTCCAGCTACACAGCATCCACACACTGTATTGCTGCCACACTGCACTTCAGCCACACACTGCATCTATACACTGCATCCACACTCTGCACTCCAGCCACACTGCATCCACACACTGCCCTCCAGCCACACTGCACTCCAGCTACACGCTGTAGCCACACACTGCACTCCAACCACACTGCATCCACACACTGCACTCCAGCCACACTACACTCCAACCAAACTGCACTCCAAACACACTGCATCTATATACTGCACTTCAGCCACACTGTCCTCCAGCCTCACTGTACTCCACACATTTCACTCCACACACTGTCCTCCAGCCACACTCCACTCCACACTCCGCCCTCCAGTCACACAATGTACTCTACACACTCTATCCACACACTGCACTCCAGCCACACGGCATCCACACACTACACTCTAACCAGACACTGCATCCACACACTGCACTTGCCACACTGCATCCACACACTGCCCTCCAGCCACACTGCACTCCAGCCACAGTGCACTTCACCAACATACTGCATCCATACACTGCACTCCAGTCACATGACATCCACACACTGCACTCCAGCCACACTACACAAGACACAAAAGCCTGCAGATCATGAATGCGGAGTCTGGTGGTTTTCTTAGAATCTACGGCACCAAATGGTAAATTGACATGTTGAAATATAATTTATACCAAAACCAGTGATTACTGTATTTTTCGGACTATAAGATTTTTCAGAAGGATAATAGGGAAAAAAAATAATGTGTCAAATGGGGGTCCATCTTACGAATTCAGCTTACCAGCGAAGGGATCAGCACATGTAGAGGAGTGGTCACTGGGGACTGGGGTCGTTCGGTGGTCCAGGCTGGTGCGGTGGTGGTGCTCTGTGGGGTGGCTGTGTTCTGTAGGGTGGTTGTGCTCTGTGGGGTGGTTGTGCACTGTGGGGTGGCTGTGTTCTGTGGTGTGGCTGTGCTCTGTGGGGTGGCAATATACTCACAAATCCGGTGGCGGTCCCAATGCAGGCTCGGGAAGAGATCTCGTTGCCGAGATTTGAATTTGAGTATGCGGCAACCATCTTTCCGGAGGCCCCTGGTGGCCATCTTTCAGGACGGCACCGCGTTGCAGCAGCGGAGAAGTGGGGGGCTTCCGGCTAGGACGAAATGCCGGCGGAGCCCCCCATGCAGCACAGAGCCCCGCTGCTGCCCCGACACCACCGCACCACAGGGAGGCTGCATCGGTACCGCCACCGGAGGCCCCTGGCGGCCATCTTTCAGGAGGCCACCTCCTTGCAGCAGCGGAGCTGCGGGGGGTTTTCGGGCTAGGACGAAATGTCGGCGGAGCCCCCCACGCAGCACAGAGCCCCGCTGCTGCCCCGACACCACTGCACCACAGGGAAGCTGCATTGGGACCGCCGCCGCCACCGTATTTTTAGGTATGTTGCGACCATAAGGCGCACCCGCATTTTCCCAAAAAATTTTTGGGGAAAAAAGTGCGTCTTATGGTCCAAAAAATACGGTAATCTGGTTAGTCATATTGGACTGATAGTATTTTGTTGTTCTATATATTTTTATTGAAGTTATAATTAACAATTGATGTTTCAACATACAATGGGTTCGGAAAGTGTTTCATTGCAGCCATTTGGTAAATGCAAAAAAGTTCATTTTTTTCTCATTAATGCACACTCTGCACCCCATCTTGACTGAAAAAAACCCCAGAAATGTAGAAATCTTTGAAAATTTATTATAAAAGAAAAACTGAAATATCACATGGTCATAAGTATTCAGACCCTTTGCTGAGTATTGAGAAGAAGCACCCTTTTGAGCTAGTACAGCCATGAGTCTTCTTGGGCAGCATGGTGGCTCAGTGGATAGCACTGCAGCCTTGCAGCGCTGGCGTCCTGGGTTCGAATCCCACCAAGGACAACATCTGCAAGGAGTTTGTATGTCAGCGTGGTTTCCTCCGGGTACTCGGTTTCCTCCCACAATCCAAAAAAACATACTGATAGGGAATCTAGATTGTGATCCCCATCGGGACAGCGACAATAATGTGTGCAAACTGTAAAGCGCTGTGGAATATGTTAGCGCTATATAAAAATAAAGATTATTATTATAATGATGCAACAAGTTTTTCACACCTGGATTCGGGATCCTCTGCCATTGGGAGTCCTTCATGTGTTTTTTAGCAAATTCTATGCTGGCTTTCATATGTCTTGCACTGAGGAGAGTCTTCCGTCGGGCCACGCTGCCATAAAGGCCTGACTGGTGGAGGACTGCAAGTGATAGTTGACTTTGTGGAACTTTCTCCCATCTTCCTACTGCATCTGAGGAGCTCAGCCACAGTGATCTTGGGGTTCTTCTTTACCTCTCTCACCAAGGCTCTTCTCCCTCGATTGCTCAGATTGGCTGGATGGCCAGGTCTAGGAAGACTTCTGGTGGTTCCAAACGTCTTCCATTTAAGGATTATGGAGGCCACTTGCTATTAGGAACCTTGAGTACTGCAGAAATTATTTTGTAACCTTGGCCAGATGTGTGACTTTCCACAATTCTGTCTCTGAGCTCCTTGGCCAGTTCCTTTGACCTCATGATTCTCATTTGGTCTGACATGCACTGTGTGCTGTGAGTTCTTATATAGACAGGTGTGTGCCTTTACAAATCAAGTCCTATCAGTTTAATTAAACACAGCTGGACTCCAATGAAGGATTAGAACCATCTCAAGGAGGATCACAAGGAAATTGACAGCATGTGACGTAAATATGAGTGTCTGAGCAAAGGGTCTGAATACTTATGACCATGTGATATTTCAGTTTTTCTTTTTTAATAAATTTGCAAAAATGTCTACATTTTTGTTTTTTATCAGTCAAGATGGGTGCAGAGTGTACATTAATGAGAAAAAAATGAACTTTTTGCATTTACCAAATGCTGCAATGAAACAAAGAGTGAAAAATTTAAAGGGGTCTGAATACTTTCCGAACCCACTGTACATCAAAATCAAATTCAGGTTGCACAACAGGTACAATCAGCAAAATGTAAGTATATTAACCAGCATATACTTATTTGGAAAGGAGAGTATAGTGCAACAAATAGTATTGAAACGTTGTATCATGTTATGTGAATAAATTGTATTCACACGACGAGGCACGATAGGGAAGAATCGGGGGGAACACAATGGCCAACACAGGAGGAAGGTATAGGGAAGGGAATTTTGCATATTTTGAGTGTGATATCAATGGCTCAAAATCACTAGAATGGCGATGTTAGCCAAGTGCTTAATTCAGATGAATTTCTAAATGATGTCCAGGGTAACCAAGCTCTCATATATTCGTATGAGTCCAGATTTAGCCAATTGTCAGAGACTATGAGCTCTTCCATGTGAATAAGGTTATCTACCGCCTCAACCCATTCCGATTTAGAAGGAATGGTGATTGATTTCCAATGTCTGGGGATAATCTGTCTCATTGCAGCTAAAAATACTGTAAATAGTCTCTTTTTAATGGTAGAAATGGATATAGGGAATATTGATAGTAAAGCTGTTTCTGGAGAGTTTCTGGAGAGTTCAGGTAGTGCATAATAATTTATTGAAGAGATCAAACAATCCTGTCCACAATTTGGATATTCGGGGCAAGACCACCAGATATGGGTCATGTTACCTACAGTGGAGTCACATCTCCAACACTTATTTGTTATATTAGGATACATGTGATGAATGCGGTCTGGTATTCTGTTCTGGAGACGATTTTGTAATTAGTTTCCTGGATGTGACATGATATAGATAATTTGTGAGTAAGAATGAACAATGTATGCCAATCAGAAGTACATATGTTTTACCTAGCTCCTTCTCCCATTGGTCTTGATGGGGAACACGGGTCCCCAGCACCTCTTCCCTCCTCAGCAGCCCGGACAACAAAGAAATACAATGCAAAAGAAGTCTCCTCCCCATACAGATTTCTTCAAAATCAGTTAAAGGTCTGCTTTACGCCTCATGGCTAGTAATTGGACTGCTAGCATTTTGAACACTACTGTTTTTGTCCTCTCACTCTTATTATAGCAGTATCACAACTATTCTCCTTTGTTGTCTCACCTCTTTGTCCATTTACTCCACGACACTTTTCTTGTTTCTCCTCCCTTCATTTTCACTTCCCACTTCACTTCATTTCTGCAAGCGCAGTCCATGTACCGCGATATCTCCACTAAAGTGAATTGCTATCTGGAAGCATTTTTCTTCAGCCACGGATTCTGGGGCTCTTATAAGTGTTGTATCCCTACACAACCCCCCAGGTGCGCACTGCCATCACTCTCACCCTCTCTCATTTCTCTTACGGTATTGCTGTATAGTGCGCTTCTGTCCCCGTCAGACCTCAGCAACATTCACATAATGTTACATTTACTGAGTATACTGAACTTTATCAGGCACTGTTCTGCTTACTTTGCTTATTGGTCGTAGTAAGGCATTGCATTAGGCCCAGGGTATGTGCTCACAATGTCTTTTTCAGGCTGGCAAGCCCATTGAGTTTTTCAAAAGAAAGACACTTCCAGAAGTATCTGTGTTTTTTTTTCTTTAAGTGTCTATGTTGTTTACTAAGTACTTTTTTTTTTACATTTATAACCACTGGCGTTTCTTTGAGTGTTTTTCTAGTGTTTTTGTGGCGTGTTTTTTATGGGACATCAAGGGGCAGACGCAACAGGAGTTGTGGTAAGGGACCTCAGCGGCACCCCATGAGGACGTCCTGTTTCACGGGGTATGTAATCAGCAGAGAAGTGACTGCAGGGCTGTCGCGGTTTCATAACTGACTGTGGCCTAGGGACACTGTGGAATCTATGGGATCTAGAGTGTGCTGGACTGTCGGTTTTGTGAGTGACAGACTAGTCATCCAATCAGATCCAGGTTCGTACTAGGCTGCCAACATTTTGATTGACAGCCCTGTTGTGTGTTTCCCCAGGTGACTCCTGTCTTCAGATGATTTGCTAGCTATAAGAAATGTCTAAGCTCTGTGTAAGTTTGCTCTGCAAGTCTGGAGGGTTTGCTGGGGTACCTGAAAAACTTTGGAGATGTGTTCTCAGAAAAAGAGGAGGAGACATTACCTCCGCATCGTCCTGACTGTGATATTGATCTTGTCCCTGGTGCTAAATTACCTAACGCTCGCCTGTATAATTTATCTGGGCCTGAACGTACCACCATGAAAAGATATGTGAACAAAAGTTTACGGAAGGATCATATCCGTCCTTCCTCTTCCTCCCTTGTGGCTGCTGAATTTTTATTTGTACAAAAAAGAAAGATGGGGTCTCCGTCCTTCCCTCGATTTCCAAGAACTGAACAAGATCACAGTTAAGTATACATACCTACTTCCACTCATCCCTGACCTTTATAATGACCTTACTGGGGATAAATAGTTTTCTAACCTTGATCTTAGAAGGGCTTACAATTTAATACGCATTCGGAAGGGTGATGAGTTGAAAACGGCGTTTTTAACGTCGAAAGGTTTGTTCGAAAATCTTGTCATGCCCTTTGTGCTAACCAATGCACCAGCAGTGTTTCAAAACTTTATGAAATATTTTATTTTCTCATTGTATTGGGAGATTTGTTGTTATTTAACTAGATGATATTTTAATTTTCTCGCCTGATTTGGATTTTCCCCAGAAACATGTCCGTGTTGCATTACAAATAAGTGAAAATTTTTTGTTTGCGAAAGTTGAGAAATTTATTTTTTCTGTTCAGAAGGTTTTATTCTGTATACATTTGTCGATTGATGTTTTAAAATGATCTGGAAGGTACATGGAGCGCCCCAGGCCATGGGTACTCAGGCCGGTCGACGTTCTTAAAGGGAATTCACGGCAGCAGTGACCCGGTCCTGGCCCTGGCGTCCAATAAAAATAATGAAATGATGTAAAATTAAAGTTATGGGGAATAGGGAATAGTTGTGAAGCCACCCATGGTATTCGCAATCAGGTGTAGTCGACACTGCAGTTCAATTCCACTGGGCAGTTGGGACGCAGCAAAGTTGCTACAGCCTCCATGGTAGGCTATGCCCAGGCAGTTACGATGTTTAAGACTGGTGGTTGTTGTGGTGCAGGGCAATGATGCTGTAAATAAATCTGAGGTCACAGCGGGTTATAGTTTCATTTACCTTTATCGGATGTAATTGAGGTGCAGACCGGGCACTGGTTACAGATGACAATGTAGGTCCGGGCAGCTTGAAGCAACTTAGATCCATAAGCCAGTGGGTTGGAGGCCTCCTTCTGCGCTGCTCTCCGAGTCCTTGCTGCCTAAATCTATGTCTGTCTTTGTTACTATGATTCTCAGTACATTGCCCGATGGCAGGCAGCTTGAGCCTATAAAGTGTCCTCCTTCATGGCAGCTTCAGCTCTGGTCTGCGCTGTGCCTTCAGGTGTATGATGGCGTCAGGAAGAACTGCAGTCTCCTGCCCTCTGGATTTAGCTGCTGGGACTGTTGTACCCGTGCAGCCATGGACTCCGGTGTCCAGTTCTAGTGCTGAACTCTGGGATGAGCTTAATTACAGCTCAACTTCCCAGCTTCTCCAAAACTTCTCTCTTCCTCTAAATCTTCTCCCACTGTTTCTCTCTCTAGTATTGGGACGAGCTCCTCCCTGCTCCAGTTCCCTACACAGACTCTCACAGACTGCCTAACCCTGCCTCGAGGCCAGAATTAATAGGGAAGCTCCCCTGAAACCAGGTTTAGCGCTCCCTCCTCTGGTCTGGAGTTAGGAAAAGTGTTGCATGTTGGTATTACCTGGCCAGGGGATCTGTTATGTTTCGGTAGCTGAGGAGGAATTGCAAAAATAGCCAAAGAAGCAATACACCAGAGAGGCTGGAAACTATTGGATTGCAGGACCCTAAACTAACCGCAACACTAGAAGTAGCCGTGGAGCGTACCTACGGTGATCCTAGATGCCTCGTCACAGCCGGAGAGATAGCTACACCTAAAGGCAGAAAGATGAAAGCTATCTGCCCCGTAGCAGAATCCCCAAAGAAATAGGAAGCCCCCAAACATGTAATGGCGGTTAGACAAGAAGAAAATACGAATACAGACAGAAAATAGAATGAGCAAACGCTGGGGCCCAATCTGTCTAGATAGAAAAGTATAGGAAAGAATTCTGACTGCAACCCAAAAAAAAACCTTGACAAAAATACCAACACTTCTGATTAACAAAAAACCTGAGATCACGCGATCTCTACCACCTAAATCAGATCTCTGGTATAAAACGCAGCGATTCAGCAAATAAAAAGTGAAATAGGAACAGAGCAAAAATGCAAACACAAACTGAGCACAATTGCAGCGCCAGGCCCCAAAAGGGGACCAGGCTGAAGTCCACTGCAAGGCAGCGAATCAGAAAGGAAAGTCCAACCAGGGAATAAAAACAGCAAATCACTTATCTGAATCAAAGCAGGAATGCAAACTGAGCTCCAAGTAAGAACTGGAAGAACAATTGATTACCGGCAAGGCTGCTGGGAGTTCAGGTCACATATCAGACCATTAAGACCCAGCTGAAGGCCATTCAGCAATTGGTTCATTACCCTCAGCAACCACCAGAGGGAGCCCCAACTCCGAAGTCGCCTCCAGAGTATTCACAACAGTACCCCCACCTTGAGGAGGGGTCACCAAACCCTCACCTGTGCAACCAGGCCGATCAGGATGAGCTCGATGATAGGCACGGATAAGTCTCCTAGCATGGATGTCTGAAGCAAACACCCAAGAATTGTCTTCCTGACCATAACCTCTCCACTTAACCAAATACTGGAGTTTCCGTCTAGCAAAACGAGAATCCAATATTTTCTCAACCACATACTCCAAATTGCCCTCAACCAAAACAGGGACAGGAGGTGCAGCTATTGGAACCACTGGCTCGACAAACCTCTTCAATAAGGACTTGTGGAACACGTTATGGATCTTAAATGTCCCTGGAAGAAACAAACGGAAGGAAACCGGATTAAGAATTTCCATGATCTTATAAGGTCCAATGAACCTTGGCTTAAATTTTGGAGATGCAACCTTCATAGGGATATTTCTTGAGGACAACCAAACCAAGTCCCCCACTTTAAAACGAGGACCATCAGTCCTATGCCGGTTGGTAAACCGCTGGGCCTTCTCTTGAGAGAGAGACAACCTCTCCACTACCTGGTCCCAAATCTGCTGCATACGCTCCACAATAGAGTCAACCCCCGGGCAGACAGAAGCCTCCGCCTGTCCTGAAGAAAACCGAGGGTGAAACCCAGAATTGCAGAAAAATGGAGACATCAAGGTGGCAGAGCTAGCCCTATTATTAAGAGCAAACTCAGCCAAAGCAAAAAAGAGATCCAGTCATCTTGATCAGCAGACACAAAACATCTCAAATAAGTCTCCAAGGTCTGATTTGTTCTCTCGGTTTGTCCATTGGTCTGAGGATGAAATGCAGAGGAGAAAGATAACTGAACACCAAGTTTAGAACAAAATGTCCTCCAAAATCTGGAAACAAACTGGACTCCTCTGTCAGACACAATGTTCTCCGGAATGCCATGTAACCAAACCACGTGCTGAAAGAACAAAGGCACCAATTCGGAGGAGGAAGGCCACTTAGGTAATGGCACAAGATGTATCATCTTGGAAAACCTATCACAGATTACCCAGATAACGGTCATTCTCTGAGAGACAGGGAAGTCGGAAATAAAATCCATAGAAATATGGGTCCATGGCCTCTTGGGTACAGGTAATGGCATTAACAAACCACTAGAGCGAGAGCAAGGCTTGGAACGAGAGCAAGTCCCACAGGACTGCACAAAGTCCCTGACGTTACGAGACAAAGTAGGCCACCAAAAGGACCGACTCACCAAATCTCTGGTACCAAAAATCCCAGGATGACCAGCCGACGCGGAACAATGAATCTCAGACATCACACTCGTCTTCCCCTGGTCTGGGACAAACAATTTCCCAACAGGGCAGCGTTAGGTTTATCCTCCTGACACCCCTCTAGAGCCAGTCTCAAATTGGCGAGATGGTGGAAAGAACTACACCCTCTTTCAAAATAACAGCAGGATCAGATAACTCAGGAGAATCCACAAAGAAACTCCTCGAGAGGGCATCCGCCTTAACATTCTTAGTGCCAGGAAGAAAAGAAACCACAAAATTGAAACGTGTGAAAAACAAGGCCCAACTGGCCTGTCTAGGATTAAGTCGCTTGGCTGATTCGAGATAAACCAGGTTCTTATGGTCCGTGAGGACCACCACCTGATGTTTGGCTCCTTCCAGCCAATGTCTCCACTCTTCAAAGGCCCACTTCATGACCAATAACTCCCGATTACCCACGTCATAGTTACGTTCAGTTGGAGAAAATTTTCGAGAGAAGAAGGCACAAGGGTTACTCTTAGAGGTCTCTGGATCCCTTTGGGACAAAGCGGCACCTGCCCCAATCTCAGAAGCATCAACCTCCACCTGAAACAGCAGAGAAACATCAGGCTGCCGTAGAACAGGAGCAGAAGTGAATCTCTGCTTAAGTTCCTGAAACGCAGAAACTGCCTCAGGAGGCCAATTCACCACATCGGAACCTTTTTTGGTCAAATCAGTCAATGGTTTAACAATACAGGAGAAATTACGAATAAATTTACGATAAAAATTGGCAAAACCCAAAAATCTCTGAAGAGCCTTCAATGTAGTAGGTTGTACCCAATAACAGATGGCCTGAACCTTGACCGGGTCCATTTCAATAACAGACGGAGACAAAATGAATCCCAGAAATGAGACCTTCTGTACGCCAAAAAGACACTTTGATCCCTTCACATACAGTGCATTCTCTCTCAAAATCTGGAACACAGTCTGAACATGTTTTACATGAGAGTCCCAGTCACTGGAAAAAATCAAGATATCATCCAAATAAACAATCAGAAATTTATCCACAAAATCCCTGAAAATGTCATTCATGAAGGACTGGAAGACGGAAGGAGCATTAGTGAGCCCAAAAGGCATCACTAGGTACTCAAAATGTCCCTCTGGGGTATTAAACGCCGTCTTCCATTCATCCCCGTGCTTAATGCGAATAAGGTTATACGCCCCCCTGAGGTCAAGCTTGGTAAACCAACTAGCACTTTTCGCTCTGGAAAATAGGTCAGAAATCAAGGGTAACGGATATTGATATTTAACAATATTCACAACAGGGATCCCTCCTTGCTTTCAGGCATGACATCACACCCTGTGAGGGAGGCAATGCCACTGTGGCAACCGGGCACCTGGGGTGCTACATACAGGCCATGATAGACTGGGTTTAACCTAGTAACCTAAATGCGCTGCAACGTTTTTGGAATTCACCAAGTATTATAGGAAATTCACTAACGAGTTATTGCAGATTGTTAAACCTCTTACTGACCTCACACGTAAGGGGCAGACTTCAAGGTTTTGTCATCGGATGCTATTGGGGCTTCTGAAAAACTGAAAAAGTATTTTATGTCTGCGCCTGTTCTAATCCAACCCAATGTTCAGGAACCATTCATTGTAGATGTGAATGCTTCGGAGGTCGAGGAAGGGACCGTTTTATCTCAGGGGCCCAAAACTTTGACTAATTTGCTGCCATGTACATTTTTCTCAAATAAATTTTCATCTTCTGAAACAAATTATGATTTCAGGAATCATGAGTAACTCGCTGTTAAATTAGCTTTTGAAGAATGGAAGCATTTTTGGAGGGGACATTTAACCAAATCACTGTGGTCTAGGCCCATAAAAATTTAGCTTACATTGAATCAGCTAAACGGTTAACTTCTAGACAGGCAAGATGGTCTTTTTTTCAAAGTTTAATTATGGAAATAACCATTGTGGATTGGTTCTCGTTGATCATGTGACTTTGTGTGGTCACTATGGGTAGTTGCTCTTGTCACTTCCGGGAACGCCGTAATGCTTTTCCAAGCTGGTAAATATTAAATGTTCTTTTCTCATCTGGTATATATGCCACCAACAAGCTTCTCTGCATTCATATTATTACTCCTGAGGAATCTGCACTTGTTGCGGAGATACACATGAGGCCCTGTCTTCATCCTAACTCTATGACTTACACAAGTTTTGTATGAACTTATATAATATAATATTATATTAAGTTCACCTTTAGGCTTATCTTACATATAGGTTTATTGTTTCCCTATTAGGGTTATTGGTCTTCATCCTGTTTATGGTTTGAATGTTTTCAGGTAATTAGCTTTTCTAATTATTGGGTATGCTTATTATTATTATTATTATTATTGGTAACACAAAGCCCATACATACTCAATAAAACACAACACATTTAATGGAAGAAAATGGCCGTGAGTTTTATTCAGGGTAACCAAATTAACTTTATAATAGATAAATAAAATAATATTATTATTATTATTATACATTTTTATAGCACTATTTATTCCATGGCGCTTTACATGTGAAAGGGGCAAATATAGACATGTACAATAAATATGAGCAAAACAAGACACACACAAGTACAGAAGGAGAGAGGACCCTGCCCGCAAGGGCTCACATAGACAGAATATCCATAAATAAACCTCCAATCCACCCAGAGAGCTGAGTGATTTTCACTCAAATAAAACATCACGGCGAGGAATAACAATAACATTTTTTGGGTGAGTGAGGGAGGGTGGGATCTTCTTTTCTTCTCAAACGATGAATGGGAAAACCAGCCACAACGTTGGCCTTAAATAGAAGAAACTTTCCCCTTTTTTTTATAAATCCACCAATGAAATTACACAAAAAAATGCACCCACAGAACCGGTCCGAACTAGAAACAGCCTGCTCGTGGATCACCACAGCCTACTGAGCTGAGTTGACCTTTGACCCTGGCCTGACAGCCATTACTAAAAAGAATCTATTACATACTCTATGAGCAAAATGATTAATTAAGGGTCTGTGTTACCATGAGACCCCCCTTTATTTTTTTTTTTTTCAGGTGAGGGCTACCATTATAATCAGTTGCTTCATTATGATTGTGCATATTCGCATATAGTTGCAATTGCACTTTATTTATTCATATACACTTTATAAAACCTTTAGCTTGGTGACCTTTATACTATTTTTCTTCATCCCCCAATTATTTATATCATGTTATATTTTGATTGACCTTATGAACTTGTGTATTATATGGGCCTCCTGTTGGGTTTGCAATATTTTATACCTGTTTGTCCATTGTTAGATTGGATATACCACTACTTTATTAGGGGTTGATTATTTGTTTTCATGTGGCCTGTGGGCTTTATAATTGTTTTTAAAATTCTCTTGTTTTCTGTATATGAATTACTTGCCAATAAATATTTTCTATATTTGTGAGATCTACGGTTGTGCATATATTTTCTCTTCTGTTCACTCATTGTCATGATCTGCTTAGTTTGTGGGATGAGGTGGTTCAGAGGTTAATCTGGACGGCCTCATTGTGGGATTCTGGGAGGCTTCTTATAGCCTCATTGTGGGGTCATTTCTCGCCGCTTATACTCTGACCCTTGGCCGAGTGTGTTTGACCCTTTTGTGCTTCTGCCAGTGCTTTTTGCCTGTGCTATGTTATTTCTGTCTGGTTCTGATTTGGCTGTGTCCCTGTTACGAGTTTTGCCTGCCCCTTTTGTACTGTACTGCCCTCTTTGTATGACCCCTTGGCTACGTCCTGACTACCCTCTGCCTGCTTCTTTTGTACTGCGTTGCCCTCTCTGTGTATGACCCCTTGGCTACGTCCTGACTATCCATTCTGTCTATGCCCCTTGGTAACTCTGTCCTGTAGTTACCCTTCTAGGAGTTTTCCTTCAGCTCCTAGCTCTCAGAGCTTAGGCCACACCCCCAGCAGTCAGTTGCTTCAGGTCCTGTCTGGTCTGAAGCAATCTCTCTCTGCTCCTGCTTCCTCTGAGAGACCTGTGGCCGGATCCGCCCCTTGGCAGTCACGTGCTTCAGGTCCTGTTAGTCTGAAGCATGCACCTTCACTGCTGCTGCCCTGCTCCACAGGTATCTTTGGGCACAGTGTGTTTTACTCAGGACATGTGCACTGGCTCAGTGAGCAAGTGCAGTGCGGTGTTTCTGACATTCATGACTCATCTATATGCTTGGGTTGATCTTCTTGTATTTTATTGGTGGTGCCCGCCTCATTGTTTGTTAAGAATGTTAAGGCTGATGCATTGTCACTAGTGATGGGCAAACGTGCTCAGTAATGCTTGTTAGTCGCCCGAGCATCGCTGTACTCGTGGTACTCAGCGAGCGCCAAGTATTTCCGGGATTGCTCGGCGGGAGTTCTGGTCCCCGCCTGCATTTTTTGTGCTCTGTAGAGTGCCAATCAACATGCAGGGATTGTCTGCCACGCACTGTAATGCCGCATCCATCTTTGTTGTGGTATTACAGTGACTGGCTGGCCGCACAGCGTCATCATCAGGTGTTTAAGAGACCTGGCGCAGCCATGCTCGTCACAGTCTGCTCTGGACTTAGCGAATGTAGGGAGAGCTAGTGCTGAGATAGGGTTAGATTTCAGGGTTTATAAGGTAGTGTGGGTATGCCATCCAATAATACACAAACCCAGCAAACTCAACAGTCCTTCTAAGGACTGATTACGGGGTATATAGATTGCATTGCTAGGTAGGCTGGGAGAGAATGTGCATATAAACATATCAGTGCAAGGCATGCAGGCACTGTATGTGGGTATGTAGATATCAGTACCAGGCAAGCATTGTATGTTGGATACTTCATTGCATACATCAAGAGGGTCCATTCCATTACTGTCTGCTTTTGCTGCTTATAACATTTATTGACTGTATCTACACAGCCCTAGGTCTCAGTGGGTAGCAAATTATTTTTTGCACCTTAATCCTGATTATTTTATTCCAAAGCAATCCAGAGCCCTCTTTTTTTTCTCCATTTGCTTGTTGACACTGCAGAATACAGCCAGATTATTTTCATAGTACAGCGTGAAAATCAAGCTATTTTAAATGGTTTTGTCCATCCCAGCCATCACATCTGAGTGCGCAAAAATTTCTGACATTGTTGTGGTACTGTTAAATTTTTTTGGAGTGTGCTATATAATTTCTTGATACTATTTTGCTGGCCAAAAAATATTTAGCGGCCAAAAAATATTTAGCTGCCAAAAAAATATTTAGGTATAGGGCAGATACACCGTGTTTTGTCCGCCACGTGGATCGCATATCATTGCGCACAAAATTGTGCCATTTCAGACCTCCAGAGAATTTTTTTTGTTGTGTCATAGCCCACTTGTTGACACAATTTAGCTGGGCCAAAAAAAAAATACAGGCCAAATATTTTACAGTGAGCTATCTCCATCACACCTCTCATCTATCTGTGGGCTACAAATTGTGGCATTTCAGGGCTCCATCAAACTGCTTTTGCTGAGTCTTACCCTAGTTCTATACACTCTTGTGCAGGGAAAAAAAAAAAAATACAGGCCAGATATTTGAAAGTGGGCTATCTCTGTCAGACTTCTCATCTATCTGTGGGCTACAAATTTGGGCATTTCAGGCCTACATTCACCTTTTTTTTTGCTGTGTGTTACCCTAGTTCTACAGTCATGGCCAAAAGTTTTGAGAATGACACAAATATTAATTTTTACAAAGTCTACTGCTTCACTTTTTCTAATGGCAATTTTCATATACTCCAGAATGTTATAAAGAGTGATCAGCTTAACAGCAATTACTTGCAAAGTCAATATTTGGCTAGAAAATGAACTTTATCCCCCAAAACACATTTCAACATCATTGCAGCCCTGCCTTAAAAGGACCAGCTAACCTCTTTTCAGTGATTGCGCCATTAACACAGGTGTGGGTGTTGATGAGGACATGGCTGGAGATCAATCTGTCATGATTAAGTAAGAATGACACCACTGGACACTTTGAAAGTAGGCTGGTGCTTGGCATCATTGTTTCTCTTCTGTTAACAATGGTTATCTCTAAAGAAACAAGTGCAGTCATCATTGCAATGCACAAAAATGGCCTAACGGAAGAGTATCGCAGCTAGAAAGATTGCACCTCAGTCAACAATCTATCGCATCATCAAGAACTTCAAGGAGAGAGGTTCCATTGTTGCCAAAAAGGCTCCAGGGCGCCAAAGAAAGACCAGCAAGCGCCAGGACCATCTCTTAAAAGTGTTTCAGCTGCGGGATCGGGCTACCAGCAGTGCAGAGCTTGCTCAGGAATGGCAGCTGGCAGGTGTGAGTGCATCTGCACGCTCTGTGAGGCGGAGACTCTTGGAGCAAGGCCTGGTCTCAAGGAGGGCAGCAAAGAAGCCACTTCTCTCCAGAAAAAACATCATGGACAGACTGATATTCTGCAAAAGGTACAGGCAGTGGACTGCTGAGGACTGGTGTAAAGTTATTTTCTCTGATGAATCCCCTTTTCGATTGTTTGGGACATCAGGAAAACGCCTCATTCGGAGAAGACAAGGTGAGCGCTACCACCAGTCTTGTCTCATGCCAACTGTTAAGCATCCTGAAACCATTCATGTGTGGGGTTGCTTCTCAGCCAAGGGAATCGGCTCTCTCACAGTCTTGCCTAAAAACACAGCCATGAATAAAGAATGGTACCAGAATGTCCTCCAAGAGCAACTTCTCCCAACCCTCCAAGAGCAGTTTGGCGATCAACAATGCCTTTTCCAGCATGATGGAGCACCTTGCCATAAAGCAAAGGTGATAACTAAATGGCTCAGGGAACAAAACATAGAGATTTTGGGTCCATGGCCTGGAAACTCCCCAGATCTTAATCCATTGAGAACTTGTGGTCAATCATCAAGAGACAGGTGGACAAACAAAAACCTAAAAATTCTGACAAAATTAAAGCATTGATTGTGCAAGAATGGACTGCTATCAGTCAGGATTTGGTCCAGAAGTTGATTGAGAGCATGCCAGGGAGAATTGCAGAGGTCCTGAAGAAGAAGGGTCAACACTGCAAATATTGACTTGCTGCATTAACTCATTCTAACTGTCAATATAAGCTTTTGTTACTCATATGTTTGCAATTATATTTCTGTCTGTGATAAAAACATCTGTCAAACACACACATAAAAACCAGAGGGCAGCAGATCATGTGAAAATATAATATTTGTGTCATTCTCAAAACTTTTGGCCATGACTGTATACACTATTTAGCTGTAATAAAAACAAAAATACAGGCCACGTATTGAACAGTGTGGTATCTCCATCAGATGCCTCATCTCTCTGTGGGCTTTAAATTTGGGCACTTCAGGCCTACATTCACCTGTTTTTGCAGTGTGTTACCCTAGTTCTATACATTATTTTGCTGTAAAAAAAATAAAAATACAGGCCACATATTTAACAGTGTGTTATCTCCATTAGACGCCTCATCTATCTGTGGGCTACAAATTGTCGTATTTCAGGCCTCCATTCCATAGTTTTTGCTGTGCCTTACCCTAGTTATTGACACCAGTTTCCTAAAAAAAAAAAAAAGTACAGTTCAGATATTTTAAAGTGTGTTTTTCCTGCACACTGATCACATCTAAGTTTGCTCCCAATTCAGCCTTTTGTTGTGAACGTGGAAAATTGTACTCCATTTAAAATGTTCAAGGCTCATTGCAAGGGAACGGGGAAGTGGACATGATGGTGCATGCAGAGGCCGAGGCCGTAGGCAAGCTGAACTTGTGGCACAACAAACGCCCACCTTCACGCATGAGCTTCCTGTCCGAATTCATAGGGGACTGCAGAACAGCACTATTGAAACCAGATCAGTGTCAAAAGGTAGTTGGTTGGATAGTGGATAATGCTTCCATTCACTTAGCTACCACCACCAGCACCCTGTCTTCCACACAGTCATGTCTGAGTAGCCATGAGTCTGGACCCCATATTCCTCACCCTGATCCTCCTTCTTCCTGCCATACCAAGTGCCCGGAGATAGCTGATCCCACACTTGGACACTCTGAAGAGCTGTTCACTTTTCCACTTATAGATTTGGGCCTCTCGCCCATTTGAAGCGGGGCAAAATGAGATTGCATGTAGCGATGCCAAAATATTTCAGCAGCCACATTCACACTAAGGCGACGGTGGGAATGTGTCACAACAGGTGGCTAATGATCAGACACAATTGCCAGAAAGTCAGGAGGAGGACCAGGGTTTGGAAGTGGAAGAGGAGGTGGTGGATCATATAGTAACTAACCCAACCTGGCAGGAGGTCATGCAGAGCGAGGACAGCAGCACACGGGGGAGGGAGGTGTAGCACCACTACAGGCAGGAAGAAGCAATGTGGTGGCCGCAAACAGAAGGCGGGCAACCATTCCTCGTAAAACCAACACGACGGAAGTTGGCAGAACAACTGTTAGGTCTTCACGAGTCTGGTTGTTTTTTAAAGACTCTGCCGATAACCCCAAACAGTCTATTTGCACCACCTGCCATGCCTGCATCAGCAGGGGTAGCAAAACTACCAGCCTGACCACCACCAGCATGATCAGGCACATGGCAGCAAAGCACCCAACTTTGTGGGTCGAACCCCAGGGTCCAGGAACACTGTCTGCGGGTGAAACCACTACTTCTTCTACTGTTGTGTGTGGAAGCCAATCCCCTTATCCATGGTGCCTGCGAAGATGCCTCCTGCCCTGCACCTGTCGTTGCACACACTCAACTACCACCATCAGCAAGCACGTCCACATCCTTGTCCCAGCGCAGCCTTCAGTTGTCAGTCGGAACTTGGGATGGAACACGTCCTCCCGACGCCGAGGATTGCAGGCCCTAGGTCAATCAGGGTTGCCCCCACAGTCTACAACCCCTGCACGTCATCCTCCTCCTCCTCCTCTCCAAAATGACCACATCAGTCACAAGTTGGAAGCACTGCAGCACTGCCTCAGCCAAACGGCAACAGGCTGTGCTGAAGCTAATATGCTTAGGTGAAGAGTTGTGGACAGCTCTGAAAGAGCAGGCAGATATGTGACTGACACCGCTGAACCTACAGCCAGGCATGGTCATGTGTGACAATGCGGGAACCTGGTGGTGGCTCTGAGGCAAGGCGAGCTCACCATGCCTGGCCCATGTGCTTAACCTTGTTGTTCAACGGTTTCTCAAAAGCTACTCGGAGCTGCCGGACCTCTTGTGAAAGTACGCTGTCTGTGTGCCCATTTTAGAACGTCAGCTACAGCTTCAGCCTCTCTCGCCATGCTTCATCAGCGTTTTCAGCTTCCGGCTCACCGACTGGAGTGTGATGTCCCCACGCATTGGAACTCTACACTGCATATGTTGGAAAGGATTTGTGAGCAGAAGAGGGCAGTTGTTGACTACCAGCATCAACAAGGCCATCGGTATTATTATGTTCTGCTACAAGCACCTAGGAAAGAAAGGGATATCTGTCCCTACAATAGAACTAAGCTCAATCCCTACGATGTAACGGGGAACCTGATCCTGCGATCAGACCCGCTAAAGTCCTCAGCTAGTCTGAACGAAGACCTATAGATGCGAGGAAGGGATCCCTACAAGCACTAGGGACTGGGAGAAAAGATGGACACCTCCTAACAGAAGTTGTAGCAGTAAAAAGAAAAACAAAACAACATAGAACATAGAGGTCTGAAGACCAAGCAAAACTATTTGAGTAAGGTAACAAAGCACCCGGCTAGCTTAAGAGTAGAAATTACAATGAAGTCCAGCAAAGCCAGAAGGGCGGAGCAGGACTTAATAGGCCACAAAGGTCATGTGACCAGCAAGATAGAAAAAACCTAACAGGAGAGTTCTAACAGTACCCCCCCTTCTAAGAGGATCCTCCGGATCCCCTAGGCCCAGGCTTACCCGGAAACCTCTTGTGAAACGCTCTGACAAGTCTGGACGCAGAAACATCATCCGCCCTCACCCATGAGTTATCCTCGGGTCTAAAACCCTTCCAAGCGACGAGATACTGCAAACTCCCTCTATATCGTCTAGAATTTAGGATGCGGGAAATTTCATATTCCCCGTCCTCCACCACCGGGAGAACAGTGGCAGAGGCATCTCCATCCGACACATCAGCTCTTTTCAACAGAGAAACATGAAACACCGGATTAATCTTCCAGGAGGTAGGAACCTCCAACCTAACAGCCGATTGGTTAACAACCTGAAGCACCTTAAAGGGCCCTACAAACTTGGGACCCAATTTTTTAGAAGGAATCCTCAACCTCAGATTCTTAGAGGATAACCAAACCATATCACCAATAGCAAACAAAACCTATTGCCGTTTCCTATCAAAGTACCTTTAAGATTTTCTGTTAGCCTCCTGAAGATTACCACGCACCTCCGTCCAAACTCTCTCCAAATCACCTGAAAAATTCTCCTCATCAAGCACAGCCGATACCAATTTGGAGAATGACCCAAACGACGGATGTCTCCCAGTACAACAAAAAAAAGGCGAACAACCAGCAGAAGAGGATGTATGGTTGTTAAGAGCGATTTCAGCAAGTGGCAGAAACTCAGACCACCCCTCTTGATTATCTGCCACAAAACAACGCAAGAACTGCTCAACATCCTGGTTTTTCTTTCTGTCTGGCCATTAGACTCAGGATGATATCCGGATGAAAACGACAAATGAACTCCCAACCTGTCACAAAAGGCGCGCCAAAAACGAGCCACGAACTGAGTTCCCCTATCAGAAACAATGTCAGTAGGAACACCATGTAGTCTGACAATCTCCTTGACAAAGGCCTTAGCAAGAATCTTAGCGCTGGGCAGTTTGATGAAAGGAACCAAGTGACACATCTTGCTAAAACGGTCCACGACCACCCAGATGACAGTGAAACCCCCAGACGGGGAAGGTGAGTAATAAATTCCATAGCCAAATGTGTCCAAGGAGCACTAGGAACCTCCAGAGGGCAAAGCAACCCCGCAGCAGGAGTATGTGAAGACTTAGATCTAGCACACACAGTGCATTGACGCACCCACTTAATGACTTCCTTCTGCCATCCAGGCCACCAAAAACTGCGACCACAAGTCTCTTGGTCTCAGAGATTCCAGGATGACCTGCCAACCGAGACTCATGACACTCAACAAACAAATTTCTCCTAAAGGTCCCAGGCACAAACAACCTCCCATGGGGAGTGTTAGATGGGGCATTCTCCTGTGCTTTAAGAATCTCATCTTCCAACACAGAGTCCAAAGCAGCAATCACAACCTCTTCTTGTAAAATGTTCTCCTCCTCCTCAACACCAACCATGGGAGAAAAGCTGCAAGACAAAGCATCGGCTTTCACATTCTTAGTACCTGGGATGTAAGTAACGGAAAAATTAAACCGCGAGAAAAACAGTGCCCACCTAGCCTGACGGCATTCAAGCGTTTGGCAGCATCAAGATAGATCAGATTTTTATGATCAGTGAAAACCTGAACGGGAAATTCAGCACCTTCCAAGAGATGCCGCCAGTGTTCAAATGCGAGTTTAATGGCCAACAATTCCCGATTACCAATATCATAATTCAGTTCAGTCTCAGAAATTTTTTTTAAAAAAATGCACAAAGATGTACTCCATCCGTGTTTTCCTGAGACAACACCGCGCTGACCCCCCACAGAAGAAGCATCAACCGCAACCAAAAACGGTTTAGTCACATCAGGCTGCATAAGGATGGGAGCAGAGCTGAACCTCTCCTTTAAAAGCACAAAAGCTTCAATGGCCTCAGTAGTCCACTGAACCGCATTAGCACCTTTCCTGGGGAGATCGGTCAGTGGTTTGACAATAATAGAAAAATTCTTAATGAATTTTCTATATAATTGGCGAAACCCAAAAACCTCTGTAACGATTTCAAACCAATAGGCCTGAGCCATTCCTGCACAGCTTGAACTTTCACCGGGTCCATCTCAAAACCTTCACTGGAGATAATGTAGCCCAAAAAACTAATTCTCTGTACAGCGAACTCACATTTCTCCAGCTTAGCAAAAAGCGAATTGTCACTCAATAACAGTAA
>JARQOD010000001.1:460091409-460110585 GCA_033576555.1 Oophaga sylvatica
GGAGGGTAAGTATGACAGGGATGGCGGAGGAGCCCAGGAGAGGGTGGGAGAGGAGCCTTGTATACAAGGGAGGGTGCGAAGCCATAGTGGGAGCGGAGCCATGTATATAGGGTGGAGAGGGAGCCATGTATATAGGGTGGGAGAGGAGCCATGTATATAGGGTGGGAGAGGAGCCATGTATATAGGGTGGGAGAGGAGCCATGTATATAGGGTGGGAGAGGAGCCATGTATATAGGGTGGGAGCGGAGCCATGTATATAGGGTGGGAGCGGAGCCATGTATATAGGGTGGGAGAGGAGCCATGTATATAGGGTGGGAGCGGAGCCATGTATATAGGGTGGGAGAGGAGCCATGTATATAGGGTGGGAGAGGATCCATGTATATAGGGTGGGAGAGGAGCCATGTATATAGGGTGGGAGCGGAGCCATGTATATAGGGTGGGAGAGGAGCCATGTATATAGGGTGGGAGAGGAGCCATGTATATAGGGTGGGAGAGGAGCCTTGTATACAGGGAGGGTGCAGAGCCATGTATAAGAGGGTGGGAGCGGAGCCATGTATACGAGGGTGGGAGCAAAGCCATTGTGGGAGCGGAGCCATGTATAAGAGGGTGGGAGCGGAGCCTTGTATACGGGAGGGTGCAGAGCCATGTATAAGAGGGTGGGAGCAGAGCCTTGTATATAGGGTGGGAGAGGAGCCATGTATATAGGGTGGGAGCGGAGCCATGTATAAGAGGGTGGGAGCAGAGCCTTGTATATAGGGTGGGAAAGGAGCCATGTATATAGGGTGGGAGCGGAGCCTTTATAAGAGGGTGGGAGCAGAGCCTTGTATATAGGGTGGGAGAGGAGCCATGTATATAGGGTGGGAGCGGAGCCATGTATAAGAGGGTGGGAG
Organism: Oophaga sylvatica; assembly: GCA_033576555.1. Taxonomy (NCBI): domain Eukaryota; kingdom Metazoa; phylum Chordata; class Amphibia; order Anura; family Dendrobatidae; genus Oophaga; species Oophaga sylvatica. Next base: position 460,092,300 of record JARQOD010000001.1, read on the forward strand.
CAGAGCCTTGTATACAGAGAGGGTGCAGAGCCATGTATAAGAGGGTGGAAGCAGAGCCTTGTATATAGGGTGGGAGAGGAGCCATGTATATATAGGGTGGGAGCGGAGCCATGTATAAGAGGGTGGGAGCGGAGCCTTGTATATAGGGTGGGAGAGGAGTCATGTATATAGGGTGGGAGCGGAGCCATGTATAAGAGGGTGGGAGCGGAGCCTTGTATACAGGGAGAGTGCAGAGCCATGTATAAGAGGGTGGGAGCGGAGCCATAGTGGAGCGGAGCCGTGTATAAGAGGGTGGGAGCGGAGCCATGTATAAGAGGGTGGGAGATGGTCCCACACATATACATGGGGGATTATATGTGTGGGACTATCTTGTTATACATGGGGGTATATGTGTGGGGCCCATGATGATCATACTATACATGGGGTATTATATGTGTGGGGCCCATCATACTAAACATGGGGGTATTATATGTGTGGGGCCCATCATACTATACATGGGGGTATTATATGTGTGGGGCCCATGATGATCATACTATACATGGGGGTATTATATGTGTGGGGCCCATTATACTATACAAGGTGGGATTATATGTGTGGGGCCCATGATGATCATACTATACATGGGGGATTATATGTGTGGGGCCCATCATACTATACAAGGGGGATTATATGTGTGGGGCCCATGATGATCATACTATACATGGGGGATTATATGTGTGGGGCCATCATACTATATATGGAGGATTACAGATGTGGGGCCATCATAGTGTACATGGGGGTATTATATGTGTGGGACCATCATACTGTACATGGGGTATTATATGTGTGGGACCATCATACTATACATGGGGGGACTATATGTGTGGAGCCATCATACTATACATGGGGGTATTATATGTGTGGGGCCCATGATGATCATACTATACATGGGGGTATTATATGTGTGGGGCCCATCATACTAAACATGGGGGTATTATATGTGTGGGGCCCATCATACTATACATGGGGGTATTATATGTGTGGGGCCCATGATGATCATACTATACATGGGGGTATTATATGTGTGGGGCCCATTATACTATACAAGGTGGGATTATATGTGTGGGCCCATGATGATCATACTATACATGGGGGGATTATATGTGTGGGGCCCATCATACTATACAAGGGGGATTATATGTGTGGGGCCCATGATGATCATACTATACATGGGGGATTATATGTGTGGGGCCATCATACTATATATGGAGGATTACAGATGTGGGGCCATCATAGTGTACATGGGGGTATTATATGTGTGGGACCATCATACTGTACATGGGGTATTATATGTGTGGGACCATCATACTATACATGGGGGACTATATGTGTGGAGCCATCATACTATACATGGGGGTATTATATGTGTGGGGCCCATGATGATCATACTATACATGGGGGTATTATATGTGTGGGCCCATCATACTATACAAGGGGGGATTATATGTGTGGGGCCCATGATGATCATACTATACATGGGGGATTATATGTGTGGGGCCATCATACTATATATGGAGGATTACAGGTGTGGGGCCATCATAGTGTACATGGGGGTATTATATGTGTGGGACCATCATACTATACATGGGGGTATTATATGTGTGGGGCCATCATACTGTACATGGGGTATTATATGTGTGGACCATCATACTATACATGGGGGGATTATATGTGTGGAGCCATCATACTATACATGGGGGTATTATATGTGTGGGGCCCATGATGATCATACTATACATGGGTGTATTATATGTGTGGGGCCCATCATACTATACAAGGGGAGATTATATGTGTGGGGCCCATGATGATCATACTATACATGGGGGGGATTATATGTGGGGCCCATCATACTATACATGGGGGGATTATATGTGTGGAGCCCATGATGATCATACTATACATGGGGGATTATATGTGGGGCCCATCATACTATCACATGGGGGATTATATGTGTGGGGCCCATGATGATCATACTATACATGGGGGGATTATATGTGTGGGGCCCATCATACTATACATGGGGGTATTATATGTGTGGGGCCCATGATGATCATACTTACATGGGGGATTATATGTGTGGGGCCCATTATACTATACATGGGGGTATTATATGTGTGGGGCCCATGATGATCATACTATACATGGGGGTATTATATGTGTGGGGCCCATCATACTATACAAGGGGGGATTATATGTGTGGGGCCCATGATGATCATACTATACATGGGGGTATTATATGTGTGGGGCCCATCATACTATACAAGGGGGATTATATGTGTGGGGCCATGATGATCATACTATACATGGGGGATTATATGTGTGGGGCCATCATACTATATATGGAGGATTACAGGTGTGGGGCCATCATAGTGTACATGGGGTATTATATGTGTGGACCATCATACTATACATGGGGGATTATATGTGTGGAGCCATCATACTATACATGGGGGTATTATATGTGGGCCCATCATACTATACATGTGGGATTATATGTGTGGGACCATCATACTATACATGGGGATTATACGTGTGGGACCATCTTGTTATACATGGGGGATTATATGTGTGCTACACCTTTTGAATATTTGTCACAGTTTCTTACACCATGATTAATAATCAGCATGTACAGTACTCCAGTACAATTTTTTCTAAGTGCTCAATGCTCCATTATCTTGTAGGTTCCAATCATCATCAGCAGTGACGGTCATCAGTAGCAGTAGCCATCTTTCAGCATTAGTGGCCCACTACGCCTCCGCCTCAAACTCTTGTAAAATGAGTAAAAAGCAAACATTGCTAGAGAGCTTCTTTGAAAAGGGAGAAAGACCTAATGATGAGACAGATGAAGACTCCATGACTGCTAAAAAAAAGAAATCTGCATTTAAAAGAAAATACAATGAGTCCTACTTAAATTATGGGTTCATCGCAACACGCGATTCACAGGCCCCAAGCCCACTCTGTGTGATATGTGGCGACCGGCTATCCAACGAGGCCATGAAGACTTCCAAACTGGTTCGCCACTTACAGACCAAGCACCCTGCATCAAAAGACAAGCCTTTGGAGTTTTTTGAAAGAAAAAAGTGTGAACATGATGGACAGCAGAAATTATTGAAGGCCACCGCATCAACAAATGTGTCAGCACTGAGAGCATCATTCTTGGTGGCTAACCGCATTGCTAAGGCAAAGAAGCCCTTCACTATTGCTGAAGAGTTGATCCTGCCTGCTGCTAAGGACATTTGCCATGAACTTTTTGGAGAGGCTGCAGTTAAAAAGGTGGCACAGGTTCCTCTTTCAGCGAGCACTGTCACTAGACGAATTAATGAAATAGCAGAAGACGTCGAGGTACAATTGTTAGAGAGGATTAATACGTCACCATAGTATGCAATCCAAGTTGATGAGTCTACTGACGTTGACAACAAAGCAATGATGCTTGTTTATGTGCGATATATTTTTCAGGAGGATGTGCATGAGGATATGTTATGTGCATTATTGTTGGCAGCCAACACCACAGGTGCAGAACTATTCAAGTCTTTGGATGATTACATATCAGGAAAATTAAACTGGTCATTTTGTGTAGGTATATGCACGGACGGAGCAGCTGCCATGACTGGACGGTTTTCTGGTTTAACTACTCGGGTCAAACAGGTTGCATCTGAATGTGAGTCTACGCACTGTGTCATCCATAGAGAAATGCTGGCAAGCCGAAAAATGTCACCTGAACTTAACAGCGTTTTGCAAGATGTGATTAAAGTTATTAATCACATCAAAGCATACGCCCTTAACTCAAGTCTGTTTGAGCAGCTCTGTGAGGAGATGGACGCGGAGCACAAGCGTCTTCTCTTACACACTGAAGTCAGATGGCTTTCTAAAGGTAGAGCACTGGCCAGAGTTTTTGAATTACGAGAACAGCTTCATAGATTTCTTTTAGAAAAAGAATCACCACTTGCAGCACATTTCAGTAGTAAGGAATGGGTCACAAAACTTGCTTACTTATGTGACATATTCAACTTGTTGAATGATCTTAATCTGTCACTTCAGGGGAGAATGACAACTGCCTTCAAGTTGGCAGATAAAGTTGCTGCATTTAAAGCCAAACTGGAAGTGTGGGGACGGAGAGTGAGAACAGGGATATTTGATATGTTTCAAATATTAGCAGGGATTTTGGAAGAGACCGAGCCTGAACCTTCATTCTCCCAGCTGGTGCATGATCATCTATCTCAGCTTTCAGCACAATTTGAGCATTACTTTCCAACCGACAAGCCTACAACCTGCAATGATCCTCAGTGTACTGAACCATCGCACGACCAGCTCTACCCTCTCCTAGTGTATCCTCACCCATCCCTGCAGACTGTTAGCCCTCGCGGGCAGGGTCCTCTCTCCTTCTGTACTTGTGTGTCCTTTGTCTAGCACATGTTTATTGTACCTGTCTATATTTTTCCCTTTTCATATGTAAAGCGCCATGGAATAAATGGCGCTATATAAATGTATAATAATAATAATAAACCACAAAAGACCCACGAACTAGGAAGGAATGGATTCGCAACCCATTTGTGAACAAGCCAGGTGAATCGACCTTGTCCGTGCTTGAAGAAGACCAACTGCTTGAGATTGCAAATCATGGCAGCCTTAAAACTATGTTTGAGATATCAAATCTCCCAACGTTCTGGATTAAAGTCAAGGCAGAATATCCTGAGATCGCCACAAAAGCACTGAAAACTCTGCATCCATTTCCAACATCCTATCTGTGTGAAACTGGATTTTCTGCAATGACAGCAGCAAAAACAAGATTACGGAGTAGACTGGACATAAGGAACACACTTCGGGTGTCGCTGTCTCCCATCACCCCTAGATGGGACCGTCTTGTTGCAGGAAAACAAGCCCAGTCCTCCCACTGATACAGGGAAACAAGCCCGATGCTCCCACTCATTCTAAACCTATGGTGAGTTGAGTCACATTCACATTATAAATGTTATAATTAAATGATAAGAATGCACTACTACTAAACTACAACCCCGTCCATAGCCCCGCCCCCTTATGACCAAAGCCCCACCCTGCCACACCTCCATCCCCGCCCTGCCGGGCTATGGGAGAATGGTCTTGCTTGAAGCCGGTCCCTGGTGCAAAAAAGGTTGGGGACCACTGCTCTAGACGACCAGACAGCCTCTTTTCCCCCTCTAGGACATCCTGCTGCAACGCCCTGGAATGGCATTGGGCCCACTGCACTGCTGGAATGCACGAGGTCATAGATCCTAGAAGAGCCATGGCCTTCCTTAGGAATATGATCGGGTTGGACAGGACTGCTGACACTAGTGATATCATCTTGTTTTTCTTCTCCTCTGGAAGAAGACAGAGCTATTTCTTTGAGTCTATGATAAGCCCTAAGAAGTAATGAACTTTCAGGGGCTTCAGCCTTGATTTTTCCATATTTATCATCCAACAAAGTTTGGACATGGCGCTCCGGATGAAATTTAGTTGAACAGTGCATTCGTTCTCTGTCCTGCCGATCACTAAAAATCGTCCAAGTAAGGCACTACTAGTATGCTTCTTTCCCGCAAGTGTGCTGTTACCTCCAGAATAATTTTGGTGAAGATTCTTGGGGCCATAGACAGACCGAAGGGTAGCGCCCTGTACTGAAAATGTCTGAGCTGACCTCTCACATGCACCGCTACTCTTAGAAATTGCTGGTCTTCATGGTGGATTGGGACATGATAATATGCGTCCTTTAGATCTAAGACACTCATATAACAGCCAGGGAATAAGATTTTGATGGACTCTATCTTGAATGGTCTGTAGACCAAGAATCTGTTGAGGCCTCTCAGGTTCATTATAGTCCTGTATGATAGGTCTGGTTTCTTTATCAGAAACAGGGGAGAATAAAATCCCCTCCCCTGCTGCTGAATGGATTCCTCTACCAGCACTTTCTTTTGGAGCAAGAGTAACACCTCCGCTTCCAGGGCTTGCTGTTCTTTCCAGGATCTAGGGGATGAGATCTTGAAGATGTGCCAGGGGATGGATGAAAACTCTAGCTTCAGTCCTAATTTTTATTATGTTGAGTACCCAGGTATTGGCAGAGATCTTTTCCCAGGCGGTTCGGAAGTGGGACAGCCTTTCTCCCACCTGGGGCGACCAATCACTTGGAGGATTTTTGGTTTCTTGAAGAGGAACCTCCAAACATGAAACCTTTGTTGTTTGTTTTTTTATCTCTCCAGTCATCCTGATTTTTGGGTGGCCTGGTCCTACTATATCGTCTCCTCCGAAAGGATCTTTTGAACTGCGGGTGTGATACAGTAGGAAACCCATTCTTTTTGTCCACTGCCTTGTCCAAGATATCGTCCAAGTCCTGCCCAAAGAGAAATTTGCCTTCACATGGGATGGAGCATAATCTAGCTTTGGACTGTTTATCCCCTGGCCAGCTCCTAAGCCAGAGATCTCTACGGGCAGCGTTACAAAGGTTTGCTTATCTTGCCGCTAACCTTACTGATTCCACCGAGGCAATGCCTAAAAAGGAAGCTGCTCCCTGTAATAGAGGTAGATCCGTCAGAATGTCCTCCATTGGGGTATTATCCTTTAGACGGTCATTCAGCTGCTGTAACCACACCATCAACGATCTTGATGTGCAGGTGGCTGCTATTGCTGGTTTTAATGAACCGGCTGAAGATTCTTATGCCTGTTTCAGGAAGATCTCGGCTTTCCTGTCTAAAGAGTCTTTAAGAGTCTCCAGATCGTCAAAGGGCAAGGTAGATTTTTTAACTGCCTTGGCTACCGCAACATTAATTCTTGGGGTCTTTTCCCATATACCTGCCTCTTCTTCTTCAAAATGGTATCTCCTTTTTGAAGAAGACGGTAGTGGCCCTTTCCTTTCTGGTTTCTTCCATTCCTTGCTGATGAGTGTTTTGATATTCTCATTAACCGGAAAGGAACGTCTTTACCTCTGACCAAGGTCCCCAAACATAATGTCCTAGACTGACTTAGTAGATTTAGGGTCTGAGATGCCCATAGTGGATCTTATGGTTCTAACCAGCCTGTCCGTATCCTCTGTCATGAAGCAAGGCCTACCTCCCATTTCCCTATCAGAGGAGGAAGAAGATGCTTCCGAGCCCGAGCTTTCCCCAAGCTGTATTGATCCCTCAGAGTCCAAATACAGTGGCTCTGGCACGCCCTTCTCTTTCTTTGCCATCAAATACCTTAATAATAGACTTAAGGTCCATGGCAAACCCAGGTGTTTCCTCTGATATGGTATGCTGTATACATTGCTGGCAGAGACTCTTATGACATGAGCTAGGTAGATCTCCCTTACACAGGGCACACTCCCTATTGTTTTGTTTGGAGGTGCGCTTCAGGGGTCTTCCCTATCAAGGAAACACAGAGAAGGGGAGGCTGGTTTAATATAATGTACATTTACGTAGATCACTCACCACCTGTTGATCAATCTACGGTACCGGAGACAGAGGCTGAGTCTGTTCTGAAGAACGTCTATCTCGGGCAGCGGACTCGTGACCTGCCTTACTTCTTAGGCTGGTCCTGCTGTCTGCATGACTGCTATCGTGCCCTCTATGCTGCTGACAGTGCTGGGGGGCTCCTGCGATTCTTGCGGTAGCAAAGATGGTGATTGCTGGTGCAGCGGTGGTGTCAGGCTGCTGCTGCAGTTGCTGCTGTTCCATGTGTGGAGCTTGCAGGCAAGTGCCAAATTCTCTTGGGCCCACCCCTTTAAATAACAAGTGGCCCCACCCCTCCGTTGCCATTTTTAAATCCGGCGAGCTGTGCGCAAGGGATTCCGAGGCCCTGCGCACGCGCAGCCCAGATGGCCGCCGACGTCACCGGTGCGCTTGTCAGTGGGACGCGCTGGAAATTTCCTGCGTCACGCGTGTGCGCAGACCCGGATAATACGTTTCGGGGTGCTACGTCAGCAGAACGAGCTGGAAACCTCCAGCGCCCCGCGCGTGCGCAGTCTCGGGTGGCCTACTTTCCGGCGCGCTAGGATTCCAGATTCGTCCAGCGTCTTCGTGCACAACCCCGGAAGCTTGTCCTGGCGCACATCGCTGGGGTCCCACAGTGCGCGCAGCCCAGGACCCGTGCAGACAGAGGTCTCCTGCTGCACGGTGTTGCGCCAACCGGACGACCAGCGTTCTTCTTCTACGGAAGGCATCCCGATCCCAGGACACCCTCCTGGGTAAGTGTACCGCACCTCTGTAGGCTTCCAAGAGGACAGGAAACCGAACTGATGCAGAGGAGAGGTACTGCCTTTTTATTCAGTAGGTTTCCTGTCCTGGTGGGCGGATACCCTCTCTCAGGTGGTGATGTCATAGGAGAGGGGGAAGAAGGGCCATAAGAAAGTATGTGAGATACTGGAAGACATAGGGTCTCCTGTGATGGCATCGACTCAATCTAGAAGTCAGCAGAGATCAATCTGAATACAGTTACAGTCATTTCCATTTTCAGAACTTTTTGAATAATATTCTCCACTCCAATTTTAGAATTTCCTTATCGAAAGTCTGAAGTGGAAGTTGTTTATTTGCTTCTTTTGATATTGTATAACCTTTATTTTGCTATCATGTATCATTCTAGTAACTCTGCTTTCTATTTCTAAATGCTAGAAAATGAATAAAGAGGAGTACCGTATATACAAAAAATATATTTTCGTTATCTGATAGTATAAAAGAACAAAATTACAGCAATACAGCACTTTTAGGTATGGCACTGACTTACTACTGACAAAACAATAATAAGGGCTACAAGTGGCAGAAGATGTGGTGATGTAACCCCTTTTCATCATGACATTGTGCACGTTTACCTAGAAACACTGATGCTGTTTTAAAGGCATGATTCAATTTAGATTATCTTGTGTTCATTCACTTTTCATTTTGTTAATTGCTAAAAATAAACTATTAACAAATATTTGGAAGTATTCTTATTTTGGAGCATTTTTTCCAGAAATACCTACAACTTTTGCACAATACTATAGAATAAGCTTTAAGTTCATCAGGAGGAGTTTATTTGACAAGCTTGCAGTCTTCCTAGATTTTAACCATCTGACAATAGAAGATTTAGATACCCTTAATACAATATTTGGACCTTGGAAATTAATAAAAAGGGGAGTTTTCCTCTCTGAGGTTTAGTGAAATAACGATAAAACAAAAAAGCTCTTTTGACATCCAGAGTGAAAACTTTTCTTCACTCTCAGATTGCCACAAAAGGTGGGAAGGAAGATGTCTTGAGACCTGTGAAAATCCGTCACCACTTTAGGTAAGAAGGAAGGATTTAATTTGAGAGTAATTCTGTCTTCTGACAGAAGATATGACTCTTGAATGGATAATGCTAGAAGTTCTCCTATTCTGTTAGCTGTAGTAATTGCAACCAGGAAAACCACTTTAAAGGTGAGAAATCTGATGGAAGACTCTTCAGTAGGTTCAAAGGGATTCATGGTTAACCCTGAAAGAACACAATTCAAGTTCCAAAAAGGAGAAAGATTTTTAAATCTTGGCCTCAACCATATCAGAGCTTTAAAAAAATATTTCTATGCAATTGTGTGCAAAAAGTTGTGAGTCAAAAACAAGACTTAAGGCTACCACCTGTAGTCTCAAAGTTCTAGTAGAGAGGTCTTTGTTAAGACCGGCCTGTAGAAAGTCTTAGATCCAATTTCGAATGACCAAACAATTTTGAGAATTTATTCCAAACCATGTTGTAGATGGCTAGAGTAACTTTCTTACGGCTTGCCTAAAGTGCATCGATGACATTTCTAGGCATCACCTTTTTTCAGAATGGAACTTTTAGTAGCCAGCAAACAAGAAGGAAATTCTTGAGGACTGGATGACTCAAGAAGAAGATATTCTATGAGAAGAAATAATCATTGTCTGCTAGAGTCTATGAAAGGTTGAGCAATGTGGAGTAAGGAAGATTACTCTGCAGTTTTCTAAGGGCCCCGTCACACATAGCGACAAACCAGCAATCCCGACAACGATATGAACTTGTCAGGATCGCTGGTGTTTTGCTACATGATCACATCAGGACAGCGACTATGTGGGTAACAAGCGATGCACGTCGCTTAGTTACCCGCAGTGTAGCTTAGATACCAGCGCGCTGGTGCAGGGAGCTGGTAAGCAAGGTACACATTGGGTTTCTAGGCGCCAAGAGGCGCCTAGAAACCCGATGTGTACCTTGGTTACCAGCTCCCCTGCACCAGCGAGCTGGTATCTAACGTACACATCGGGTTTCTAGGCGCCGACCGGCGCCTAGAAACCCGATGTGTACCTTGGTTACCAGCTCCAGCTCGCTGGTCTCCCGCCTGCCACACGCAGCGACGCGTGCTGGCCAGCGGGAGATCAACGATCAAAAAAATGTCCAGGACATTCAGGGACGATCAGCGATACCCAGCAGGGGGGCTGATCGTCGCTGCGTGTCACACACAGCGATATCGCTGGGGAGATCGCTGTTGCGTCACAAAACTTGTGTCTCAGCAGCGATCTCGCTAGCGATCTCGCTATGTGAGACGGGGGCTTTACACACGTGGTCAAAATTGTTGGTACCCCTCATTTAATGATAGAAAAACCTACAATGGTCACAGAAATAACTTGAATCTGACAAAAGTAATAATAAATAAAAAAAATCTATGAAAATGAACAAATGAAAGTCAGACATTGCTTTTCAACCAAGCTTCCACAAAATTTAAAAAAAAATAAAACTCATGAAATAGGCCTGGACAGAAATGATGGTACCCTTAACTTAATATTTTGTTACACAACCTTTTGAGGCAATCACTGCAAACGATTCCTGTAACTGTCAATGAGACTTCTGCACCTCTCGACGGGTATTTTTGCCTACTCCTCAAGAGCAAACTGCTCCAGTTGTCTCGTGTTCGAAGGTTGCCTTTTCTAGACGGCGTGTTTCAGCTCTTTCCAAAGATGCTCAATAGGATTTAGGTCAGGGCTCATAGAAGGCAACTTCAGAATAGTCCAATGTTTTCCTCTTAGCTACTCCTGGGTATTTTTAGCTGTGTGTTTTGGGTCATTATCCTGTAGCAAGACCCATGACCTGCGACTGAGGTCAAGCTTTCTGACACTGGGCAGCACATTTCTCTCTAGAATCCCTTGATAGTCTTGAGATTTCATTGAACCGTGCAGATTCAAGACACCCTGTGCCAGATGCAGCAAAGCAGCCCCAGAACATAACAGAGCCTCCTCCATGTTTCACAGTAGGAAAAGTGTTCTTTTCTTGATATGCTTAATTTTTCCGTCTGTGAACATAGAGTTGATGTGCCTTGCCAAAAAGTTCCATTTTTGTCTCATCTGTCCATAGGACATTCTCCCAGGAGCTTTGTGGCTTGTCAACATGTAGTTTAGCAAATTCCAGTCTGGCTTTTTTATGATTTTTTTCAACAATGGTGTCCTCCTTGGTCGTCTCCCATGAGGTCCACTTTGGCTCAAACAACGACGGATGGTGCGATCTGACATGGATGTTCCTTGAGCTTGAAGTTCACCTTTAATCTGTTTAGAAGTTTTTCTGGGCTCTTTTGTAACCATTCGTTATATCCGTCTTTTTGATTTGTCAGCAATTTTCCTCCTGTGGTCATGTCCAGGGTGGTTGGCTACAGTCCCATGGAGCTTAAATTTCTGAATATGTGCAACTGTAGTCACAGGACCATCAAGCTGCTTGGAGATGGTCTTATAACTTTTACCTTTAACATGTTTGTCTATAATTTTCTTTCTAATCTCCTGAAACAACTCTTTCCTTCGCTTCCTCTGGTCCATGTTGAGCGTGATACACACCATGTTACCAAACAGCACAGTAAGTATTTGTAGCCCTCTATACAGGCCCACTCACTGATTCCAAGATTGTAGACACCTGTGATGCTAATTAGTGGATACACCTTGATTAAACATGTCCCTTTTGTCACATTATTTTCAGGGGAACTATCATTTCTGTCCAGGCCTATGTCATGAGTTTTATTTTTTTTTTACAAATTCTGTGGAAGCATGGTTGAAAAGCAATGTCTGACTTTCATTTGTTAATTTTCATAGATTTTTGATTTATTATTACTTTTGTCAGATTCAAGTTATTTCTGTCATCATTGTGCGCTTTTCTGTCATTAAACGAGGGGTACCAACAATTTTGACCACGTGTTTAAGATTATAAGAAGAACTCTTGCAATTAGAGGCAGTGGAGGAAATGCATAAACCACCTCAATGCTCCAATTCTGGGTTTAGGCATCTACTGCTTTTGATTTTCTTACCTTTTGTAAAAGTTACATATTTTTTGCACAGGGACAACTGAGATCTGTATCTAACCCCTAAAATCTGTGCTAGCATAGGGCTGGATAGGAACTGGGACCAGGGTATAACAGTGAGCAAGAAGTCATAATCCTCAAAACTGACATGGTTTCTCTGATAAAAACACTTTTCTTTAGGAGGTCTTGGAAATTCTTTTGGATGACAAGTCTTTTTCACCTTTGGTAGATAAGATGTTTGACTCTTTGAATACAGAAAGGCTCCTAAAATACCTTTCTGTGAGATGGTAACATGTCTGATATTTCTAGATTCAGAATCTACCTAAGTTTATAAGAATAACCACAGTCTTGCTGTAGAAGAAAGGAGGAACTCGTAATGAGAAAGTCACAAAATTATGCATTACAGCTATGTCCTTAAGTCTAAGGAAACCCATAACTTCTACCATTCATTATGTTAAGACTCTTTGGGCTGAAGCTATTCTAAAACGTAGAATGACAAATAGGTAATGACAAATCTTGTTGACGGAAATAATAGTGAATCTTAGAAACTCCTGAAAAGAATGATGTATTTGCAGGTGGAAATAAGCATTTTTAAATCTATAGTAGCCACACCGGTGGTTTTCTGGAGTAAATGAACTGTAGTCTTTACTGTCTCCATCTTAAAGCACTTGTAGACAATGAAGCAATTATGGAACTCTTGATTTATTATTGTATGGAAGGAGCCATTTGGCTTCTGCATTAGATAAAGATGAGAATAATGACATTTTCCCAAGTCTGAGAACGAACAAACCAAAGCTCCTAAGTACACCAGATTCTGAACTCTCTCTTACATTCATTGTTAAAAGTACATTTTTTAAGTGGATTATGTAACCTCCTCTGATTGTCTTTAAAATCCAAAGATTTTTGGTCACTGTTTCCTACAGTAATGTTTGAATCTTAATAATCTTTCAAATTTTTCGGTGTCATTGCGTTCTGTTAGATTGATTTGGATTGAGGTGCACTCACACCTGCCTGCTGCCATTCCTGAGCAAGCTCTGCACTGCTGGTAGCCCGATCCAGCAGCTGAAACACTTTTAAGAGACGGTCCTGGCGCTTGCTGGTCTTTCTTGGGCGCCCTGGAGCCTTTTTGGCAACAATGGAACCTCTCTCCTTGAAGTTCTTGATGATGCAATAGATTGTTGACTGAGGTGCAATCTTTCTAGCTGCGATACTCTTCCCTGTTAGGCCATTTTTGTGCATTGCAATGATGACTGCATGTGTTTCTTTAGAGATAATCATGGTTAACAGAAGAGAAACAATGATGCCAAGCACCAGCCTCCTTTTAAAGTGTCCAGTGGTGTCATTCTAACTTAATCATGACAGACTGATCTCCAGCCATATCCTCATCAACACTCACACCTGTGTTAATGGAGAAATCACTGAAAAGAGGTTAGCTGGTCCTTTTAAGGCAGGGCTGCAATGATGTTGAAATGTGTTTTGGGGGATAAAGTTCATTTTCTAGCCAAATATTGACTTTGCAAGTAATTGCTGTTAAGCTGATCACTCTTTATAACATTCTGGAGTATATGCAAATTGCCATTAGAAAAAGTGAAGCAGTAGACTTTGTAAAAATTAATATTTGTGTCATTCTCAAAACTTTTGTCCATGACTGTAGGTTCCGAAACCAGAAGTTTAGCTGTGTGGAAGTCAAGAGGTTTTTCTCTGTGTTGCTGGTAGAATCCCATGAATGGACTAGGGAGATGGAGATGAATAAAGTGCGGTTGTTATTATGCGGTCATAATATCTACACCTTTCGAAGTTATCCACAGTAGACTGTGGTTGTATCCTGAGAAAGAAGTTGGATAACTTTGAAACGCGTAGATATTATAACCGCATAATAAACGCTCTTTATTCATCTCCATCTCCCGAGTCCATTTGTGGGATTCTACCAGCAGCGCAGAGAAAAACCTCTTGATTTCCACACAGCTAAGGCTTCTTTTTACACGTACCGGGTTTTTTAGCAGCCCGTTATTGTGGGCCTTTTTTGTGGGTCGTATCGCCGCAAAAAAGGCGGTCTGCCGCAATAACGGGCCACAAAAAAGTTGCGGATCGCCATTTTTCAGTTTTCCAATACTATGGAAGAAGTATTGAAAAAAAAAACGGCGTTCCGCAAAAAACCATTGATTTGCAATGGGGTCCGTGTCCGTACGCCGTGAAAAAGATCGAGCAGGCTCGATCTTTTTTCACGGCCGCAAATACGACCCTCACGGCCATATGGCACATGGCGCACCGTGGAATTTTTGCGGCCCCATAGAAATCTATTGGGGTCGCAAAAACGGGACACAAAAACACGGTAAATGTAAAAAGAACACTAATCCTCTGACCAGATAGCCCGTGGTTTGCAACAGCTGGTATATGCCTAAAGACTGTTGCAATAGCAACACCATCAGGTGAGCGAGCACTCGCTTTTTTAAAGAATATTAAAATCTGATAAAACACTATTTCCGCTTTCTTTGCTATCCAGTTTCCTTGAAACCAGAAGTTGCGATTCAGAATGGCACGTTATGTGATTGCCGAAACACACGAAACAGCACAACCCCATGACCCAACCTCGTCACTCAGATACCAAAGCCAGGGAAACTGGAAAGTGCAGCCATTTAGGGAACTGGCAAAGCCTGCACCAACAGAGAAGTGCCATGCTGTTCAAAAAACAATACGAATGTTTTAAAAAAAAGAAGTGTTACTAATTTTTTTTTATCAATTAACAAATCACAAAGTGAACGAACAAAAGAAAAATCAATTCATAATTTGGTGTGACAGCTCTTTGCCTTCAAGACAGCATCAAATATTTTAGATAGACTTGCACAAAGTCAGTGATTGGAGGATTATAGTCAGGTATATGAGTAACCTGTTATACCAAACAGGTGATAATTATTAATGTCTTCATATGTTCAATGAAACAAAGTCATTAACTGAAACAGAATCAGATGTGTGGGAAGCTTAAATTGGGTTAAGAACAGCCAAACTCTGCTACAAAGGTGAGGTTGTAGAAGAGTTTCATGACACAGATCATACACCACGGACAAGACTGAGAGTAACAACAAGACATAAGTGTCACGTTGTGACAATGCATGTTGTGACAATGCATGTCTGTGCTTTAACCCTTTGCTCCTTTTCCCCTAATTGAGCTGGGATACTGATATCCGTTACCTGTATGGATGATGGTCAGTTCCCAGCTCCGCTGCGTAGCCGTGCATGCGTGGGTGTCTCCGCTGTGCTGCATGACCACCCGCATGTGCGTTCCCTGGCTATTGCTGTGGAAGCTAACCGTAGGTCAAGGTCCTCTGCAGTGGTGCATGACTTACTACGTGTGTTTAGGCTGCAGCCATTTCCAGGTGCCCTTGCTGCGAATTGTGTTTGGCTGCATAGGGTGCGCGGGCCACACCTGCCCTGCTTTTATCAGGGTTAATGTGTGTACTTGAAATGCTGTCCCCAACCAATTGCTGAGGGGCAGCTCATATATAAAGGCTCCCTGCCCTATGGACGGGGCTTTTAGCTACTCACATAGCTTCTGAATCTTGCCATGTTTGTTTTGTGTTCCTGTACCCGTTCCTGCGCCTATCCTGGAGGCGGTAATTCTAGGCTTGAATACCTGATCCTGTACCCGTCCCTTCGCCTATCCTGGAGGCGGTAATTCCAGGCTTGAATCCTTGATCCTGTACCTGTCCTGTACCTGACTGTTTGAACTGTGTCTGCTGTGTTATGTTCCTGAATCCTTCTGTGTCCTGAACCCTGTGCCCAGTGACTGTGATCTTTTGCTAACTGACTTCCTTTGATACAACCTGGGTTCATCTTGGAAGGAGGAGTCCGGTGTGGGTGTGCTGAGTTTCTGTTACTCTGTGCTCAGCTTGCTTTTGGTGCAATCCCCGCCCGGCTCCAGTTGAGCCTGGCGGGGCTTGCACCAGACCACTTGGGTTCCTTTTTACATCGCTTCCAGATGTCCGGATCCGATCCTTCCCTGCCTGATGTCCGGAGCCTGCCGATCGTTGCCAGATGTCCTGAGCCTGATACTGCGGCCTCATGTCCGGAGCTTGATGTCCGCAGGGCGATGTCCGGAACCTGTCGATCGTTGCCAGATGTCCGGAATCCGATGCCAGTGTTCTGATGTTCCTGATGTCCAGTCCGTGTTCCGGTGTCCGTGTTCCTGATGTCCAGTCCGTGTTCCTGTGCCAGTGTTCCTGATGTCCAGTCCGTGTTCCGGTGTCCGTGTTCCTGATGTCCAGTCCGTGTTCCTGTGTTCGTGTTCCTGATGTCTAGTCCGTGTTCCTGATTCCGTGTTCCAGTGTCCGTGTTCCTGATTCCATGTTCCTGATGTCCGGTCCATGTTCCTGATATCCAGTTCGTGCCACTGAGTTCGTGATTCTGATGTCCTCATGTGTCCTGTGTTGTGAATGGGTTTGAGATGAGTTCTGAGCAGAGGCTCCCTCTGGTGGTTACAAGCGGTGCTAGTCTGTCCAGTGAAGATTGTGAGGACTGGGAATCAGGTGTTACTGACTGGTCTTATATAAGGGAGTCACCTTCCTATCAGGGTTGCCGGTGAACAATTGTTCTGGTCTGAATCCTTTATTCCAGTTTCCCTTGTAGCCTGCTGTGTCGTGTCTGCATCTCCTGGTCGTGTGATCTCAGGTGTTTTTGAAATTAGTAGAGTTGGTGCCTTTCAGGGTTTTCTGGGATTGCAGTAAGTACCCTTCCTATCCTTTTCTATTTAGTTAGTTTGGGCCCCAGCGTTTGCTCATTCTGTTTTCTTTCTGTGTCAGTATTTCATCTTGTCTAACCGTCATTACATGTTTGGGGGCTTTCTATGTTCTTTGGGGATCTGCTCCGGGGCAGATAGCTTTCCTCTTTCTATCTTTAGGTGTAGTTAGTTTCTCAGGCTGTGACGAGGCGTCTAGGACCAACGTAGGAACGCTCCACGGCTGCCTCTAGTTGTGGTGGTTAGTCAGGGTACTGCAATCTCATAGATTCCAACTGCTCTGGTGTATTGCCTTTTTTACCTGCACTCCTCAGCTACCGAAACATAACAGTCCTGTCTACGTTCTGATGACCTCGTGTATCCTGATGTCATGCCTGTGTCCTGATGTCCCACCTATGTGTGCCGCGGTGATCCGTTGGTACCTTGGAGTCCTCTGGGTGATACCCTTCTGGAAGGTGTGGAATCGGGAGCCTTGCATAGTCATGTTTGATTTATGTACTGTGTGTCTTCACTTATTTACTTTAGTAAACTTTACTTCCCTATACCTGAAGTTGTGCGGTGTAATCAAGTTCTACGTGTCTCTTCCTTGTCCACATGCTCAGCTGCCACAGAACCCCGGTCTCTGCCCTTCCCTAGTTTGGGTAGGCCCGGGTCTCCCTCTGCGGTATGGAGGGTCCATATTGCGTCCCTGGGGGACGCCCGCCCCACACCATGGTGGTCGGTCTGCGTGGAGATTATGGGCTGGGCCGCTTCTCGGCGGCTGCAGCCAATCGTGACAATAAGGTAGTTATACTGCATCAGCCAGATCTCTTCCAGGCAAAGTTTTCAAAACAAACTGAGATTTCAAGTTGCGTTGTCTACGTTCCGTTGAAGTAGTGCAAAGAAAATAGAAGTGTTGAGGACCGTAGATGCAGTGGTCAGTCAAAGAAACTTAGTGCAGCAGATGAAAGGCACATCATGCTTACATCCCTTCAAAATCGGAAGATGTCAATTAGTGTTATCAGTTCAGAAGTCGCAGCAAGCAGTGGACATCATGTGCATCTGCTCTAGTATCATCTTTCTAAGCACTCCTCCTTCTCCTCCCATCAAAGTTTTTATCCTCCTAATATATTGCAGTCACCATATTATATAGCACTGTGTACTTACAATTGCTCATTTTGTCCTTCTACCCAGAAAATTATTTTCTTTTCTCTGCTCTATATAGAAACAGGAAGTCTCTTGTCCCTGCATGAGTCATCTCCTTGTACACCTCCTGACCCAGCTGCTCCTTCCTCCCTCTGCAAGGGACTTTTGCA
>JARQOD010000001.1:460110685-460176820 GCA_033576555.1 Oophaga sylvatica
CCCACGGGCGGGACGGGGTGGGAAGAGGCTGTAACAGACCAGTTGGTGAGGAGCGAGGTGTTTTGCATCTTGCACAGACCTCACATGAAGTGACATAATTCAAAACATCCTTCCTGCAAGTGGGCCACCAAAAGAAACGAGAAAGAAATTCCTGTGTCTTTAGAATTCCCCTATGCCCAGCTATCTTGGAATCGTGAATGAGTTGCAATACTCTTAATCTGACTGTTTCAGGAATATACAGACGTTGTCCCTGAATCCACACACCATTCTTAAAGACAAGACTTACGTCCCTTGGGGGTTGTGCCAAAAAGGAATCCGCATGGTATGCTTCCTTGATGTCCTTAAGTAGGTCTTGATTATGAATTACTCCTAGGAATCTAGAGTCAGGAAGAATAGTCTTAGGAGGAGTAATTGGACGTGTCTCTGCTGAGTAAATCCTAGAGAGTGCATCAGCCTTTCCATTGCGCGATCCTGGTCTATAAGAGATGATAAAATTAAATTGGTTTAAGAAAAGATTCCAGCGAGCCTGGCGAGGAGTCAGGCACTTAGCCGACCTGATAAACTCAAGGTTACGATGGTCTGTCAGGACGACTATTTGCTGTGCAGCTCCCTGAAGAAGGTGTCTCCATTCTTTGAAGGCGGCAATAATGGCCAACAACTCTCTATTGCCCACATCGTAGTTCCTCTCAGCCGAAGACAACTGCTGGGAAAAGAAGGCACAGGGATGCAAGACATTTTTCTCCACCTGTTCTCTGAGAGAGTATAGCTCCAACGGCACAGTCTGAAGCATCCACCTCTATTATGAAGGCAAGCTCGGGGTTGGGATGTACTAGGATAGGTGCAGTGGTAAATTTATCTTTTAGACGGGAAAATGCTTCCTGGGCTTGGGGAGTCCAGGAAAACCTAGACTCTTTCCGGGTAAGTTGAGTGATAGGTGACACTACCTCAGAGAAATTTCTAATGAAACGTCTATAGAAGTTGGCAAACCCGATGAAGCGCTGTACCTCCTTCACATTTCTAGGACTTGGCCAATCCTTGATGGCTTGGGTTTTGCTTCCATCCATACTAATTCCTTGTGTAGACAGTACATACCCCAGAAATTGAATTTCGGTCCTATGGAATTCACACTTTTCAAGTTTGATGTAAAGATGATTTTGTCTTAGACGTTCCAAGACCATTCTCACATGTCCATGATGTTCCTCTGTGGAGTTAGAAAAAATTAGAATATCATCCAAATAAATTACCACAAATGTATCTAGGAGATCCCTGAAGATGTCATTCACCAAGTGTTGGAAAGTGGCTGGGGCGGTACTCAGACCAAAAGGCATAACTAGATATTCAAAGTGTCCATAGCGTGACCTGAATGCAGTCTTCCATTCATCCCCAGGTCTAATACGGACTAAGTTATAGGCCCCACGAAGATCTAGTTTAGAAAAAATTTTGGCATGTCGCACTCTCTCCAATAACTCAGGGATTAAAGGCAATGGATAACAGTTTCTAATAGTAACCTTATTGAGTTCCCTATAGTCTACGCATGGTCTCAGAGATCCATCTTTCTTCTTTACAAAGAAGATGGGTGCACCTGCAGGAGATGAAGAGGGGCGTATGAAGCCCTTGGCTAGATTTTCATCTATGTAATCCTTTAAAGCCTTTAGCTCGGGCCCCGCCAGGGGGTAGATCTTACCAAAAGGTATCTCTGCTCCAGGCAATAATTCAATTGGACAATCATATGGACGGTGAGGAGGAAGCTGGTCAGCGTTCTTCTTGTCACATAAATCCACATAGTCCTGGTATACAGCTGGTAGTTCAGGGACTGACATGATTCCTTTAGGAACAGAGCAAGCTGAAACTTTTGGACTCATCTGTTTCTCTGGAAAGTGTAATTCCTTGGTCTCCCAGTTAATGGTAGGATTCTGAGCCTGCAGCCATGGTAGCCCTAGAATAATGGGAAAGTGGGGAGAAGAGATAAGCATAAAGGACAGTTTCTCTTGATGATCTTTACCCATAAGAACCCTCAAAGGCTCTGTTTCCTGATCCACTGGTCCAGAGGTCAGCAGGGAGCCATCCACAGTTTCCATCTGTACTGGAGTAGCCTTCTTCACTGAACGTATTCCCTGTTTCAGAGCAAAGGAGACATCCATAAAATTTCCACTTGCCCCTGAGTCGATCATAGCAGAGCTAGACACCCAAGCTGAGTCAACCCAGAGTTTGATGGAAAGAAAGCAATGAGAATTGTTTTTCTTACAACTCAGCTGGGACACCGCTGAGGAAACTTGAAAAATGGCAGCGTTTACACAGTCAACGTCCTCAGAGGTAACGGAGTTTAAGTCCGAGAAATCAAGATCTGTTGCTGCAGATCTCTCTGGAGCCTGAGGCTCGGACCTGACAGATCCCCTCTCGCAACACTCACAATGAATGAGTGCTGCAGTAGTCTTACGAGAACGGCTGGGGCAGTTTATAATGAAGTGCCCTGACTTACCACAATAAAAACATAGATTCTCCTTAAAACGATGTTCCTTGCGTGCATCACTAACCCGTCGTTGTAAAGAGTCTACCTGCATGGGTTCAGGTTCAGGTTCCCGTGTAATCCTACTCAAAGGTTCCTTAGCTGGAGAGGAAGGTAGGAAAAGGTTAGTACGATTGCTTTCGAACCATCTCTCTTGCCTGCGTTCAGTCAGACGAGTATCAATACGGATGCAGTAGTTAATAAAGTCACCTAACGCAGTGGGAGGGTCGGCACGAGCAAGTTCATCCTTAATCAGTGGAGATAACCCCTTTCGAAAAATAGATTTTTTGGCGGAACTGTCCCAGGTGGTATCAAGGGCCCATCTCCTGAAATCCAAGGCATATTCAGCTACCGAGTGCTTACCTTGGCGCAAAGCTAACATGGCTGCTTCAGCTGTTGCACCTCGATTGGGGTCATCAAACACCTGCCCCATGGCTGAAATAAAATCATCAAGGTGATTCAAACAATCATCCTCAGTCTCAATCAGAGGGTTTGCCCACATTAAAGCCTTGTTGGTAAGCAACATAATTATAGTAAGCACCTTAGATCGTTCAGTGGGAAATTGTGAAGCATGTGCAGAAAAAAAAAGATTGCATTGATTAATAAATCCCCTGAATTTCTCACGTTCACCGCCAAAACGAAAAGGGGGCAACTTGGAAATCCCAGCACTCGGGGCTACGGCAGGAGCCTGGACTCGCCCCTCTAGAACCTCAATCCTGGCTCGCAAATCCTGGGTAGTCTGTCCAACCACTTGCAAATTGTGATTATTGAGGTCCTGTAGATTTGTAAAACGGGTCTTTATATTCTGCAAATCTGCAAGGATATTATCAGTCACTCCGCAAAGTTCCTTTATGCGGGCCTCCATTTTCCAGATCTTTTAAGACAGGATTACTGGAAGAAGAGGAGAGAAAAAAAAACAATAGTGTTCACCTGTGGCAACACTGCAGAGAGAAAAAAAAATTAAGGGAACTGCTCACCTGGAATGGTTGTGAGGAGTCACAACCACTATCATCACAGAAAGTTTCAACCAGACATCTGATATCCAGAGTTACAGCAGACAAAAAAGAGAAAAGAAAGGAAAAAAAAAAAAACATAGTGTTTACCTGTGGTAACACTGCAAAAAGAAAAAACTTAAGGGAATTGCTCACCTGGAATGGTTGTGAGAAGTCACAACCACTGTCATCACAGAAAGTACAACCGGACGTCTGATATCCACAGTACAGCAGACACAGCCTTCCAGACCCAGCAGACACTAACGTTTTGGCTTCAGAATCTTGTAATGTATGTAGTACAGTTCATATAGCGTCTTGTGCTTGGGTGCGATGAAAACACAGGAGTCACAGGTTTGATATAGAAAAGTCCTGTATTACTTCATACAAGTTGGCAGAAATAGTCACACAGTTTGCAGACACAGAAACAGGAGACACAGCAGGCCAGAGTAATCCAAGCTCAGCAATCACTCTCCAATACAGATTCAGGATCTTCTTCTCTGTTACCGTAAGTCCATGCAAACGTGGGTCTTTCAAAGAGCAGGGTTCAGAGTCCACAAGTGCTTCAGAGTTCCTCAGTAGGAATAGCTGGAGTACAAGGTCCAAGGCTTACAGGAGTCAAGTCACAGGTTCACTGCAGGCTAGATTCTGAAGCACTGATTGCTCAGCTGTGGCTGCTTAAGCAAAGGAGAGAATCAGGGCGGGAACATGCAAGCTGGAAACTCCATTTTGACTGAGGCAAGATAGCTGCAGCAAGACAGAAAGTAAAATGGCTGACGAACAAACTGAGTTTCAGGAATATATACATAGAACCTTACACCAACTGTTAAGCATCCTGAAACCATTCATGTGTGGGGTTGCTTCTCAGCCAAGGGAATCTCTCTCTCACAGTCTTGCCTAAAAACACAGCCATGAATAAAGAATTGTACCAGAATGTCCTCCAAGAGCAACTTCTCCCAACCCTCCAAGAGCAGTTTGGCGATCAACAATGCCTTTTCCAGCATGATGGAGCACCTTGCCATAAAGCAAAGGTGATAACTAAATGGCTCAGGGAACAAAACATAGAGATTTTGGGTCCATGGCCTGGAAACTCCCCAGATCTTAATCCCATTGAGAACTTGTGGTCAATCATCAAGAGACAGGTGGACAAACAAAAACCTAAAAATTCTGACAAAATGAAAGCATTGATTGTGCAAGAATGGATTGCTATCAGGATTTGGTCCAGAAGTTGATTGAGAGCATGCCAGGGAGAATTGCAGAGGTCCTGAAGAAGAAGGGTCAACACTGCAAATATTGACTTGCTGCATTAACTCATTCTAACTGTCAATATAAGCTTTTGTTACTCATATGTTTGCAATTATTATATTTCTTTCTGTGATAAAAACATCTGTCAAACACACATAAAAACCAGAGGGCAGCAGATCATGTGAAAATATAATATTTGTGTCATTCTCAAAACTTTTGGCCATGACTGTAGTATGAAGCCCCTCTCCAGTTCAGAGTAAACTGTAGAAAAATGACACTGGTGGCTAAGCCATTTCAGGAACAAGACCGCCGGCTAAGGACACCCCAGTGGGTCTGGCATCTTGAAGATGCTCTGTGCACAAACCTTTACAGATTTTTGTTTAAAGAGGGTTTGGAGCAGAAACTGAGCGGAAACTCTCCAAATCTTACTCAAAACTCCTAATTAGTTGCTGCTCTGAAAACTGCAAAAACTCTCCATGTGCACATGGTAAAGCGAATAAGATGTGTGCGCCACCTGGAGGTTCCTGGTGGAAGTCTTGCCTCATGCTGACAAAGACTGCAGTGGAAGAAGTGCTGCTGTAGTCAAAGTCCCGAAAACTAGTTTGCCATGGATGTACAGTATAGATTTTTTTTGCCTGGCTCTCCTTCCCTCTTCCATGTTGGGTTCACATAGGGACACCTTCCTAACACCGCGCTCCTAGCTGTGTCTAATGACAGCAGATTAGCATGCATTACAAATAGCCTAAATAATGAATTATTCAACTCGGTGTAATTATCACCTCACCCTCTAATGCAATTACTTGATGCCTTGCATGGTTATTTCAGGGCTCTGACTCTACCTGCTGGGTGCCATTTAAAGGTGCGTATCCCTCTAATTGCTCAGGGAAAAAAAATGCACTTTAAACAAATATACCCAGTGAGCCTTTAGAAATAACAGGAGGAGGGGTAATTGAGTGGTTTATGCTCCGGCCTGGTCTTTACAGCTCGCCTGTAAGAATTTTTTTTTAAAGAAATTCTTTTTCACCTTTTTCGTGTCAAAGAGACCCAGTGCAGGAAAAACAGTACACCGACTGAATATATTTCTCTGGCTTACTGAAAAGATGGTAATAAATTGCAAGCTTTCGAGACTACTCAAGTCTCTTCATCATTTTTTTTATTTTATTTTTCTATCTACTGGCTAACACGGTACGAAGATATACATCCTGATGAAGAGACCTGAGTAGTCTCGAAAGCTTGCAATTTGTTACCATCTTTTCAGTTAGGCTGGAGTCACACACAACCACAAAAAATCGGTCCGTTTTAGACGGTCGATTGTCGGATCAAAATGCAAACATCACACATCCTTCTGGCATCCGATTTTCCTTCAAAGATGCGATTTAATCGCATGTGTGTGGTACCTTGTAACATCCGATTTTCATCCGACTTGCGAGATTTTCTCGCAGGCTTGCAAAACTGACATATAATGGATCCAAAAGAATAGTATTTAAATGCCAAAAGAAAGAATAGATATATACACATAGAGCACATTATATATAATATATATTATATATATATGTCATTGTGACATATATATATATATATACATATATTTATAATTCTTACACTTCTACATACTGTTATAGCCGCTAATTCAATTGCCGGCTTCAGTGAAATCACAGAAGCCGACATGAAATGATACATTGTTTCCACACATTTAACCATGTAATTTCATGTATTTTTATATATGTTTGAAACATACAATTACATGAGTATATGTGTGCTAAATTTCAGACATGTAGGGGTTAATTAAAGGTGTAAATTCGTTGAAAAAAAATGCGTGGGCTCCCGCTGTATTTTCTCCACCAGACAGACAAAGCAAAGCGAGTGGGGGCAGATAATAATAGCCTAGGGAGGGTACATTTTTTTTGTGCCCCCCCTGGCTACTAACATCTGCCCCCAGACACCCCAGAAAGGGCAAATCTATAATTAGATTCGCCCTTTCTGGCACTTTGCCTGTCTATTCCCATTGCCCTGTAGCGGTGGCGAATGGGTTAATCTCACCTTACTGTCACCTTAGTATTGAAAGGTGACCTTAAGGCAGGTTAATAATTGATAGCTGTCAATTAGACAACTATCAATTATTAATCCTATTGTATGAAAGAAAAATCAAACACACACAGTTTAATAAAAAATAAGTTTAATTAAATAATCACACAGTTTTTGACCATATTTTATTTTCCTGCTAAAACCATTTCCTGTAATAAAAATAAAATAAAAAAGCAAAATTATACTTACCAATCCGATGTACAGTCAGGTCCCACGGTGTAATCCATCAGAAAGGGTTAACAGGTTACAGGTCGCAGAGAGCTAATAATGCTGTCTCAGACCTGTATTCCCCTGAATGAATAAGTTCCTCTCCCAGGAAAGTAGAGGAATAGATTCATGAATGGAGCTTAATTGATTTATTGCCAATTTAACTGTAGTGACCTGACCTAAAGGGAAAGTGGACACAATCAATTAAGCTTCATTCATGAAACACATCCTCTCCTGTCGCCAGGAGAGGAACTTATTCATTCATGAGTTTTGAGCTGAGCATGCAGGATTACTTGCACTGCTTGGCTCAAAGCTAGTTAACCCTTTGTGAAGGATTACAGCGTGGGACGTGACAGATCGGCGGAATAGGTAAGAATAATGTTGTTTTATTTTTTTTTCTTTATTTTAGGAGATCAATGGCTTCGCACGGATTAAGTGTAAAATAAAATATGGTCAAAAAAATGTGTTTTTATTTCATTAAAATTATTTATTCTTAAAGTGTGTGTGTTTTTTTATTTACTTCAATAGGATTAATAATTGATAGTTGTCTAATTGACAGCTATCAATTATTAACCTACCTTAAGGTCACCTTTCAATACTAAGGTGACAGTAAGGTGAGATTAACCCATTCGCGACCGCTACAGGGCAATGGGAATAGACGGGCAAAGTGCCAGAAAGGGCGAATCTAATTATAGATTTGCCCTTTCTGGGGTGTCTGGGGGCAGATGTTAGTAGCCAGGGGGGGCACAAAAAAATGTACCCTCCCTAGGCTATTATTATCTGCCCCCACTCGCTTTGCTTTGTCTGTCTGGTGGAGAAAATACAGCGGGAGCCCACGCATTTTTTTTCAACGAAATTACACCTTTAATTAACCCCTACATGTCTGAAATTTTGCACAAATACACTCATGTAATTGTATGGTTCAAACATATATAAAAATACATGAAATTCATGGTTAAATGTGTGGAAACAATGTATCATTTCATGTCGGCTTCTGTGATTTCACAAAACCCGGCAATTGAATTAGCGGCTATTACAGTATGTAGAAGTCTAGGAACTATAAATATATGTATATGTACATGTCACAATGACATGTATATATATATATATGTGTTCTATGTGTATATATCTATTCTTTCTAGTCTTTATTAAAGCTGTCAGTGTGATTTTACAGTATAGCCGGGGATGAATTGCCGGCTTTTCTAAAGGACACCGATGCGATTTCATCGCAAGTCACACAGTGTGGTCCGTTTGTAATCCGATTTTTGATCGCTCCCATAGACTTGCATTGGCGATTGTCGACCGACAATCGGTGACAATCGCAGCATGCTGCGATTGTACACGGACGTTTAAAACGGACCACAAAAAATCTGATACTGGGAGCTGCTCCATAGATTAACATAGGTCCGACTGCAATGCGATATTTCATCGCATTGCAGTCGTCCGATTTTGTCGCCAGTGTGACTCCGGCCTTAGCCATTAAAAGGTATCAACCACTGAGGACTCTCAAGTCTAAATATTTTTCTATCTACTGGCTAACACGGTACGAAGATATACATCTTTCCTATATTTCTCTGTGCACTACAAAAGGCACTGGTGGCTGGGATACATAATAGTCCCTAGTGCTATATACTTAAAATCACTTTAGCAATCTGCTAATTAGGAAAGAAAAACATTAAAAATATCCAATATTGTCTACAGACACTCTATGTGATTGTTATATCTGTTCAGCTACACTCAAACAACAGTATCTTCGGTCTAATTGCCGTCCTTGGAAAGACCTGACATGGACAGTACAAGGACCACTGTTATTCAGCAGTGCTGTTCCAATGACCGAGCGTCAATGCTCTCCCTATTTTGGAGGAGACTTTGCTATTGAAGTATATGAGAGCACATATAAAATTAGATCCCATACGGATCAAGCTGATTGCATCTGCTTGTACAGATACATTGCCATTACTAACATAGGAAACTATTTGGTCTTGTAAACGTTACTCAGTGCTGATGTATAAAGACAGATGTTGTGCAGATGAAAAATTACCGTATGTACTCATGTATAAGCTGACCCGTGTATAAGCCGACCCCCCTAATTTTGCCACAAAAAACTGGGAAAACTTATTGACTCGCGTATAAGCCTAGGGTGAAAAATATTATGCCCCCATATGCTGCACAGATTATGCCCAATATGCTCCACAGATTATGCCTCATATGCTCCAGATTATGCCCAGTATGCTTCAGAGATTATGCCCCATATGCTCCAGATTATGCCCCCATATATTCCACAGATTATGCCCCGTATGATCCACAGATTATGCCCCCATATGCTCCAGATTATGCCCCCATATGTTCCACAGATAATGCCACCATATGCTCCAGATTATGCCCCATATGTTCCACAGATTATGCCCCCATATGCTCCAGATTATGCCCCCATATGCTCCAGATTATGCCCCCATATGTTCCACAGCTTATGCCCCCATATGCTCCAGATTATGCCCCCATATGTTCCACAGTTTATGCCCCCATATGCTCCAGATTATGCCCCCTTATGCTCCAGATTATGCCCCATATGTTCCACAGCTTATGCCCCCATATGCTCCAGATTATGCCCCATATGTTCCACAGCTTATACCCCCATATGCTCCATATTATGCCCCCATATGCTCCAGATTATGCCCCCATATGCTGCACAATTATGCCCCATAGTATAGGCCTCATATTGCTGCTGCAAAAAAAATAAAAAATGACATACTCACCTCTCGTCGCTGGGGGCCTGGTGCCGGTGTCCTGAACAGGCGGTGACAGCGGCGCGCTATGGGGGACTGGTGCCGGTGTCACCGCTCTCTCAGGACCCCGGCGCCTGAGATATTTACCTGTCCTCTCTGCACCGATGCGCGCTGCTCCCTCGGTCTGACTCCTCTGGCTGTGAATGGCAGGGGGCGGGGCGCGCACTACCGACGTCATCGCGCGCTCTGCCGGAACATTACCAAGCCAGAGGAGTCAGAACGAGGGAGCAGCGCAGCGGTGGACCGGGGGACAGGTAAATATAGCTATACTCACCCCTCCGCCGCACGTCCCTGCAGCCTCTCGTCTTCTCCCGGCGCTCTCCACAGCGCTTCAGTCCTGCAGCGGTTACGTGCTACCGCTCATTAAAGTCATGAATATGTGCATATTCATGACTTTAATGAGCGGTGCCATGTGACCGCTGCAGGAAGGAGCCGGAGATCGTGGGAGAAGCAGGGGGGCTGCAGAGACCGTGCCGGCGGAGGGGTGAGTATGATCCGACACCCCCGCTCCCCCTCCCCCGCCGACCCCGTATATGACCCGCGTATAAGCCAAGAGGGGGACTTTCAGCCCTAAATAATGGGCTGAAAATCTCGGCTTATACATGGGTATATACGGTATCTTTTTTCCTGATGGAAATGGTGCAACTTTTGATACACTTGTGTGAACCTTTCTGTAAAAGTTTGGTAACTATTGTTATTCACCTTTCCCGGAATCCTATCTTGTTCTATCATTTTGGAGAGAGAGCTTTTTTCCAGCATTTAGTGAATAAGCAAAATTGAAAATAAGAAAAAGAGTTCTGAAATTTGCTGACAGTTAGGGCCCCATACACAATCGATGGGGTCTTTTGTCCAGGAAGATAAGGATCCAGCATGTTCGATTTCCCACTGCCGATCCCTTTGTTATCCAGAGAGCTCTTTCATAGAGAACACTGGAGCACACAGCAGAGCGATCACTTCTGAGTATGGGGAAGACGGGAGAAAAAGCTGCCGTCCGTAACATCGGCTGAACTATGCTTCCGCCGACAGCCATGGGGCGGTCAAATGGGTTGTCCGCCCTTAGGCTACAAGTTTGTAATCACTCTATTCTGACTCCACAACTAGGCTGCGAGTGTGGGGCTCTTGTAGGCACCGTTTGTAGGCTGTGTTATGAACCTGTACTCACAAAGAGATTTCATCAGATAGCTTGACTCGACTGCAGGAGGCATGTTTGAAGATTCCAGAACGAGGTTTATTTTCAAGCTGAATTCTTGTAGTTATGCACAAATATAATAGGTAAAAAGACAATTCCCAACCAGGGCTGTGTAGAGATGATGCTAGCAAGATAGATGACATACAGTATCTGGGGATACAGAAAGGGGTTACTGATATTAGAGCTGGGCTATAGGGAGAGAGAGAGGACAAACTTCTAAAAGGCAAACTGATTACATAGCAGTGAAGCAGAAACAATTCAATGACAATACAATACTGTATGATTCCCAAGTTGTGGAACATGACACACTCATGTGACTGCAGACTTGTTAATCCTCACATCGCGTGCACTGTGAGGATTCTCTGATTTCAGTGACAGGAGCAGGGGGCACATGACCACAAATATGTGATTTGCATACATGCGGTCATGTGCCGACTAGACGTGCGCGACCTTGCTTAATGCAAGTGTTTAGAGCAAGGCTGGACATGTCTAGTGGGAATGTTGCTGAAATTATGCAAATCGCATAGGAGTCGCCCGCCTGGGCTGTGGGGTACTCAGCACCGAGCCCGTTCACTTCTATGGGGGATGTCACGGTAGCTGCAGCTCGGTCCGTGGCCCTGGGACTCACCTCAAAAAGGGGATATTTACAGGGGATTAAAAGGTTTGTTGAAATGTTCGTGACGCCACCTGTGGTACTGGTCAGGGTGACCAGTGCTGCTATGCAGATCCGCTGAAGGGTTGGTATTGGGCAGCAAGGTGTTAAGCCTTCCACAGGCAAGGCTGGGTCCTTCAGGGTAAATGGAGTGTGTAGGGGTGCAGGACGGAGGAGAATCCGACAGTAGAAGTAATAAGATGGACATACACACAGAAGTCTCTTTCTGTACCTTTACTGAAGATGTTATTGCAGGCACGTCCCGGGGCGCTGCAGGGTGAAGGGTGCACATCCAGTTTCCTCCACTGAGTAGGTGTAGGGCCTCCTTACTTCTATAATGTGAGTCTCTGACCTGTGTGTAACTAGGTCTGAGTCTGTCTCCAACTCTACGCCCGGCTGACCTTGTGGTAGGGCCTTCTCTTGAAAGAACACAGTCTTTAATGGCGGATCCTGCCAGACTCCTGTCTTCCTGACCCAGTTACGTATCAACACTTATGGGCTCCTGCGACTTGTAGTCCCGCAGGGTCTCCAGTTTTTCCTACTGGTCGTGAATATTCCAGTAAGCTCGGACCCGGTATCCGCTTGTAATGATGGGGATGAGCTGTTTAGGCTCCTCTATCCC
This sequence comes from Oophaga sylvatica, assembly GCA_033576555.1. Lineage (NCBI taxonomy): Eukaryota > Metazoa > Chordata > Amphibia > Anura > Dendrobatidae > Oophaga > Oophaga sylvatica. Next base: position 460,122,967 of record JARQOD010000001.1, read on the forward strand.
TCACTTGCTTTCCACTCGCCTTTCGTCCTACTCGGGCCCTCACACTATCACACACTGGCAGATGGTGGGCTGCTTCTCCTTCTTCACTGCTCTCTAAGCGTCGGCACGCTTTGTCACTGAGCTGCACTCACTTGACTCAGTTCTGACTAGGCTGGAGTGGTTTCTGTTCCACTTTTACTAGCCTCCACACGTTTAAACTAAGCTTCAAGCTGCAGACTTCAGATTCCTTCATTAACAGCTGAACTCTTCTCTTGAGCTCTGCTCCGTGTGCCAGGCTGCACACTTTCTGCGCTCTTTGCGCTCACAACACTCTCAACCTCACTCTCTGAGGTAACAGCACCAACTACGCTTCGCTCCCTAGGCGTAGACTGTCTGCTCTTCGCTTCACCCTCTGAGGTGACTGAAACTAGACTGGCTTCAGTGTCTTCACCCTCCTCATATATGGCTAAACAGCTCCCTCTGGTGGCTTTTGGGATGGGTGAAGGTGTGTGAATGTATATACAGGCCCTCTAGTGGTGGTTACCTTCAGTGCACCCTTCTGGAGATTAGGATTCCAAGCGCAGCTGGGCTCCACACATAAATCGCAGCATAGGAGAATCCTCATGGCGCAGTGTGTGTGATGGGAGGATTCATATGTCTGGAGTCACATTCAGGTTGGACAAGCCTTTTAAGGCCTCCTTTTCATATTTATGTGGCCATATAGCTTTTATTTTTGGTCTTCTGGTGTGGTAGTAAAACTGTAGCTAGCACTGATCCATAGATTTCATAGATTTCTGTGAGGACTTCCCCAGACGTCAGTGACATCAGTACTGGACAGATTCTAGAGCCAGATCACAGTAATGTGACATGCTGCATTTTTTGATCCGGCTAGTGATGCCGGAGCAGTCACAACTGACATTAGATCAAGTATAACCAGCTGTAATTAAATTGGAGAAACCAGCAGTTTGCTATAAAAAGATTGCGAAAATTGTGCCATTAGGGGGCACAGCATTACCTGTGCAGCTTTACCTGCGGTCTTGGCGATGTCTCTTCATATTCCTCAGCCGTAATCTGTGATCTTAAATCCCAAATTGCCATTGAACGTGACAACTAGTGTAAGCGAACAAGGGGCTAATATTCACTCGTGATCCTGGGGGTTTTGTGGTTTTCCAAGAGGATTGTGTGACCTGTAATATTCGGTAATTCTGCACTGTTACATTAGATCACTTCTGATCAGTGGTAGGATCCCATCTTTGTGAAGAATGTGAAGTAGATGCATACAACATTGCACAGCTTACGCTATTTGATATGGAAGCTTTCTCCCGGAAGAAGGCGGTATCCAGATGTCATACGGAGGATCGGGACTGTCACAACAGGCCACTCTTAACGCTGCCCCGTGATTAATCTCTAATCACAGACGGATGCATTCTAGGAGGAACGTCAGGGAAGGGCTTTGATAAATGTGGATCATGTTCTACCAGGACGGTGACTGAGAATACTAAGACCTGAACTGTGTTATCTGCAGGGCTCAGATTATTCCTAAATACTCGTCAACCAGCGCAGTATTAACTTATATTATGTCTCTTGCAATTGGATCCAATGTTTCTTTCCGCGTTGTGCTTTCCTATTTTTCTGGCTTTGCACGCTTTGGGATCTTTTGGGTAGTTTGCAAAGAAATAGTTACAGTTTTTTTCTGGGTTCATTACTGTAACATCAGAAATGGTGGATAATTGCCCCTGTACCCTGGTGTTTGGCACTGGGGGTGAATTTCTTCACACCGCTCACTGCAGTCAGGTGGCATTTAATTCACTTGGCCATGCGTTCCGGTACACAGCCACTGCTGATCATGAAGGTCGTCATTGGCTTGTAGTGTGTAGCGTTTCTGCAGGTGATTGACAGGTCTCTACCTATGCATAAATGAGGGAGAGACCTGTCAATCACCTGGAGCGGTCTGGAAAGAAGCCGGCTGGGGGCGGCACTGGATGAGTCTGGTCTCCACCTGTGGTTCTTCCAACTATCTTCTAACTATAGAAAAAAGGAGAGTAAAACAATCCATAGGCTTGATACAAATAAAATTTGCTTTTTATTTTATTCCATTAAAAGGAAAAAAGTGTTGTCCAGACAGATTAAAAAGAGTGCAACATTTTAACGCATTTCTGGCCGTAGCCCTTAGTCATAGAATACACCTAAGGGCTACGGCCACAAACGCGTTAGAATGTTGCACTCTTTTTAATCTGTCTGGACAACACTTTTTTCCTTTTAATGGAATAAAATAAAAAGCAAATTTTATTTGTATCCAGCCTATAGATCCTTTTTTTCTCTCCTGTTTTCTGAATGTATCCGATGGTCAACGGATTTGGATCCTGGCTGCACTGTTAAGAAGCAACCAACCATACATCACACGGTGAGGCTTATTTCCTATTTTCTATTTTTTCTCTCCTTTCTTCTAACTATACTTTCTCTGAAACTCCAGAAAGTTTAATTAAAATTTTTTACCTGGCTGCAATGGTTTCCAGATATTTACAGCTTATTAATTATTTATTAGTTTCTGAAAAGGCGCAAAATTAGTCGCAAATGTCATCTAGTGACTGGAGGGATTTTATGCATGCCAGATATTTTGGTGCAGAAGATCCGAAACTTGTATCTTTGCAAACCAAAAGCATTCAGACAAGTACTGCGGCTCATCACCATTCACTGATTGCAGCTAATGGAGAAGTGAGGCACTGTTTTAGGGAAGAAACAAAACTTTTTTTTTTTTTTAACTTACACAACTTTTTTTAGGTGAGTTATTTGAGAAAAATGCAGCAAAGTACATGAAAGTGTTTGTGAACTTTGGGATTTCTATTAGGTGCTTATTAGCTGCAGTTTCTCCATAGTTCAAGCTGTATATTAATTCTTCAGTATTATTGCTGACCAATTCAGGGTATTATTGCATGTGAGGTCAACACTTGTCATCCATTAAAGGGTTATTCTCTCCCCAAAAAAACAAGTTATCACTCATCATTAGAATAGGGCTCAGCAAGGGCAGGGTCCCCTCCCCTCTGTACCAGTCTGTCACCATTAGTTTAACTGTAATTTCTGCTTGTGCTTTGTATGTAACGCCTTCTTATATATTGCACCATGGAATCAATGGTATTCTTAGGGGTAACTAGAGGTTTGGGGTTTGGTTCAGGGGGAGCAAAACTTCTGAGTGGCCCCTAACCAGGTGACCCTGATTACAACTATGATGGCGCACCCTAATAGTGGATGTAGGAGAACCTCAGCAGAGGACCGCACTGTTACTAATAGAAATCTCTATACAAAGAGCAACACTGATATTACCGCCATATGGTTACCATATAGTGGTAGATACCAGTCTTGCAGACCATATAAGTGATCACAGTACAGCTATAGATGGTGACTTACAGCTGATGTTCTTTCTTATAGAGTCGCTCACTTTTCTTTTCTTTTCCGCCTGGCCCAGACCGCCATGGCAACTTCTTCCAGCCAGGACTCGGCTGCAGCGATTTCAACACAGACACATCTGACTACTCACATTTCCCGCACCATCACCATCTATTCCCAACCTGCACAACCTCCTCATCCTCCTGACAATTCAGTGTTGAGCTTCAGCTACCATGTATCCCAATTACTGCATCTGCTCTGTGGTAGTATGTGATCTCTAGATGGTATAACAAACCCTCTAGAATATAGTAATGTCCTGTGCAAGTGACCTAGAAAACAATGCCCACATTTTGCCCCCTAGAAAGTAATAATTCCCTGTGTGCCCCTTTGAAAGTCACAATAACAAGAGTGCCCCTATAACAATAAGTGCCCACTTAACATTAATGTTTTGAGTCCCCCCTGTACAGATCTACTATACACAGTGTAATGCCCCCACATAGTATACTGACCTCTTAGTAGCCCCCACACTGATGGCTCCAACACTGAATGATGGTCCCCACACTGTACAAAGACACCACATTAGCTCCAACGCTGTAAGATGGTTCCCTCATTGTAATCCCCACACTGTATGATGGCCGCCTAAATAGCCTCCATATAGTATAATGCACTCCCCATAGTCCTTCATATGGTATATTTCACTCCCCATAGGCCTCTATATAGTCTAATACACTCCCCATAGGCCTCTATATAGGAGGCCTATATGCCGATGCAGTTACGGTAGCATAGCTTAGGGTGGGCCCTCCGAGCGTGAGGCCTGGAATGACCGCTCCCCACCCAGCTCCCAGTAGCTATGTTATCAGTGCTCTAAAAATAAATAATAACTAACTGATTGCTGGGGGTCTGAGCACTGAGACCCCTCCAGCGATTTCACTATTGGGGCTTTAAAAACGTGATATAGGACTCTGTAGCCTTGTCCTGAATGGAAGTTAATAGTTTCACCATAGGCAAGTTATACAGTATGCACTCATCTATTAAAGGAGTGCAATAAACTGTAGTAATATTCATGCTGTTGCAGCTCCTTCAGCGGACACCTGTGGCCTGGAGCAGAGAATGCTAATGTCCCGCTGCTGCCACTGAATGTGAAGTTCAAGTCTCTTGTAATGAGTAGGACAACGTGTTTTGAGATTGGTCTCCTCTCTTCGTCAGGTCCTGATGGACATTGGCACGGTCCTGGATAAAGCGTAGGTTCGCATGTTTGGTCTCCACTCTATTCATTGTCTATGGGACTGCCATGTGCAATTATTTCTGCCTGTCCCATAGATAGTGAATGGAGGGAAGGACAAGGACAAGGATGAAGAGCTCTAATCTCATTATAACTTGGGGTCCCAGCAGTCAAATCCCCAATGACCAGCAGGATTTATGTCCCCAATCTACCACCAACCTGTTATCCAGGTCAGTGACAGGTGCTCAATGATTATCTTCTACCTTCCCCCAGATTCATAAGGGGAAATGCTATATTCAGCCAACAGTCATAGGGCAGGAGCCTGTCTCCAGAACAGGTGAGCTTGCTGACCCTTTTTTGGCTCGAGTAACATATTTTAGGTTTGGCACTTGCTATCCAGCCACCTCCATCAGAATTTGGTGTATGCCCAGTGCACAGATGATACCATGGACTTCCTTCACTACAAACTCACTGGATACTTCTGGAGATGGCTTGTGATCATACACCAGGAGGGACCGGCCAGCTTGACTCTTCGGCACTGTAGCTCCACCCCTATGACTTCTGACTACTATTGCAGCAACGTGTATCTGTTATGCCCAAGACAGAAGATCTTTAATGTGAATCTGTCTCTGTTGAATAACAGATAGATGGCGGATTAGGGGCCTAAATATTAAGGGCCTATATTACCACATTGTTGCTCTATCAGTAATTTGACATCCCCTTCACTCACTGACGAACTCCGACTGAAGAAGCCCCTGTGCAAGAACAATATATAGACCCTTTGTTGTTCAATATCTCATTATAATGCAAAAATATTTAGAATTGAGAGTCCTCAGTGGTTGATACCTTTTAATGGCTAACTGAAAAGATGGTAACAAGTTGCAAGCTTTCGAGACTACTCAGGTCTCTTCATCAGGCAAAGACTAATACAACATCTGAAGAATCACATATTTATACATAACAGGACACAGGAATAGTGCAATGGATAAGACAAGTGACGTAAAGCAGAACTATCCATATGGGAGAGGGATGAACAGTTGTGGCAATAAATATTGGACCAGTTCATAGATAAGGAGTGTGAAAGTTTTATTGCCCTCTGATTGGGGTCTGGTAATGTTTTGTGATGTTTCCACAGGGTCCTGGGAGCAAATTCCTTAATTGATGTAAAAAGTCATAAATCCATGTGATCGGTTCATTCCAGCATTGAGAGTGTCAAAGGTCATTACAATTACTTTTATTGAAGGGTAATTTCACATCTCACATCACAGGAGAGTTTGTGAATACAAACTGATGATGACCTTTGACACTCAATGCTGGAATGAACCTATCACATGGAATTATGACTTTTTACATCAATTAAGGAATTTGCTCCCAGGACCCTGTGGAAACATCACAAAACTTTACCAACCCAATCAGAGGGCAATAAAACTTTCACACTCCTTATCTATGAACTGGTCCAATATTTATTGCCACAACTGTTCATCCCTCTCCCATATGGATAGTTCTGCTTTACGTCACTTGTCTTATCCATTGCACTATTCCTGTGTCCTGTTATGTATAAATATGTGATTCTTCAGATGTTGTATTAGTCTTTGCCTGATGAAGAGACCTGAGTAGTCTCGAAAGCTTGCAATTTGTTACCATCTTTTCAGTTAGCCATTAAAAGGTATCAACCACTGAGACTCTCAATTCTAAGTATTTTTCTATCTACTGGCTAACACGGTACAAAGATATACATCTTTCCTGTATCATTATAATGCAGAATTCTACCTGCTTTGGAGATGGAAGTGGCCTCGGTACCTCTAGGGCCGCTGTGCGATCATGTCTCCTCCACTGAGTGGGTGCTTGTGCATACCCCTTCCCACCTCTGAAGCATGGATAGCATTACAGACATTTTTGTTGACTGTCTTGACCGTAGCGTTCCTGGAAATAAGCTAAGATATGTAGGCTACACCCCGAGATCCAGCAGTAAAGTAGCTGACATGATTTGTGCTTACACATTTAGTTCGGCCTGATTTGAGGTTGTACAGATGGTTCCCGGACCACGTTTTCTCAGCCTCTCTCCCCATGCTCTGCTTTGCACTCACATTAATCTGTTTCTCATTGATTTTCTGATCGCTGAAACTTTCGGCTACAGCCAGATTCTTTAAGAAAGAAATAGCATCTTCTAGCTGGCTTGCACTTTAATCAGAGAATTCTTTGTCTTCCTTTTGTAACAGTGGCCTGGTATACTAATAACAGTGGACACAGGTTTAGTCCTAGAACATAAACATGTTTTTTAAACCTTCGTCTTTTATCACCTGGTTGAAGATTATATTGCCTTCTACCGTGTTGGTACGATTATATATTGTTTATATACTGATTCTTGCATCCATGTATCAACGCGTTCACGTACGTGGCGTTCTAGGCGACTTCACATCCAGCAGTCACATAACTGCACAATCCAATGACTCTACCGTTACATGTTCCTCAGCACTGTCCAGCTCTTCACCATTCACACTAGTCCCTTCCCCCTAATGGAGATCATGTTAAAAGGAATCTGTCAGCAAGTTTTTGCTACCTCATATAAAAGCAGAATAATGTAGGCAAAGAGAACCTGATTCCAGCGATGTGTCACTTAGTTTTCTGGATGCAGCAGTTGTGACACAATTAGAGTGTTTAGATATAACATGTAGCAGAGCTCAGAAAGCTGCCCTCGCCCACATCACAGCTTCCTGTGTACATTGTCTATAGATAGTGAGCTACTTATCGGAGGAGGGGGTGTGGTCAGACCAGGGCTCATGTGCCATGTACTCTCCTGGTTATAAAGCATTCATTGTATGGAAACAACACACAGCCTAATAAGTGATATATCCCCGAAATCTGTGTATCAGAACCTACCTCATGTTGCCCTCAGATTAACAAGCAAAAATTTGCTGACATATTCCCTTGAACATTAACAAAATGCAAACTCCATGCAGATGCCATTGACTAGATTCAAACCCAGGGCCCCAGAGCTGCGAAGTAACTGTGCTAACTACTGAGCCAACCTGTTGTATCAAATATGATTTTTTTTTTTTTAAATAGCCCAATAATGAAAATAAATATATCAGGCATTCATTTTAGCGCGTCAGGCCATAGTGAAATCAGTCAGTTAGGAACGTCCATGCACGGCCCGAGTGCGCTGTCCATCTGTACTCTGCCAGCCAAAGTCCCAACGGTATCAGCCCTTTCCTTACCCTCCCTGTTCGATTGTGGACTTTGATAATTACATAATCTCTCAACTCATGTCTGACCTTTTGCCTCCAATCCAATCCAGCAGGATACCTGCCTTGTGACCTTTATAGAAAGAATGTCAGCGGCCCCTCATACCTCCTCTAGCTCCGCAGCTGTCACCACCATCTCTCCAGCAGCGGCAGTAGCATTTATACTTCTTACATGCAAAGGGACCAGCAGAATATAAAGCAATTTCGGCACAATCGTGTAACATGCACCTGTTTCCCTGTTCCCGACATGTCACAGAATGCCCATGTTGTGCCACAACACCAGGGTCAAGTATCAAGGTCTTCTCAGTCCCAACAGGCAGACTTTGGAGCGTGTAAGCCGAGTCCCTCCTACGTTGCAGTCTTTTTTTGGAATGTTCTCCTGCCGCTCCTCACGTTACCTGCCCTCACGTTCACCTGTCACATTGTCAACTTCCATAGACAGACACAATGAGCCACGGCTCCTCTTTACTCCTGCATCACAGTGTCTGGTACATGCTGTGGCAGTGACAATCGCTTTACATCATTGTTGGAGAATACAATGTAAAACTCGACTAAGAGCATCAAACGGTGGAGAAAACCCAGCAAGAGTAGGAGAGACAAGTGATTAGCGCGATGGAAGAAGGGAAATTGCTGGAGATCCTATCAGCGAGGCCGTGTGGTGTGCTGCGCTTCCATTAGCCTTCAAGGTGCTTTTGAGATTCCGGAGAGATGTATGGGCCACTTAACCTGCATCAAACCCAAGACAAAGAGTACTCAGCTCCTCCGTTGGAGGATGTGTCAAGAGCAGCTCACAGAGCAGACAAATGCCTCTCTGGGCCACTAAGTACTGCGTCTGTGTGATCCGTATCTTCTCATTCAGCCTGATACTGAGCTGCACTTGTAACCCTTCGCCTGCCACCATTCACTGCAGAGGAAATGCTACCAGGCATTTACCAACTAATTGGCTTTGCCCCATTAATCATATCTGGGCCCTAAAGCCTGAGGGGTCCAACCGCCTCTTTATTTCAGTGTTTCTTCTCGTTGTGCTGTGACATCACTATGGTCATTATCCTTGTAGTGTGTCTGTGGTGTCACATATTGGTGTCCTGTGATGTCATAATGGTTATTATTACTTTTTTGAAACATCACTGTGTGCACTATTAAACAGTATATCATCACTGTGTGCATTATCCCACACTGTAATATCACGGTGTGCACTATTCCACAGTATATAATCACTATGTGCATTATCCCACACTGTAACATCACTGTGTGCATTATTCCACAAAATATCATCACTGTGTGCACTGTTCCACACTGTAACATCAATGAGTGCTATATTCCACAATATATCATCACTGTGTGCATTATTCCACAATATATAATCACTGTGTGCATTATTCCACAATATATAATCACTGTGTGCATTATTCCACACTGTGTCATCACTGTGTGCATTATCCCACACTGTAGCATCACTATGTGCATTATTCCACAGTATATCACAGTATATCATCACTGGGTGCATTATTTTACACTGTAACATCATTGTGTGCATTATTCCACAGTAAATCACAGTATATCATCACTGTGTGCATTATTCCACAGTATATCATCACTGTGTGCTTTATCCCACAGTGTAACATCACTGTGTGCTTTATCCCACACTGTAACATCACTGTGTGCATTATCCCACACTGTATCATCACTGTGTGCATTATTCCACACTGTAACATCACTTTGTGCACTATTTAACAGTATATCATCACTGTGTGCTTTATCCCACAGTGTAACATCACTGTGTGCATTATTTCACACTTTAAAATCACTGTGTGTACTATCCCACACTGTATTATCACTGTCTGCATTATTCACAGTATATCATCACTGTTTGCTTTATCCCACACTGTAACATCACTGTGTGCACTATTCATCAGTATATCATCACTGTGTGCTTTATCCCACAGTGTAACATCACTTTGTGCATTATTCCACACTTTAACATCACTGTGTGCATTATCCCACACTGTACCATCATTGTGGGCACTATTCCACAGTATATCATCACTGTGTGCATTATCCCACACTGTAACATTAGTGTGTGCATTATCCCACAGTGTAACATCCCTGTGTGCACTATTCCACACTGTAACATCATGGTGTGCATTATCCCACACTGTAACATCACTGTGTGCACTATTGAACAGTATATCATCACTGTGTGATTTATCCCACAATGTAACATCAACATGTGCACTATTCAACAGTATATCATCTGTCACGACCAGGGGCTCCTTCCCTGTCCCTAACACTAGGGGACGCTCTAGTTCTCCCTGTTGATGACGATGCTGGGGTAACGCACCTGGCCTTTATCTCCTGAATCTGCCCTCCGTCTGTACCCTTCCCCTACCCAGGAAGAGGGAGTAGTTGCACATCGTTGTACACCAACAGACCAGCAAGTTAACACAAACGGGAAATGGAAAATACCAGGCATACAAATATACACTCACATACAACAAAGGAATGCATCGGAGAGTGGAGGATGGGGTAAAACCAAAGTAGAAGAAGAAAAGGAAATTATCACACTTACAAAACCAAGCAACAGTCACAGATAAATCCACCAAACGCCTTCTCATGTAACAACCAACTACTTTCCTTCCAGCCATGCAGCGTAAGCTAACTCTGACTGACTAATCTGTGTGTCAGTCAGGACCCAGATTATATAAGGGATAGGAGTGGCTAACAGTGCTCAGCTGAGAGCCCAGACTCCCAGAGCTCCTAACATGGCTGATTAACCCCTGTACTGCCAAAATAAATTTTAAACACTGTTTAAAAATGAAGGCGAAGTGCTGGAGTAGGAGCGGTCTTCTGGCTCCTCTCTGTTGCGGTAACCCCTTGACATCACTGTGTGCATTATCCCACATTGTAACATCACTGTGTGCATTATTCCAATCTGTAACATCACTAAGTGCATTATTCAACACTGTAACAACATCACTGTGTGCATTATTCCACACTGTAACATCACTGTGTGCATTATCCCACATTGTAACATCACTGTGTGCATCTGTAACATCACTAAGTGCATTATTCAACACTGTAACAACATCACTGTGTGCATTATTCCACACTGTAACATCACTGTGTGCATTATCCCACATTGTAACATCACTGTGTGCATTATTCCAATCTGTAACATCACTAAGTGCATTATTCAACACTGTAACAACATCACTGTGTGCATTATTCCACACTGTAACAGCACTGTGTGCATTATCTCACATTGTAACATCACTGTGTGCATTATCCCAATCTGTAACATCACTAAGTGCATTATTCAACACTGTAACATCACTGTGTGCATTATTCCACACTGTAACATCACTGTGTGCATTATTCCACATTGTAACATCACTGTGTGCATTATTCCAATCTGTAACATCACTAAGTGCCTTGTCCTACACTGTAGCATCACTGAGTGCAGTATTCCACACTGTAACATCACACTGCAACATCACTGTGTGCATTATTGTACACTGTAACATCACTGAGAGCATTATCCCACACTATAACATCACTGTGTCCATTATTCCACACTGTAACAGCACTGTGTGCATTATCCCACACTGTTACATCACTGTGTGCATTATTCCACACTGTAACATCAGTGGGTGCATTATTCCACACTATAACATCACTGTGTGCATTATTCCACAATGTAATATCACTGTGTGCACTATTCCACACTGTAACATCACTGTTATCATCATCTCAGCAGTGACATCATTTCCTTTATTATGTCTAGATTGTGACATTACTGTGTTTATTACCTCTTTACTGTGACATTAGTGTGTTTATTATTGTTACTTAGTCAGAAAAAAAGGCGGAAGTTCATTCATTCTCATGCCAAGGTACAACCATATAAACACGCACTAACAACAGTTTTCCATCTTTATTTTTATTACCGTAATTTATTTACTTTGTATTGATTTTTTTACAAGCTAGTAGACAAAAGGACATCCTTTCAAATATGCATGAATTGTCAGATAATAGGTAATAGAACAATGCATTTTTATATACAGCAGAGGTAGCAGGCAGAGTAATACAGTATATTGTGCTTTGTTTGATAAAGGAGGGAAAACAACAGAAAGAAAATGTCTAGAAAACAACTTTGTTCATTTTTGGTGTTTTTTTTCTAATTTGCAAGTCATTACCTTTATTTTAAAATACTCCTGAAATCTTGTCTTATACTGTAGATCATTTCTCTGCAGACATCTCATTCTCACCGTAGCCAAAAATACAATAAAAGGTAACATATTTATTTTAAAGTTGGAGGCAGATAACACAGGATCCACTATTGACAATTCTTAAAGGGCATATAAATCTTATTTCCCCCTCCCTGCACAGTCACCTCTGCACAGATCACAGAGCATGCCAACAATACTGTGCCATAAAACTCAGTAACTAATGTTGTTTTCTTTGCGCCATAGGACTGGTGTAAAGCTAATTAGAATTAACACAGAAGAAAGCTTGGGTAAAATGACTGCCCACGTAATCATAGACGGAGAAAAAAAATCTACAATTAGCATTAAAAACAATTTATAAATTATCATGTTTTAGAATCTGTTCTAATTGGCAAAAGAAAAAAAAAACTAGCTGACACGTTGCCTTTCGTTAGTGAGACCTTTTGTAATTCTAAGTGCTATTATTTGCGATCTTAGAAAAACATTGCAGCAGCACTTATCATATAAAAGATAATTAGAAAGTTAAAGTATAAGTTAGTATTCACTTAGGCCTCTTTCACACATCCGGGGGGCGCCTGGCGGCGCCCCCGGCATTTTGCCGCAGCGCCGCATGTGAAAAGCTTTCACACTTCCCAAAATGCGTTTTTTTGCCGGATGGTTTCTGATGCTTGGAGAGATAAGAGACCATCCGGCAAAAAAAAAAAAACGTTACATGCAGCGTTTTGTCCGGCCGCCGCAATGTACATTTGCGCCGCATCCGGACAAAACCGCATGCAACGCATTGACATGCGGCGCCATCCGGCGCTAATGCATGTCAATGCGAAAAAAGCCGCATGCGGCGCATCAGATTTTCAGATGCGGCGCTGCGGGAAAATGCCGGGGGCGCCGCAAGGCGCCCGCCGGATGTGTGAAGAGGCCTTAGGAAAGCATCTGTCATCTTCTATAACTTCTTGTGATATTTTCAGGACACTTTTTTTCAACATTATTTCTTACTGTTACGCTGCTGCCTAATTGGTGGCTATTGCCACAATCAAAGTAAAAGTATCTATTACAAATGTATAGAAACAACGCATTTCATCAGATCCATGTGTGTATGCACCTGATGGTGGAGCCTGTTTGGCTCTGAAACGCGTTGTGTGTATGTATATATATATATATATATATATATATATATATATATATTGTATATACCTGTTTCTATATATTTATAACATAAAAACACTCTCTACCTGGTATCAACAGCTTTGATTGTAGGATCGTTCAGTAAAAGATACATATGCTTACTTTGATCATGGCATCATCCACCAAACTAGGCGGCGGCGCCTTATGAGCGGATTGAGTTTTCTTTACTTGCTGTTCTCCAGACCAATGATTATAGATCTGCAGTCGCCCATTTAATCCAGGTGTTCACAATTGTTGTGCACTGTGTATAAGTTACATGACCCAGCCCATTAGATTATGTGGGTAAAACCACTGCAGAATTCAGGCGAAGGGTAAGGGAACACCTGGGAGACATACAACATCAATGGGCACCTCTATTGTATGACACATATACCAAGCACATGGGGGAAGGATTGGTGCCATTTCCTTCTGCATCACAGAAGGGATCAAAATGAAGACAAGAAAGGGTGACCTAAATATACTAATCCTGCAGAAAGAATATAAATGGTCCTTCAGGTAGGATTCAATGACCCCTAGGGGTCTGAATGAAGTATTGTCATATGGGTGCTTTTTGTAGGGAATGCCTATTCGATCTTTCACAGCAGATTTTGACTTGATGACTCTTGGATGGGTTATACTTGCCATACAGTGGATCCATATTCTATGTCTTCTATGGATCATTATCATGAACATATTCTTACATCCTCTCCCCTTTCTCCATTACGCACACTGATTTGGTTTTTGACCACACCTGGCCATGTTTTAGCTTGATTGTGAATTTTGTGGGTTTATTTTTCCTCTTCTTTTGTCTCCATCTAGGATAGCATTATGGTCCCCTCCATCTAAATTGGTGTGTTCCCCTTATTTAAAGGGCACTTTTGTGTCCTTTTACATAAGATTATGCTGCTCTTGATCTAAATATTTAGTCTATCTCCCAGTTATCAAGCCTGTTGATTCATATGTATGGGGACTTTGGTGGTTTACCTTACAGTATATATGCTTTCTTACCTATATGACTTATGTTTGTCATGAAGGAACACTTTGGGTGAGATATATCAGGGCACATATTAAAAGGATGCATTCCAACTTGGAACGCAAATAGGTTTGGCACTGGATGCTCACAGTGTGGAACACAACACCAGTAATGTCAATATGCTGATGTCATTGTATTGCCGGAAACCAGTGTTTTTTTCAATCCCATGTGGGGTATATAAGGTGAACGGGCATAGTGCACATCACAGCATTTTGAATCCTCTATCTACCTTCACATCTGTTTATCCTGATTATCTGGGCCTCCTGATGAACCACTTGCAATATATGCTGTTATCACTAGAATTGTGAGGAATTCATTATCTACCAACTACCCTGGTAGTGATTCCGATGTGGTGACTGTTTATTGTCCTTGAACCCGAGAATATGGAGACACATGGTTTTGTATGGACAGCCATTGAGGAGCGTGGACACCATTTGTCTTATCCTTTAGAGTGCCAACCTCCACAGCCAGGTAGACTAAAGTTAGGGCTACCTAGTGCTTATCAGGGTGAATATATTAAACATTTTTGTCTTTGTTGATTTAGAATTGTCCTTATATTTTAAAGTGTGTCTAATAAAATGTATGATTTTTAAGTTTTTTGATGGTACTTGATTTTTTATTACCTTGGACTATTTATGCCGTACTGTTGACACTATGTGCAATGACAACAGTTTAGTAATTTTGATGATAATCTGATTTTTTTTTTCTTATTTGGTGGGCATCCTGTGAGTGTACACTAAAGTACAAGAAACAAATTAAAGCAAATTATAGACTGGTGATTCTGTGTAAAATATCCCTTCTATACATGCCATGCGATCCAGTCTTAAGTCCAGAATAACGCTGTACTTGCCACGTTGTCCCGCTGAAGACTTATATCGGGGAAACAAAGGCCTCAGTTTGATCTAATGGAGTTTGGCTAAAGGTTTTCTAGTAGAAAGCATCTTTTGTCCAATTCATGACCCCAGAGGAAAATGTAGTATTAACTTCATCTTGTGTTTCCTAGGGTGCCCATCTGAAAATGTATTGTTTTCTAAACGATTACTAAAAATTAATGGAACACTTTGTGAGGTAGTGTGTTCACACATCTTCAAATGCAGAGTACCTCCAGTGCTAAATTTTCGGGAGTCTTACACAGTCCATAAAATGTTACTGACCATTGGGAAATCAATGTTCAACACCCCCAACTTTGAATTGTCACTGAAGTCTAATATGCGAGACGGCGTCTTAGGACCCCCATACACTTAAAGGGAATCTGTCACCCCATTTTGACTATATCAGATAAAGATATGACTGAATAGTGCGTCCCATAAGTAACCTATCAAATCTGGGCGGTCCGGTCCGGAGGGCGGTGTTTTTTTCTTCCTCCCCCCCCCCCGCTCCTTGGCTTCTCTTGCGTAGGTCCGTAGTGTTCCCACGATTGCGCGTTGTAAAATCCCCTCGGGCCTGCGTAGTGTGCTTTGCCCAACAGTGGGCAAAGCATAAAATCATTACAGCGCATGCGCAACTATTTTCGGTCACTTTCCTTGCCCCGGAAAAGACTGCTTGCCTTGGACGACTTTCGGGGCAAGGAAAGTGACCGAAAATAGTTGCGCATGCGCTGTAATGATTTTATGCTTTGCCCACTGTTGGGCAAAGCACACTGCGCAGGCGCGAGGGGATTTTAAAACGCGCAATCGCGGGAACTCCACGCCGTCTGTGCTACGCACAGACTGACCTACGCAAGAGAAGCCAAGGAGCGGGGGGGGAACACCGCCCTCCCGACCGCCCAGATTTGTATACCGAATTCCTTTGACATGAAAACAGGATGTCAGGATATATAATAGATACCGATAGGTTACTTATGGGACGCACTATTCAGGCATATCTTTATCTGATATAGCCAAAATGGGGTGACAGATTCCCTTTAAGACACATTATTGGTTGAATCTGCCGATATCGACAGGTTTGGCCACCAGTCAGGAGAGACTTCGAACCACTGTTCGCATTGTTCTTTCAGAGATAAGCCATCAGCCGATGTGTCATTAGACAGCTTTCTCATAGAGAACGAGTGCTGCTGTGTACGCGTGTGTCGATTGAGATGGCTGACTGATTGGCCGACAACCATCTAGGGCAGGGGTCGACAAAGTTGTTCAGAATCTAGGAGCCAGCCAAAAAATTTAGGAGCCAGAATTTTTTTTTCATTTCATCATCCTCTCCTCCCCATCATCATTGACTCCTCATCATCATCATTGCCTCCCCATCATCATCATCATGGCCTCCCCATCATCATCAATGCCTGCCCATCATCATCGCCTCCTCATCATATCATCGCCTCCCCATCATCATCAATGCCTGCCCATCATCATCGCCTCCTCATCATATCATCGCCTCCCCATATCATCAATGCCTGCCCATCATCATCAATGCCTGCCCATCATCGCCTCCCCATCATCATCATCAATGTCTCCCCATCATCATCAATGCCTCCAAATCATCATCAATATCTCCCCATCATCATCAATGCCTCCCATCATCATCAATGTCTCCCCATCATCCTCAATGCCTCCCATCATCATCAATGCCTCCCCATTATCATCAATGTCTCCCCATCATCATCAAAGTCTCCCCATCATCATCAATGCCTCACCATCATCATGAATGCCTCCCCATCATCATCAATGCCTCCCCCCACCACCATCACACATGCAGCACACAAGCACTCTCTCACATACACACACACACACTGATGCACACAGACAGACACATACACATCACATCTCACCTGTCCGGCGTCCGCGCTCTCTGTCACAGCCGGCCGCTGAATGATGACGTCATTCAGCGGCGCTGCTGTGAGAGGAAGCGCCGCGCCCCCTGGAGCCCGGAGCCTGCGGCAGCGGAGGCACGGGAGAGGTAAGTATTGTGCCAGCTGCTGCCAGGGCCCTGAGCAGGCGGGGGCGGGTGGCGGCGCTGACACCGCTCTCCTCCGCTAACGGGCGCCGGGGTGCCAGACGGCGAGTGGGCCCCCGCCTGCTTAGGGCCCCAACAAACCCGGGCGCCAGGCATGATTTTCTAGGCGCCACTGGCGCCCGGGTTTGTCGAACCCTGATCTAGGGTGTATGGCCAGCTTTAGGGCCCATGTACCCCTCTATTCTCTTTCAGGTGGCTATCTCTTTTCATAACGGCACAAGTGCCGTTATTAAAGCAGAACATTCCTTTTAAGAAGCAAAAGGATTGGACCAAAAAAAAAGAATTATTGTGCACAGCTATTCTGCGCTGCCGAGAGTCTCTTCTTTGCATCCTTTGCCCACTCATTTGAAGCGTTGCTCTTATTTCTACGGAACTAGACTAATCTCGGTGACACGAAAGCCTTGCCCATTCTCCGCCCATGTCACAAAACGGTTTAATTATAAAGGCAGACAGACCCCAGTGTCCCCCGGCTGTAAAGGCGCACAAATAAGCGTGCAATCAAAATCAGCAATTACCTCTGGAATTTAGTGTAAACAGACCTATAATCAGACAACAAACAGAGCTGCTTAGCATTCCTCCCGCACCGCGCCGTGTGCGGGGCAATTTCCCTTTATTTATCTTCAGCTGCTCGGCAAAAAATGAGCAAGGGCATCCATGCAATTAGCATAATTACTACACATCGGCCGGATCCTGTGTGGATTCTCTCCGGAGCTGTCTCGCCCCCTGCTCTGCGCTGCACTTACCCCCTCTCTTCTAACCTCCGCGCCCTCGCTACAGCATCAGCACCAAGAGCATCTCTGGGAGAACTGAAGTTTCCATGAGAGCAGTTGTGAAATCCTGTGTGATGGATGATTGGAGAAAGCGGACGGGACACCGAGCAGAGCTGTAGTGCTGAGAGTTATACTTTATTGAATGATGGCTGTAAATTTAGACATCATAAAGCATGTAGAATGGTAGATATATAGCAATTGCCAGTAAATGCCATAGACTAGAGTGCAGGGAGAGAGGCCAGGAGAATTAACGGACTGATCCCCAGAATAAACAGAGATGGAATTACATCCAGTCTATGGATTGTTCTTGGTGTCTCGCAATTTCACTTATGTAATTAAGACCTCTTTTTTAATTTACTTTGCCATTTTTTAATATAAAATGGTCTCTTAGAATCTAAAAGACACCCGGTATATATCAAACGTCTGTATACTCCTATTGGAATTACTCTGTTTGAGGCGCTTTAAATCATGATAAATTGTGGTAGATTTTTCCATGAAAACAAACTAGCAGTCACTGAAATTAAATTAAAAAAAACAAAGAAATTGAAAGAAAATGTTCAGAAAAAGACAAATGTTAAATTCTCCAGTTCTTTAATTATGAGCATCTCTCAAATATTATTTTGAACCAGGGCTTTTGTTTTTTAAAGGGATCGTCTCATCTTATGTAGTGATGACATATTTCTAGGATATGCCACCACTTTCTTATTGTTGGGGTCAGGCCTGTGGAAATGGTTGCAGTGCTGGTGTAGCCAGGAGGCCACCACCATGAGGACTTGGGAAGTGTGTTAGTGTGCCACACTGGAATAACGTACTATCTGCACCCCGTATGGCCATGCAGGTTCTTCATAATGATTGCATATTGTACTATACCAAGTGTTCAGGGTATACATGTTTAATACCTAGTTTGGAAAGGCACCCCTGATGAAGCTGTAATATACAGCGATACATGTGGAGTTCTATTCCTAGCACAATGTGATCTTACAGCTCTTTCTATTGAGAGGGTGATAATACATTACTGTTTATTAATTTCGCAAATATTTGTATGTTAAGGTGCATTTACTCTTGACATTTTTTGTGGAACTCAAGAATCCTTGTTTTGTGGTAATATACCAGTGTAAACTATCTGCCAAGTAAAAGGCTTTCCGGATGCATTCCAGAGGATTGGTGCAGCGCGGGAGAAGTCTTGGAGTCGGGAGTGGGAGGTGCGGATTAGTGCAGAGGTTAGTTGAAAGTCGTTTGCAGAGCGCAGCAGTCGGTTAGGCCGATAGATAGAAATGGGGGAGGAGATGTAGGGGGGTGCTGCACTGTGGAGGGCTTTGTGGGTGAGAACCAGTACTTTGAATTGGATCCTATAATGAATGGGCAGCCAATGTAAGGACTGGCGAAGAGCGGACGCGTCCGAGTACCGATTAGCCAGATGGATGACCCTGGCTGCTGCATTCAGTATGGACTGGAGAGGGGAAAGTCGAGTAACTGGGAGGCCAAGTAATAGAGCGTTACAGTAGTCCAGGCGGGAGTGGATCAATGCTACAGTGAGGGTTTTTGTTGTTTCCATGGTGAGAAAAAGGCGGATTCTAGAGATGTTCTTTAGGTGTAGGCAGCAAGAGCGGGCAAGAGATTGTATATGGGAGTTGAAGGAGAGATTGGTATCAAACATAACACCTAGACAGCGAGCCTGCTGCCGGGGTGTTATTATGGTGCTGCCCACGGAGAGGGAAATGTCAGATTTAGGGAGGTTAGTAGACGGCGGGAGCAGAAGGAGTTCAGTTTTGGAGAGGTTGAGTTTCAGATAGAGAGCGGACATGATGTTGGAGACTGCGGACAGACAGTCAGTGGCGTTCTGTAGTACAGCGGGGGTAAGGTCGGGGGATGACCTGTATATTTGTGTGTCATCAGCATAAAGATGGTACTGAAAGCCAAATCCGCTGATGGTTTGTCCGATTTGGGCCGTGTAGAGAGAGAAGAGAAGGGGGCCAAGGACTGAGCCCTGAAGTACCCCGGCAGTGAGACGAAGAGGAGATGAAGTGAAGCCAGCGAACAAAACACTGAAGGAGCCGTCGGAAAGATAGGAAGAGAACCAGGAGAGGGCAGTGTCCTTAATGCCTAGTGACTGGAGCCTAGACAGTAGGAGACGGTGGTCAACAGTGTTGAAAGCTGCAGAAAGGTCGAGAAGAATGAGCAGAGAGTGGTCACCGTTACGTTTTGCTGTCAGAAGGTCATTGGTCACATTGATGAGTGCAATTTCTGTTGAATGTATGGAGCGGAAGCCGGACTGTGAAGGGTCTAGGAGGGAGTGAGTGGAGAGGTAACGGGTAAGGCAGGAGTAGACCAGGCGTTTCAAGAGTTTAGAGATGAAGGGGAGATAGGAGACTGGTCTGTAGTTATTTGTGCAGGATCGGTCGAGAGGGGATTTCTTTAATAATGGAGTAATGATAGAGTGTTTGAAGGAGGATGAGAAGATGCCCGAGGAGAGGGAGAGATTAAAGGGTTCTATTTTGACCTCATTGGTCCCCATGACTTGCTTCCAAAATGCATCCAACTTGTTTAGTTGTTCTTTTGCATATTTATTATGCTGAATTTTATTGTGAGGACGCAGGAGAGGTTTTATTCTCATATTCTTTTCCATGAAGGCCATATTTATGCAGGTATCTCTGAATAGTAGAACAATGTACAACAACTCCAGAGTCTGCTAAATCTTTTCTGAAGGTCTTTTGCAGTCAAGCGAGGGTTCTGATTTGCCTCTAGCAATCCTATGAGCAGCTCTCACTGAAATTTTTCTTGGTCTTCCAGACCTTATCTTGACCTCCACTATTCCTGTTAATTGCCATTTCTTAATTTTTTCCTCTAATTTTACTCTCATGTGACTTGTTAATCATGTGTTCAATTGTTTTGACCATTTGATTGGTTGCCTGTCGCATATATATAACCCTTCATGCCTTTTAATTAATAAATTGCCACCTGATGAAGACGGTTTATCGTCGAAATGCATTGTGGGCTTAAGAAAATACCACCTTGTCCTTGTGTTCTTTGCGCTCCTTTGACCGTTTTCTACATTGTCCCAAATCTTTCTGAAGGTCTTTTGCAGTCAAGCGAGGTTTTGATTTGCCTCTCTAGCAATCCTATGAGCAGCTCTCACTGAAATTTTTCTTCCAGACCTCATCTTGACCTCCCCTGTTCCTGTTAATTGCCATTTCTTAATTACATTTCAAACTAAGGAAAGGGCAGCTTGAAAACACTTTGCTATCTTCTTATATCCTTCTCCTGCTTTGTGGGCCTTCACCATTTTGATTTTCAGAGTGGTAGGCAGCTGCTTAGAAGAACCCATGGCTGATGTTTTTGGCATAAGTTTAGAAGAGGCTGGGTTTTATAAAGCAGGCATCCACTCTGCCTTTCCTAACGATGATAGTGAACAAGCCGTAATCATAACAGGCTAATTAAGGTCTGAAAACTTGGTCAACGTTATCTGAGCACACAAATCTCCAAGGGTGCCCAAACATTTGCATCTGCCCATTTTCCTTTTTGTAATTTTTAAAATGTCAAAGATGAAAATAACTTATGGCCTACAATACAAAGGAAATGTGTCATTTCATCTTCAACTTGCTTAACTGTTGACAATAAGCAATTTTGACCAGGGGTGCTCAAACTTTTACATGCCACTGTATATATCAAATCATTGTGGAGCCTTTTTATAATCATACACTATGAAGGGGTCACATTCTTTTTGTATCCCACTTGTGTGTTTTTTCTTTAAACTTTCTGCTAATCAGATTTTTAGGGTGCTTACTATTGCCCCAATTGCCTTTGTGCCTGTTTTTTTTGTATAGTTTTGCATTTTTTTTTGTTTGCACCCAGTTCCTTATTCTAGTTGCACATTTTTTAATTCTATTGTATATGTGCTCACCTGTTTGTTTTTCCGCATTGTTGGTAGAATTTAGCGATTCCAGATGTTTTTCTCCGGCTCATCAATTGTGACTTTTTATAAAGTCGCAAAATTTGACGCAACTGCACTACCGTGCCTCCAGTGTATTTTTAAGTACGCCAGTAATTTGATGCAATTTTTAAATATTACAAAAGTATTAAAAAACAGTAGATTTCAAAAGTGCTTTTTCTAAAGCATTAGCCAAGAATATCCATCAATGAATATAAGATTAACCCTTTAAGTCAACCTAATTCAATGTCGTCTGTTCATTTAATTATGAAAGAATTGCTGTTTTTGTTCCCTTGTTTTAAAGCTTTGGTGCTAAACTGAAGAGTCGTTATAAGGTTTCTAAGTGTAGACATTATTACCCCTGTATACTGTAGAAATTGTGATGAATGAGTGAGGGTGCAATCACTTTTCTTTAAAGGGAATCTGTCAGCAAGTTTTTTCTACCTGATGTGAGAGCAGCATAATATTAAAACGAGACCCTGATTCCAGCGGTGTCACTTAGTTTACTGGGTGTAGCTGTGGTGACATAATCAGAGCTTTTAGATGTAGCTTGTAGCAGAGCTCAGAAAGCTAACCCTGTTGCCACCACAGCTTTCTGTGTACATTGTCTATTGATAGTGAGCTACTTATCAGAGGAGTGGGTGTGGTCGGATCAGGGCTCATGTGCACTCTAGTCCAGGCAGTGATAATCTCCTGCTGATAAAACCTTCATTGTATTGAAACAGCACCCACCCTAATAAGTGACACATGCCGAAAACTGTGTCTCAGCCCCGACCTCAAGCTGACCTCAGATTATATAGCAAAAACCTGCTGATCATTTCCCTTTAATGCTTACTGCAGAGTTTTCCATTGGGAGAGCGTTGTACAGACTTACCCCGTGGCGTAGCCACTCATTAATAATCATGGCCTCTATAGTCACTCCACTTCTTTTATATTGAGGAGGGCTCCTTAAATATATTTTAAAATACGAGGACATAATCATAAGGTGGCAAGATTATTTCAATTTCCGTAGCTATGTTATTGGTGAAGGATAACATGCAGAGTATTGTGCTGGTTAAACCGAACTTCCAATACCACATCTGTCTTGGAAAAAGGACCTGGGAGGGGGTGACATTCCGAGTGCTGCTGAAACCGGCATGACATGAGCTCTGGTGTCCCTCCACATGATTCAGCAGCCCTGGTATGGCACAGCTCTGCAGCTCTTAGAACACACTGTGCTATTTCCTTTAGAACAGTAGTCTTATGTTGTTTCCTTTTCTGGATAACTTATATACTTTTCTAACATTCTCTGTTTTTTTTACCTTTCTCTTGCTTTTGTTTTAATGCTGATTTTATCAGCTATGAAAAAAAAAATTGTC
Source organism: Oophaga sylvatica (assembly GCA_033576555.1). Classification (NCBI taxonomy): domain Eukaryota; kingdom Metazoa; phylum Chordata; class Amphibia; order Anura; family Dendrobatidae; genus Oophaga; species Oophaga sylvatica. The sequence continues at coordinate 460,146,216 of JARQOD010000001.1, forward strand.
AAATAGCTTCTTGCCCCCCATGCTGCCCCTTTCTCCAGTCCTCAGATAGATTAAGGCTGCCTCTCCCCGTCTGCTGCTTACCTACACATTACTGGTCAGTACAGCCACCCAAGGTGACTGTTATCACTTAATTAAATCCTTGCACGCTGAGATGAAAAAACAACAGTGCTCATTCATTCATAACCTGAGGAGAGAGGCCTGTCCTCCCTCCTCTCTCTGCCTCATTCCTCCATTCCCTCCCTCTGTTTCTGCCTATCCCTTGCCAATTCTCGCTCTACCTCTTATTTCACTCTGGCAGGGAACCCTGTGCACGGTTTTAGTTCTGAAGACATCATGTGACACATCTTGGCTCAGTCTTTACAAGTTCCGATCATCCTTTCTTGTCGCTGTCCCATTGTTTTTAGTTGCTGCTGTCACTCCTATCTCTTTCTGCCATTCTTTTCATTTTATTCTCCTTTTTTATTAATATCTGTTAATCTCTCCATGCTATTCTCTGCTCTCTTAGGTGACTCTTGACATTTTTGCTCCTTGATCTCTCCATTCTGCGCAGATATTTTTGCATTCGCTTTAGCACTCGCATATATGCAGACAATCTTCTCTGGCAGCTTCTTGCAGCTTAAGCCGCTTGTATAGCAACAGCTGATTAACCAAAGTAACAGGCTGTAACACATAAATCCATTGTACTTCTCACAGTAACGGTAACCGGTGTGCGTGTAATGTTGAAGAATTGGGTTAGACACGTATGGCAGCCACAAAGGGGCACATATAAGTCCTGTAACAATTTATTAGTCATCATCTTTTGGAAGTAGTGGTCCTCAACCTCCACCTTGCCTACACGTCATATAAGTTACATTCCGATATAGCTCATCCACTGGTGCCATAAGGGAAAGGATAGACAATTGCAGGAATTGGGGCCTTCTAAGACACCTGTAGAAATGTAGACATGTTTGGATTGCCGTTTGTGAAGGTTCACCCCATGGAATGTGAGGATTAAGATCAAAGAATTGGGTACAACATGTGATACCTTTCCATAGATAATTTTCCTGTACTGAAAATATTTTGGCACACAAGTGATGAGAGCAGGTAGAATCTTGGTGTATAGTTTTACTGTAATCCGGCCCATGCAGAACAGAAAAAAGCCAACGTTTCGGCCATAAAAGACATTTGTCAAGTTATATCTGTATGTTGGGGTGGTCGGAAGATCTGAGTGATGACGCAGCTAGTTCCGCATCACTTGGATCTTCTGACCACTTCACATACAGGTTTACCTTAACAGAGGCCTTATACAGCCAAATTGTTGGCTTTTTTCTGTTCTGCATAGGTCGGATTATAATAAAATTACCGTATACACCAAGATTCTACCTGCTCTCATCACTTGTGTGCCCAAATATTTTCAGTACAGGAAAATTATCTACGGAAAGGTATCACATGTGGTACCCAATTCTTTGATCTTAATCCTCACATTCCATGGGGTGAACCTTCACAAACGGCAATCCAAAAATGTCTACATTTCTACAGGTGTCTTAGAAGGCCCCAATTTCTGCAATTGTCTATTTTTTCAATTATGGCACCAGCGGATGAGCTATATCGGAATGTAACGTATATGACGTGTAGGCAAGGTGGAGGTTGAGGACCACTACTTCCAAAAGATGATGGCTAATAAATTGTTACAGGACTTATATGTGCCCCCTTGTGGCTGCCATATGTGTCTAACCCAATTCTTCAACAGTATTTTTTGCTATTTAATGACAGAGTCATTCTTCTGAGCACCTCCTCTCAATGACAGTTAGAGCGAGCTTATCTGTTTTTCGATAATTTTTCTGTAGACGATCTTTGAATACTATGACAAAGACAAATGCATGTGGATGTGACAACTTTGGAAGCGTTAATGCTACACCTCGACATTTCAGACCAAATCGGAAATAATACCTGTGTTGGTGAAAATGATTGCAAGTAGAATTGAAAATATGCATGAATGATAAATGGTGTATTTCATCAGCATATTCATGCCAGTCGCAGTTGACCTTGATTACTTTGTGAAGTGGACTAGCATTGAAAGCAAAAATTTTTTTCTTCTTACGTACAAATACAGAAGTAGAGAAATGTCTGTCTAGCAGAGGAAAATTTACATTGGAAAAAAGTATTTTAAAATTAGAATATATAAAGATTCCATTCCTTGGTAGTTTTGTTTTCATTGGACATGCAATTAAGAGTACAAATTCAAGCCAGTAGAATTAATGAATTGCCATAATCAATTCCTCTGTATGCTGTTTGGTAGCGTCGTTCACTTGCAGGCAGCAGGCATTCATTACTCTAGTCCTTTACTTCCTCCCTGCTGATATTAGATGGATGGCCGGATCCAGAAAACTGGGATGATTTTTTTTCTTGCTTATCCGTGTGCAGTCTGTATACAATCCGTTTTTTTACAGCAGCTATTAATGATTTACAGGACCATTTACAGTTTACTATGTTACAGATTTGCAACATATCCGTAATAGTCGGATGCTATGGCTCCGTATGGCAGTTGATTTTTTTTGCTATCCATAGACTTGAGTGGGTGAGTCTCATCCAATATACGGAAGAAATTAGTGCAAGCTGCAGTATTTTGGGGCAATGCAAAATCACTCGTCTGCACTGCCCCATTGAATATTATTAGTCCGAGTGTGGTACATTTATTTCACGGACAGCACTCGCACAAAAAATACGTTTGTGTGAACGAGCCCTAAACTGAATACAAGAAATAATAAATGGAAGCAGCATATCAAAAATAGTTCAAATTAAAGGACTTTTAATAGTCCATGTGGCGACATTTTGGTTCATAGTGTGAACCTCTCTCAAGCTTGGCTCACACTATGAACCGAAACGCCGCCATATGGGCCATTAGAGTCCTATAGTTTGCACTATTTTAGGAATGCTGCTTCCTTTTATTTCTAGATAGATGAATAAAAATAGGGCACATTTTTCCAGTATCCATGAAAAAAAATATGTCTTTTTTTTTTTTTTTTTAGGATGGTGATATTTGGGCAGGTCATTGTGAATGCATTTCTCATCATTTTTCAGCTCAAATGCTGATATCATGCTGGGAGAAACAGTGACCAGAGACCAGATTTTGGCTTTTCTGTATCTGTGACATTGCAGACAATAATAAATAACTACGGTACCTCATATTAATGAATTAGGATAATGATAGGTTTTCACCTTAAATGGCATAGAAAGGAAAAGCTTCCAAAAGGTTTTGTACAGGAGAACCAAAAAGCACTGTTAGGTCGGTGTCACACTTGCATGTGTGATGCGAGAAACTCATGCTGCCGCACACTCCGGTCCGAGTGCCGGCGGCAGTGCCGGGTGTTGATGCGAGAGACTCGCATCACACATGCAAGTGTGACACCGGCCTTAGGGTATGTTCCAACGGTCAGTAACCGGCAGTACTTTGGACGCAGCACATGTCCACTCTGTCCAAAGCGCTGCCGGCTTTTGAACGCAGGTGATTCCTCGTGTTCATTGAACCGTGTGGAATCACCGCATCAAATACATTGTACGGGGACATTTATCTTGCGAAGACTGTGCAAGATAAATAGACATGCTGTGGTTTGGAGAGATGCGCTGCATGTGTGTGTCCGCAGAGAAGCCGGAGGCGGCCGTGCACACATAGTGGGCATGGGATTTCTTCAAATCCCATCCACTATGCTGTAACATCTGGCCGCTGCAGGTTTGACGCTGCGGATGCACGCAGCCAGGGCCGGCTCCAGGTTTTTATGGGCCCCCGGGCGAAAGAGTCTCAGTGGGCCCCTTTAACATAGACCCCGATTTATGATGCACAGATATACTGTAGAGAAATATGGGTATAGTACAATGCCAAACACTTCTCTTCTTCCATTACATAAGTGATATCTATTGTAAGTTCTACAATAGCTCAGAAACCGCCAAATCCTCACAGCGCACAGTATAGACTGGACAGTACAGTCCTCTATACAATATTATGGGCACCACATAGTCCTTCATACAGTATTATGGGCCAAATATAATGCTCCATAAAGAATATTGGACCCCAAATAATGCTCCATACAGGATACTGGTACCCATATAATGCTCCATACAAAATATGGAGCTCTCCTCTGCACTGTGCTGCGTTCTGCGCTGTGGAAAGACTCCCCATCATCATCGCCTCCCCATCATCATCATCATTGCCTCCCCATCATCATTATCATTGCCTCCCCATCATCATTGCCTCCCCATCATTATCATCATTGCCTCCCCATCATCATTGCCTCCCCATCATCATCATCATCATTGCCTCTGGCTCCTCACCACCATCACTGCCTCCCCCCACCACCATCACACATACAGCACCACACACAGACAGCACCGCAGCACTCTCTCACATACACACACTCAAAGCACCGCACTACATACACACACACACTGATACACACAGACACACACACATCTCACCTGTCCGGCGTCCGCGCTCTCTCTGCCACAGCCGGCCGCTGAATAATGACGTCATTCAGCGGCGCTGCTGTGAGAGGAAGCGCGGGCACCCTGTAGAGGGAGCCTGGCGCTGCAGATTGCGGAGGCACGGGGAGAGGTGAGCATTGTGCCGGGCCGGCTGCCGGGGCCCTGAGCAGGTGGGGGGGGCCCAGTGGCAACGCTGGCACCGCTCTCCTCCGCTGATGGGCGCCGGGGTGCCCGATGGCGAGTGGCCCCCCCCCCCGCCTGCTCAGGGCCCCGGCACTTGCTCGGGTATGCCGAGTGCTGATGCCGGCCCTGCACGCAGCGCCCAACCCGCAGTGTTTACTGACTGTGGAAACATACCCTTACATTTGTGCTCAAAAGTTTACATACCCCAGCAGAATTTGTTCTTTCTTGGCCTTTTTCTCAGAGAATATGAATGATAACACCAAAACTTTCTCCACTCATGGTTAGTGGTTGGGTGAAGCCATTCATTGTCAAACTACTGTGTTTTCTCTTATTAAATCGTAATGACAACCCAAAACATCCAAATGACCCTGATCAAAAGTTTACATACCCTGGTGATTTTGGCCTGATAACATGCACAGAAGTTGACACAAATGGGTTTGAATGGCTACTAAAGGTGACATCCTCATCAGCTGAAATACTGGACTCTCTGAAAACTAGCGGTATGGCTGTTTCAAGATGCACAATAAGGAGGCACTTGAAGAAAAATGGGCTGCATGGTTTGATCGAGTTGCCAGAAGAAAGTCATTACTGCTCAAATGCCACAAAGTACCTCACCTACAAATACACAACAGCACAGAGACAAGCCTCAAAACTTCTGGAACAAGGTAATTTTGAGTGATGAGACCAAAATTGAACTTTCTGGCCACAATCATAAACGTTACATTTGGAGAGAGGTCAACAAGACCTGTGATGAAAGGAACACTATTCCTACATTTGGATATTTTGGGTTGTCATTATGACTTAAAAAGAGAAAACACAGTAGTTTGACAATAAATTGCTTTACCCAAACACCAACCATGAGTGGAGAAAAAGTTTTTTTGTGTTATCCTTCATATTATCTGAAAAAAGGCCAAGAAAGCAAAATTACTGTCGGTGTATGTAAACTTTTGAGCACAAATGTATGTTCTTATTTTCCAATTAAGATGCTTGTTAAGATATTCAAAGAAATCTCATTCTGGGAAATAATATTACTGTTACTTCTTCATTCACCAAAATTAATATATATTACCTACAAAGATACATTACTTATATATTCCCAGCAGCTGGACTGTAAGAGTCCCAATACCCAATGACTGAATGGCTGGGGAATCACAGACCGGAGGCAGGCGGAGGGGTCCAGGAATCACAGACCGGTGGAAGGCCTGGGGAATCACAGACCAGAGGCAGGCGGAGGGGCCCAGGGAATCACAGACTGGAGGCAGGCGGAGGGGCCCAGGAATCACAGACCGGTGGCAGGTGGAAGGCCCGGGGAATCACAGACCAGAGGCAGGCGGAGGGGCCCAGGGAATCACAGACTGGAGGCAGGAGGAGGGGCCCAGGAATCACAGACCGGTGGCAGGTGGAAGACCCGGGGAATCACAGACCAGAGGCAGGCGGAGGGGCCCAGGGAATCACACAGACTGGAGGCAGGCGGAGGGGCCCGTGGAATCACAGACCAGAGCAGGCGAGGGCCGGATAACAGACGAGGCATGCGAGTGGCCCGGGGAATAACAGATCAGAGGAAGGCGGAGGTGCCCGGGGAATCACAGACCAGAGGCAGGTGGAAGGCCCGGGGAATCACAGACCGGAGGCAGGCGAAGGGGCCGGGGAATCACAGACCAGAGGCAGATGGTGAGGCCGGGGAATCACAGACCAGAGGCAGGCGGAGGGGCCAGGGAATCACAGACCGGAGGCAGGCGGAGGGGCCCGGGGAATCACAGACCGGAGGCAGGCGGAGGGGCCCGGGAATCACAGACCAGAGGCAGGCGGAGGGGCCAGGGAATCACAGACCGGAGGCAGGCGGAGGGGCCGGGGAATCACAGACCGGAGGCAGGCGGAGGGGCCCGGGGAATCACAGACCGGAGGCAGGCGGAGGGGCCCGGGGAATCACAGACCGGAGGCAGTCGGAGGGGCCGGGGATTCACAGAGTTCTCGATAGGTGTACCCTATCTTACGTGAGATAAGACCCTATTGCGCTTTTGTGTCTCCTGTCTTCTATTTGTGTATGTAAGGAGCAGAGGCAGGCGGAGGGGCCCGGGGAATCACAGACCGGAGGCAGGCGGAGGGGCCCGGGGAATCACAGACCAGAGGCAGACGGAGGGGCCCGGGGAATCACAGACCGGAGGCAGGCGGAGGGGCCCGGGGAATCACAGACCGGAGGCAGGCGGAGGGGCCCGGGGAATCACAGACCGGAGGCAGGCGGAGGGGCCCGGGGAATCACAGACCGGAGGCAGGAGGAGGGGCCCGGGGAATCACAGACCGGAGGCAGGCGAAGGGGCCGGGGAATCACAGATCGGAGGCAGACGGTGGGGCCCAGGGAATCACAGACCAGAGGCAGGCGGGGGGCCCAGGGAATCACAGACCAGAGGCAGGCGAGGGGCCGGGGAATCACAGCCAGAGGCAGGCGGTGGGGCTAGGGAATCACACACTGGAGGCAAGGGAAAGGGTCGGGCATTCACAAACCGGAAGCAGGTGGATGGGCGGGGCATTACAGATGGAGGCAGGCGGAGGGACCGGAGAATCACAGACGGGGAGGAGAAGACCCCGTGTACAGTCTGGCCCCTGTGCACCAAAATCTAATTAGCTGAAAACTTCAAATGGTGATTAAATAGGAACCACAACGTGGATATCTTCTCCAAAGGCATCAATGTAATCAGTATTACAGCGCCATTACAATCATGTCTTATATTTTACATTACAAAATCGTGCTGACAGGTTCTCTTTAAACAGGATTGGCACGACTGCCTAGTCGAAAAGTCTTCAACAAACCACTTTACATGCTGTTTAAAAAAAAAAAATCTTATGTTGTTGTAGCCTTCCTGTAGACTTTATTAATGCCACCTTATCAAACTTACAGAACTAGACATGGATATTGCTAGATCTGTATCAGCCTTTGATATTTGCACATAGCTATAAAAGAACTCTATAAATCTTATGGACCGTAAGGTTTAATATTCTAATATTATGCTTTTGCTTATATAGTGCTATCTTATTCCCCAGCGTTTTACATACATTATCATCACTGTTCCCATTGGGGCTCACAATCTAGATTCCTTATCAGTATGTCTTTGGATTGTGAGAGGAAACCAGAGTACCTGAAGGAAACCCACGCAAACACGGGGAGAACATACAATCTCCTTGCAGATGTTGTCCTTGGTGGGATTTGAACCCATGACCCCAGCTCTGCAAAGCGCCAGAGCTAACCACTGAGCCACCGTGCTGCCCACCGTCCCTTCTTGAGGATAATCTGTGTGTAACTAGCGCCTATCATCGATATATAGCATGTTGATCAATACCAATATTGAGCGGCAGTCCCAATACTGAGAACATGGCATACCCCAAACTTACTTACTGGCATACACCGGTCTAAATGAATAAAAAATTTACAACAATCCCTAGGGTTTGTTTGTACTACAGACTCTCTATACCCCATCCCAGAATTTTCAGTACACCCGAGCTTAGATACTCCAATATACTCTCAAATATTTAAGGTTAATTTTACTTCACTATAATTCTATAGTTTCCTGTGTGTTTTGACAGTCAATGTTGTCCTCTGACCAATTTTGTATCTAGCCATTGCTTTTTTATAATATTTATGTATTCCTCCGTTACTTCTATCCAAGAGTAGCAACAGAGAATATCTGTCAGGAGCCTTTTCAAAGACCACAAAAAGTCTTATTTTTTTCTTGTCTAAACTGTTGTCTTTCACTCAGAGGAACATGATCCCGTCCCAGTAATGAATCCGCTGTAGTGGTTGCCTCAGTGTGTTCCTGTGTTAGGTTCCTTCAGGCCAGTTGAGCGATTGTGAATGGCTACATAAACCCAAATACGCACCTGGTGAACACTGCTCAACTTAATGTATTATCGTATTGTAGAATATCACTGTCTGGTCATAGCCGGAGAACTCTTTTGTTAAATTCTATTCCCTCCTTGGGACATATATAGAGTTTGTCATTTACCTTTTATAGGTTTCAAAATGGCAAATTTGCCTACTTATTCATCATTGTGGAAACAGGCGTCCATGTCACTGACCACTAGATAGATCTCCTGTTTACACCTCAGTGCTCGTTTTCACCTTTGTGTTGTCTTTTCCATTTTTCCCTCTGATGTGGAACAGAAATGGCAGAGGAAAACTAGTGTCAGAACTGAGCCCATAGCTTTCCACACGATGTCCTCACTCACCTGGTGAATTGGTTGTTGTTCTGGATTTGGCATCAGTTGTGTTCGGCTTCTACTTAAAGAAGCACTCCTCCCATCAAAATTTTTATCTATCCTCTTAATATATTGTAGTAATCGTATTATATAGCACTGTGTACTTACAATTGCTCATTTTGCCTTTCTACCCAGCTAATTCTTCTCTTTTCCATTAGGTTTATGACATCACATAACTAACCCCTTTCTTCCATCTGACGTACTATTCCGTCCATGTGACCTGGGACTTAATTCCCAAGGACGGAATAGTACGTCATACGCGATCAGCCGCGCTCACAGGGGGAGCGCGGCTGATAGCGGCCGGGTGTCAGCTGATTCTCACAGCTGACACCCGGTACTATGTGCCAGGAGCGGTCACGGACCGCTCCCGGCACTTTAACCCCTGGCACACTGCGATCAATCATGTTCTCAGCGTTCCGGTGGCATAGGGAAGCATCGCGCAGGGAGGGGGCTCCCTGCGTGCTTCCCTGAGACCCTCAGAGCAACGCGATGTGATCGCGTTGTTCAGTGGTCCTCCTCCCTGCAGGCCCACAGATCCAAGATGGCCGTGGGGTCCTGCAGGGAGGTTTCTTGTCAGTGCCTGCTGAGAGCAGGCGCCCGCAAGCCTCCTGCACTGCCTGCCAGATCGCTGATCTGACAGAGTGCTCTGCAAACTGTCAGATCAGAGATCTGACACTATATAGTGATGTCCCACCCTGGGACAATGTAAAAATGTAAAAAAATGAAATAAACATGTGTAAAAATATTTTTTAAAAATCCCTAAATAAATAAATAAAAAAATATATATATATTTCCCCAATAAACACATTATTATTATGTAAATAAAAAAAAAACAATAAAAGTACACATATTTACTATCGCTGCGTCCGTAACGACCCGCCCTATAAAATTGTCCCACTAGTTAACCCCTTTAGTGAACCCCTTAAAAAAAAGGCAAAAAAACAATGCTTTATCATCATACCGCCGAACAAAAAGTGGAATAACACGCGATTAAAAAAACGGATATAAATAAACATGGTATCACTGAAAACGTCATCTTGTCCCGCAAAAAACGAGCTGCATATAGCATCATCAGCAAAAAAAATAAAAAAGTTATAGCTCGCAGAATAAAGCGATGCAAAAATAATTATTTTTTATATAAAATAGTTTTTATTGTATAAAAGCGCCAAATATATAAAAAAAGGCACAAATGAGGTATCGCTGTAATCGTACTGACCCGAAGAATAAAACTGCTTTATCAATTTTACCACACGTGGAACGGTATAAACACCCCCCAAAAGAAATTCATGAATTGCTGGTTTTTGTTTATTTGCCTCCCAAAAATCGTAATAAAAAGTGATCAAAAAATGTCATGTGCCCAAAAATGGTACAAATAAAAACGTCGACTAGTCCGCAAAAAACAAGACCTCACGTGACTCTGTGGGCCAAAATATGCAAAAATTATAGCTCTCAAAATGTGGTGATGCAAAAACTTTTTTTTGCAATAAAAAGTGTCTTTTAGCGTGACAGCTGCCAATCATAAAAACCCGCTATAAATAGTAAATGAAACCCCCCTTTATCACCCCCTTAGGTAAAAATAATAAAATTTAAAAAATGTGTTTATTTCCATTTTCGCGTTAGGATTAGGGTTAGGGGTGTGTTGGGGTTAGGGTTGGAGTTAGAATTGGGGGGTTTCCACTGTATAGGAACATCAGGGTCTCTCCAAACGCGACATGGCGTCTGATCTCAATTCCAGCCAATTTTGAATTGAAAAGTCAAATGGCGCTTCTTCCCTTCCAAGCTCTGCCGTACGCCCATACAGTAGTTTTCCCCACATATGGGGTATCAGCGTACATTTCTTCCTGTTACCATTGGTAAAATAAAAAAAAAATGGATCTGAAGTAAACATTTTGTGCAAAAAAGTTATATGTTCATTTTTGTTAAACATTCCAAAAATTCCTGTGAAGCACCTGAAGGATTAATAAACTTCTTGAATGTGGTTTTAAGCACCTTCAGGGGTGCAGTTTTTATAATGGTGTCACTTTTGGGTATTTTCTATCATATAGACCCCTCAAAGTGACTTCAAATGTGATGTGGTCCCTAAAAAAAATGGTGTTGTAAAAATGAGAAATCGCTGGTCAACTTTTAATCCTTATAACTTCCTAACAAAAAAAAAATTTTGGTTCCAAAATTGTGCTGATGTAAAGTAGACATGTGGGAAATGTTATTTATTAACTATTTGTATGACATATTTCTCTGTTTTAAGGGCATAAAAATTCAGTTTACAAATTGCAAAATTTTCGCCATATTTCCATTTTTTTCATAAGTAAACGCAAGTTATATCGAAGAAGTTTTACCACTATCATGAAGTACAATATGTCACGAGAAAACAGTCTCAGAATCGCCAAGATCCGTTGAAGCGTTCCAGAGTTATTACTTCATAAAAGGACAGTGGTCAGATTTGTAAAAATTGGCCTGGTCATTAACATTCAAACCACCCTTGGGGGTTAAGGGGTTAAATACAGACTAGCTGAATCCTTTTAAGATCTATGTAGAAACAGGAGGTCAATTTTCCCTCCATGAGTCATCCCTGCAACAGACTTTGGCAGGTGGAGGAGGGAGCAGCTGAGTCAGAAGCTGAAGAGGGAGATGACTCATGCAGGTAAATGAGCCTTCTGTTCCTACATAGAGCTTAGAAGGATTCAGCTAGTTGGTTTTTACATAGAGCTTAGAAGGATTCAGCTAGTTGGTTTTTAATCACATGATGTCATAAACCTAATGGAAAAGAGAAGAATTAGCTGGGTAGAAAGGCAAAATGAGCAATTGTAAGCACACAGTGCTAGAGGATATAAACTTTGTTAGGAGTGCTTCTTTAAAAAGAAAAACAAATGATACATATAATCCCAGCCCTACAAACATGGATAACCACCCGTTTAGGAGCTCTCATGGTTGTCTTATTTATTGGTGATATTTAAATAATTTTCTGTTTCTTGTTGGCCGTTCATTTTGCCCCAGGATCAGACTCTGGGGCACAAATCTGTGCTAGAGTTTTGTGCCTCTGCTCGTGCTCCCTCTTCGGATGATTTGCAGAACTTTCTAATATCTCATTTTTCAACGCCAGGGTTTTATGCATTTGTCTATGTATTACTGTCTTTGCTTTTCCAGTGTACATTGTCTATCACTTTATGTATAGCTGTGCTCTCCTCTTGTGTACCACACTTCCCCTTTCCCCTTTTTCGGCAGTCTCCTGCGTGTTTTCCTGCCTGTTTTCCTCCCTTCCTCTCCGTTTGTGACTGTCTCTTGTTCTTTTCCCCGCAGTCTCTGGACGGATTTGTATTTGCACTAAACCAGGAGGGAAAATTTTTGTACATTTCGGAGACTGTGTCCATCTACCTTGGCTTGTCTCAGGTGAGTGTCCCTCATCTGTCTCTTCACACTCGGAGCATCATCATTTATCTGTCATATGCATATGTATTTTTTTTTCTCGAAAAAATGACAAGTGCGTATGAAATCTTAGCGTTACCAAGTGTATTAAAATGAGAAATTGTCAAATGTCAATATATTTTGGGGCGTTAAATAAACATTTAATGGTTAGCGATATTTTATTTTTTTCTCACTATTATTAATGGCCAGTTTGCAAAAAAGTAAAAGGTGATTGTCGGCATAAATAATAACTTACCGGAATCTACAAGTACGTGTCAGTGGCGTATGCCGAGCGGAGGTATACATTTTGTGGGCTTCATGAATATTGATGAGACGGCAGCTTATCAGTTCATTAAGTATTGAGGCGGTGATGCCAGCAATGTCTGGGGTAGAGTTTTCTAACCTTTTTTACTATGGGGAACTCCTAGGATGAATATTCATATTTTGAACTATGGATCAGAAAAAGATAATAGGAGGGAGCACGATTCAATCACTTCTGTCTTATTATTAAGGGATTTTATTATATTTTTCCGCTGCCCATAGAGAAAATGTCCGCACATGTCACCTACTTGTCACATTGTAGTGCCATACAAACGACTCCGCACTCCTTATTGGGGTTTTGTCCACATGCTGCCTAGTATTCCTTTGTACATGCCACAATAGTCTCCATGTAGCAGTGTCCCGTTAGGTTCATCCATCGCTAGATCACCACGGCATAGTGCCAGTGACGCCATCTCGAGGCTTAAGTCCTCACGGGGTATGATGACTACCAGAAGATGATGAAGAGTCAAATGTTTCACCCATATGTTTTATCCATATTCAGTCCAGAAAATGGCTCCTTGTTGTATGTAACACCTCCATGTGCTACTTCTATGTCTCCTCCATGTTTTAAGCATGCCCCTTTTATCACGTTTATTACCTCTTTGTGTACCATATGCACTTGTTCTTTCCACATGGTCAAGTTTCAAGTGGACTTTCTTAAATATATATAAGTATTATTATTATGATCTTCCTTTATTGAGAAAATGTTTTTTACGTAGCATTTACATGTATATGACGGTGCCTGAGCAAGATGTACTGACCACTTAGATGGTGATGGCACTTGTGTACTTCCGCCCCCGTCTTACCTGGAGTTCATTAGTGATGTGTATTTGTGATTATCGCATATTGATGAGGCGTTTCAGGGTGAAGCCGTGGGCATCACCCCATATTAATGCACCGCTCTCCTCGTCTCGGTGGGTTCTTGCTCTTTGCCTGATGTGACCTTGGAGAGGGCAGCAGTGTGTCCCTGGTGTCCTATTATCGGCTGTTCCTGGCCAAGCCGTGTGCCGTGGGATCTGACACTGTCACTGCTGTCTGCTTACCTATCCCATTAAATAAGATCGGGTAGAGAAATATCTGTGATGCATTTTAATATCCCTGAAATAAGAAAATGGGATCCAAAGTCCCACCTGCTTATCTTACATGACACTTCCCGCAAGAGCAAGCATTTATTCTCCAATACTGAGTGCAGGAAAATATTTGGAAGATTTTTTAGTTTAGTTTATTTTTTTTAGTCCTTTCTGTCTACTTGTATTGTTATTTTACATAATTGCCATTTGATGTTTTTGTATTATTGCTAATGCATTGACACACTATGGAGCACTCCGGAGCATTGCTCCAAGGAAATCTCAGAACAGTCTCAATTAGGTTGTGCGGAACAATCTGCCACTTGCACAACTGTGGTTTGTGTGCAGAGTAATGTACACGTAGTAATGATCTTCTTAGTACGCTGCAGCTATAAAGGTAATGCAGCGATAATCCAGCTGCATGAATTATATCATGATTCTGCAGAGACGGTGCTGCTCAGTACTGCTGGTGTCTTAAAGGGCAATGCACGTACTGACCCATCTCCAATGGCCAGACACATTTCTATATTTTTCGTTGCCGTTTTATGCATATTTTACTCTTATATGTAGTTATGTTATATCAAAGTTAAATAAATCCCTAATAATAAGCAGCAAATAAAGAAACACGCTGCTCTATAGTGTAGATTACTGCTATTTATGAAAGAATACTTTTATTTTTACAACCAAAAACATGTAGATCATTTTTAATATTTCATGAAAGTGAAGTTGTAATGACCAGTCAGATGAGCACTGTGATATTGTGTAATCCCGCAATGAGCAGATTATAATCCTGCAATGTGATGATGGATTGGTTATAAACTAGTAATGTCATGGAGAGCAGCAAAGTGTCCCTGGTGTCCTATCAGAGATTAGTAATGTGATAGAGAACAGAACATAATCCAGCAATGATTAATTATTTATTATGCTGATGTATATAGCGCCATCACATACCACATCATCATCACTGCCCCCAATGGGGCTCACAATCTAATTCCCTATCAGTATGTCTTTAGAATCTGGAGGAAACCCACGCAAACACGGGGAGAACATACAAACTTTTTGCCGATGTTGTCCTTAATGGGATTTGAACTCACGACCCCAGCGCTGCAAAGTGACAGTGCTAACCAGTGAGCCACCATGCGATATGATTACTAATTTAGCAATGTGATAGTAAGCAGGTTGTGATTACTAGTGATGAGCAGAGGCGTTATCTGACCATGCTCGAGCGCTAATAGAGTATCTTTGGTGTGCTATAACACTATGTTCGAGTCCCCGCATCTGCATGTCTCGCCGCTGTTCGACAGCCGCAACATATACAGCTCTGGCAAAAATTGAGACCACTTTCAAATTTTCAGTTTGTCTGATTTTTTTCTTTATAGTATATTTTTGAGTAAAATGTAAATTGTTCTTTTAGTCTATAAACTACTGACAACATGTCTCCAAATTTCCAGGCAATAAATTTTGTATTTTTTTTCTGACAAAGAAAAATGGTCAAAATTAAAAAAAAAACCAGTGCTTTCAGACCTCAAATAATGCAAAGAAAACGAGTTCATTATCATTTAGAAACAACAATACTAATGTTTTAACTCAGGAAGAGTTCAGAAACCAATATTTTGTGGAATAACCATGATTTTTAAAAACAGCTTTCATGCGTCTTGGCATGCTTTCCACCAGTCTTTCACACTGCTTTTGGGTGACCTTATGCCACTCCTGGTACAAATATGTAAGCAGTTCTTCATTGTTTGATGGCTTGTGGCTATCCATCTTCCTCTTGATTACATTCCAGAGGTTTTCAATGGGTTCAGGTCTGGAGATTGGGCTGGCCGTGACAGGGATTTGATGTGGTGGTCTCTTAATTTTTGCCAGATCTGTATATGGAGTGTCTGTTTGTTAGACAATCCCTGCATGTGTTGCGACAATCCCTGCATGTGTTGCGGCTGTCGAACAGCCACGAGACTTGCAGCCACGGGGCTTGAACATAATATTCGAGCACGCCAAAGACACTCTTATTAGCGCTCGAGCATGATAACACCTTAACTGAGCACGTTCGCTCATCACTAGTGACTAACCATGACTCCACATAGGAGACAGTTGGCCATTTAGACAACAGCATTGCTTTACTAGTTCCTGTTCTTTTTCACGTAAAGTTTATTTGCACCTGTACTGCTCATTGTTAGCGTAGTTGGCAATGTTTTAAAGGGATTATCTACTTTTGACCACCATTTTACATGTTATTGTATTACTTATTTTACATTGACTCCAAGGCTAGGCGTATTTTTACTCTACATGTATCTATATGCATTTTTATCTTTACTATTTCACTACTGAAAATTTGAAAAATATTTGGGGGTGATTTATCAAGCTGAGCGAGTGCCAAAAAGTGACTTTCTTGGCTGTACCAGATCTATTTTGTTTGAGACACTTCCTCTTCCTTACTTGACAATATGGCATGGAGTGCATCTCAGCTAAAGGGTCAGTGGCTTAACATGCAATGCTATGTACCAAGAATATAAAGGTGCTTCTCACAAAATTAGAATATCATCAAAAAATTAATTTATTTCAGTTCTTCAATACAAAAAGTGAAACTCATATATTATATAGAGTCATTACAAACAAAGTGATCTATTTCAAGTGTTTATTTCTGTTAATGTTGATGATTATGGCTTACAGCCAATGAAAACTCAAAAGCCATTATCTCAGTAAATTAGAATAAATAAACTAAAAACACCTACAAAGGCTTCCTAAGCGTTTAAAAAGGTCCCTTAGTCTGTTTCAGTAGGCTCCACAATCATGGGGAAGACTGCTGACTTGACAGATGTCCAGAAGCCAAGTCATTGTCACACTCCACAAGGAGGGTAAGCCACAAAAGGTCATTGTTAAAGAAGCTGTCTGTTCACAGAGTGCTGTATCCAAGCATATTAATGGAAAGTTGGGTGGAAGAGTGGTAGAAAAAGGTGCACAAGCAACCGGGATAACCACAGCTTGAAAGGATTGTACTAAGATTTTTGCCAACTTGCTTACTAAAGTAAGCCAACTAAAAGGTGATGTTAAGCATTTTATGCCAAAAATAAAAAGTTGCAACACGTACAATAGTTGCAGTTTCACTTAAATGTTTCCAAATTTTTAATAAGTGGACAGAGATTAGCGATGGGGCGTGGACTAGCACTGCCAGATAGATTCACAATCATTTAAGCCACAAAAGTAGTAATAAATTATAGCAAAAAGGGACAAAGTCCCTGACTGGAGTACAGTTTTTGTCTCTAGTGCATAACGAGTTCATTAAGAGCTGCACTCCTCTTAGTAAATTTGGCACACCTTACTTTTGTACAGCAGTATAAGATGCAGCTGTAGAAAATGCCAGTCTTGATCAATTCCCTCTTTCACAAGACAGTCTAAAAGTGCTACAGATTTATCAAACAGCCTGAATCAATAAGCTAAATCTGTCGGATTTTAACACTGACGTCCCCCATGCATATGGGACTAATGTTGGCTGAACCCACTGATATCAACGGATTCTGCCGACAGTCTAATATGGGGACGCCAGACTGATGATTGTCAGAAAAGTTAAGGATACGGGCATGTCTGATTTTCGACAGCCGATCCTATTGTTCTCTGTGAGATAAGCTGCACTGGAGATGTGTGGCAGCAGCTCTCTCATAGAAAACATGGGAGAGACGGACGAGATTTCTGTTAACTGAACGATTGGCTGACCAATCGTTCATTCGACCCATCGTTTAGCTAACTCATCGTTTAGCTGACCCATCATTTAGCCGACCCATCGTTTAGCCAACCCATCGTTAGCCAATCCATCATTTAGCCAATCCATCGTTTAGCCAATCCATCGTTTAGCTAATCAATTGTTCAGCCGACCTATCGTTCAGCAGACCCATCATTCAATTGACCCATTATTTAGCTTACCCATTATTCAGCTGATCCATTATTCAGCTGATCCATCGTTCATCTGACCCATCGTTCATCTGACCCATCGTTCAGCCGACCCATCGTTCATCCGACCCATCATTTAGCCAATCCATCATTTAGCCAATCCATCGTTTAGCCAATCCATCGTTTAACTAATCCATTGTTCAGCTGACCTATCGTTCAGCAGACCCATCATTCAATTGACCCATTATTCAGCTGATCCATTATTCAGCTGATCCATTATTCAGCTGATCCATCGTTCATCTGACCCATCGTTTAGCCAATCCATCGTTTAGTTAATCCATCATTCAGCTGACTTATCGTTCAGCAGACCCATCATTCAATTGACCCATCATTTAGCTCACTCATTATTGAGCTGACCCATCGTTATACCGACCCATCGTTTAGCCGACCCATCATTCAGCCAGCCATACACATCTAAGGTGTGTGGGAGCTTAAGCTTGCACTGTCTAAAAATTGTTTGTGATGTTAGCTTTAGTCACAGTCTGTATTTAGTCAGCTGGTCAGTCTTGATAGCAGCTCATTTTCCTCAATGCATTGGGAACAACTCTTCCTGCATGCAATAACTCTATATTACATGTCCCATAAGGCAATGCACCATAGAATACCATACACAGGCATTAAGTCACCAAGGAATGGTGGGAGGTTTTAGCTCTGAAGACTATAAAATCTACAACACAACTCCAAACTATACTACTAAAGACGATGCTCAACATTAAACAACCACTTACTGCCAAAAATATTTGCCGGTCAGCATTCAATTAATAGCCCGTTTACACAGGCAGACCCGCTTCAGATGCGCACTGAATGATCAGTAAAACATCGATCAGACCACACAGGCTAATTGGCAGTGCTGGTCCTGTTTACACAGGATTATGTGCTGCTGAGAAAAATAATCTTTTGTACAAGCCAAGCGATAATTTCATCCAATAAAGGAGCAATTTGCTCATTCATTGGGTGATCGGCAGCCTGTTTACACTGCATGATTACCAGGAGTATTATGTTCACGATGATGATGTAGGATAAGTACAAGAAAAGTTATGCAATTTGTTTACAAGGTTTTTCTTCTGTTTGGAAGCTGACATGGAATTCATAGGTAAACAGATACTTTATGCAGAACAAGTGATGTTCTTCTGTAGGAACTTCAACATTTTATGGAATCAGCTGGGGTCACTTAGGCAGCCACATAGTAGTGAAAGTCCATTAGTGTGATGGTCAGCAATAAAGGAGTCCATTAGTGTCTGGAGAATGGGTAATATGGTTGTCCTGCTAAGTGATGCACTGCACTTTAGAGACAGTCAAGCTGAATGAAAGAGGACAGAGAATATAATCAATAACTTGTAGTAGGAAGCGCTGGTCTGTGCTCGCTAAATAGATTTGAAAAAAGAAGGGAATGTGGGCAATGTCCTGTAGTTTTGATGCTTGGTAGGAATTTGTCTACACATGGATTGCTGGTACCACAAGAATTTGGTGTCTTGGACAGTGTTATCATAATTAATATACAGCTTATAGAGCCATGGTTATGTTGACCTGAAAGCTGGTTTATAGATATGTAATTTTTTTCTCTTTTACCTTGTGAAAGGCGCTGAAACGCGTTGGTGTGAATAAAAAATCTTACTTCTACTCTTTGGTTCTCATCCTTACCGTGAGCTTGCAGAGTGTGATAATCTCATCTTTGCCAGACTATTGTTTGGATGATGCTGACTTCCAGCCACAGGGCTGCAGCTAGAGCACATCAGGCTTTTCCAGGTGTTGTGTCCTTACACACCCTTACAGGTGACCGCTACCATCACCCTCACCTCCATCTGGCTCCCAACGGTACTGCCCTATCAGTGCACATTTGTCCTTTCCAAATCTTCCCAGTTTATAGATATGGACATAAATGTCGATAGCTGATGGCATATCTTGGATTGGCAATCTTTGCAGATCTGTCAGATTGTAGGGGCATCTCCTGTGTACAGCGCCCTCTTCAAGGCACTCATAAATTTTCAATTGCACAACATGAAACCACTCTTTTGTTGTTTTGGAGTCATGCATAAGGTTGTCTTCTTGCTGAAAGTAAAGTTCCTCTTCATCTTCAGCCTTTTAGCAGAGGCCTGAAAGTTTTAATGCAAAATTGACTGATATTTGGAACTGTTAATAATTTTTTCCACCTTAACTAAAGACTCAGTTCCAGCTGCCAAAAAACCGCCCTAAAGCAAATGCTGCCTCCACCGTGCTTCACTCTGGGTATGGTGTTCTTTTGGTGATGTACAGTGTTGGCTTTGCGCCAAACAGACCTTTTGAAATTATGGCCAAAAAGTTAAATCCTTTTTAACCCATACAACTGCAGAAAACTGCACATAAGGATGTGTTCACATTTGCATCCATCATTAACAGAAATTATAATGCTATGGCATCCATAGCCTGCCAACAATGGAGGTGACAAGTTACAATGGGATTCATTGGCTTTTGCTGTGGTGTATGTTGTTTTCACAAAAATATAGCAATATATGACCGATTTGTGACAGTGTCTCCGACATAGAACAAAGCCTAATACTCAACACATGCACCCAGAGATCTCCGCACGCAGTGACCAAATTTATCCACCAACAAATATTGATCCAGTGGATCCCAAGGTAGCATCTTATTACTGCTGTATTGAGATACTGCACATTGCTATAACTTTGATTTTTCATGTCCCAAACTGATGCACTTTTTCTTGTGCAGCCACATACTACAAAAATATGTGTATTGTGCTGTCTTTTTGTTTCTTTCCCAATGGCTTTCTATGGGGAGCAAATGCAACACTTGCGCAAGCTGAATGTTTGCATAGACAGAATTTACAAACACAATGTGAATAGAGACTAATATTATGGTATCACTGTGCTGTTAGAATAATTTCTGCTGCACCAAGTGCCATGGCACGGGTCGTAACTGCAGCATAACCTGAATGAACACAAGGCACGTGTAAAACATTTTTCCAGACTTCCAGTAAGCGATGTTGTGTAAGTGACTAGTTGGTGAGAGTGGTCAGCATAAATGTTGGAGATATGAGGCCAGTCCAGCAGATTGACTGCGAGAGATAATCAAGCGGGTCCCGTAATCTGGGTTTTAGCTTCACGCCTAGATGCAAATCGAGCCTGCCTGTCAGTGCATTGGCATTTGTCTGTAATTGAGACGTGTGTGTTTTCCTTGTTGAACAGATGGTTGAGCGTGTGTGCTCAGGGAGCTTGCTAAACTATTGCTGCCTTCCCTGGGCCAACACAGAACCAGCTCCTGGGTCCCCGCCACAGGCAGAGGCTTCTATGCCAAGAGAGCATATGCCCAAAGAAAGCCTGGTGCTTTCTGGGAATTGACACATCTGGAATATCTAGGGTACTGCCATAGTCAGATCCTAATCTGTCGGGAAGCTAGTCTTTGTACGTACATACAGTGGGAAAAATAAGTATTTGATACACTGACAATTTTGCAAGTTTTCCCACCCTCAAAGAATAGAGAGGTCTGTAATTTGTATTGTGGGTACACTTCAACTGTGAGAGACAGTCTTAAAAAAAAACAAACAGAAAATCACATTGTATGATTTTTAAATAATTCAATTGCATTTTATTGCATGAAATAAGTATTTGATCACCTACCAACCAGCAAGAATTCTGGCTCTCACAGACCTCTTAGTTTTTCTTTAAGAAGCCCTCCTACTCTGCACTCATTACCTGTATTAATTGTACCTGTTCAAACTTTTTACCTGTATAAAAGACACCTATCTACGCACAACCAATCACACTCCAACATTTCCACCATGGCCAAGACTAAAGAGCTGTCTAAGGACACCAGGGACTAAATTATAGACCTGCACAAGGCTCAGTGAAGAGAAGGCGAGAGCAGATATTAAATTGTGGTGATTATTGTTACAGGGCTTTTCCACCACTTTTATATTGATGACCTGTTCTTGAGGTAAGTCATCAACATCAGATCATGGGGGGGGAGCCAAAACCAGTCATCTCCACTGATCAGTAGTTTGCAGCAACGGCAGAGGCTGGATGTAACCAGTGTACAGAGCAGAACATCGCCAGTGTGTTACCCTGTCTGGGAGCCCCAGCCGGGTACTGCAGATCACCAATTATGAACAGAACTAATCTGCCATACTCATCAGTGGCCACGAAGCAGTGTGACTGACTGGTGATGTTCTGCTCTGGCTTGTGTTGCTATCGATGGAGGTGTTGAGTGTCGGAATTGGACCCCCATATGTTTGATATTGATGACTTACCTCAAGGATAGGTCATCAACATCAAGGTTGAATAGATATACGGATTCACTGCTGCAAAAAAATAAATAAAAAAACATACAGTGGGGGAAATAATTATTTTGATCCCTTGCTGATTTTGTAAGTTTGCCCACTGACAAATACATGAACAGTCTATAATTTTAAGGGTAGGTTAATTTTAACATTGAGAGACAGAATATCAAAAATAAAATCCAGAAAATCACATTGCATAAATTATATAAATGTATTTGCATTTTGCAGTGAGAAATAAGTATTTGATCCCCTACAAACCATTAAGGGTTCTGGCTCCTACAGACCAGTTAGACGCTCCTAATCAACTCGTTACCTGCATTAAAGACAGCTGTCTTACATAGTCACCTTTATAAAAGACTCCTGTCCACAGACTCAATTAATCAGTCAGACTCCAACCTCTACAACATGGGCAAGACCAAAGAGCTTTATAAGGATGTTAGGGACAAGATCATAGACCTGCACAAAGCTGGAATGGGCTACAAAGCCATAAGTAAGACCCTGGGTGAGGAGACAACTGTTGGTGCAATAGTTAGAAACTGGAAGAAATACAAAATGACTGTCAATCGACATCGATCTGGGGCACCATGCAAAATCTCACCTCGTGGGCTATCCTTGATCATGAGGAAGGCGAGAGATCAGCCTAAAACTACACGGGGGGAACTTGTTAATAATCTCAAGGCAGCTAGGACAACAGTCACCAAGAAAACTATTGGTAACACATTATGCTGTAAAGGTTTAAAATCCTGCAGTGCCTGCAAGGTCCCCCTGCTCAAGAAGGCACATGTGCAGGCCCGTCTGAAGTTTGCCAATGAACACTTGGATGATTCTGTGAGTGATTGGGAGAAGGTGCTATGGTCAGATGAGACAAAAATTGAGGTCTTTGGCATTAAGTCAACTCGCTGTGTTTGGAGATAGAGAAATGCTGCCTATGACCCAAAGAACACCATCCCCACTGTCAAGCATGGAGGTGGAAACATTATGTTTTGGGGGTTTTTCTCTGCTAAGGGCACAGGACTACTTCACCGCATCAATGGGAGAATGGATGGAGCCATGTACCGTAAAATCCTGAGTGACAACCTCTTTCCCTCCACCAGGACATTAAAAATGGGTCGTGGCTGGGTCTTCCTGCAAGACAATGACCCAAAACATAATAGCCAAGGCAAGAAAGGAGTGGTTCAAAAAGAAGCACATTAAGGTCATGGAGTGGCCAGCCAGTCTCCAGACCTTAATATCATAGAAAACTTGAGGAGGAAGTTGAAGCTTCGAGTTGCCAAGCGACAGCCTCAAAATCTTAATGATTTAGAGATGATCTGGAAAGAGGAGTGGACCAAAATTCCTCCTGACATGTGCTCAAACCTCATCATCAACTACAAGAAATGTCTGACTGCTGTGCTTGCCAACAAGGGTTTTGACACCAAGTATTAAGTCTTGTTTTCCAGAGGGATCAAATACTTATTTTTCACTGCAAAATGCAAATAAATTTATATAATTTATACTATGTGATTTTTCTGGATTTTATTGTTGATATTCTATCTCTCAATGTTAAAATTAACCTACCCTTAAAATTATGGACTGTTCATGTCTTTGTCAGTGGGCAAACTTACAAAATCAGCAAGGGATCAAATAATATTTCCTTCACTGTACATAAGCCATATAAAATGCATGATCCATCCGAATGTCAGTATAATCCACAAGCAAGAAAAAGACATACAGTGACATGTAAAAGTTTGTGCACTCCTGGTCATAATTACTGTTATTGTGAATAATTAAGCAAGTTGAAGATAAAATGATCTCCAAAAGAGATAAAGTTAAAGATGACACATTTCCTTTGTATTATATATATACAGTACAGACCAAAAGTTTGGACACACCTTCTCATTCAAATATTTTTCTGTATTTTCATGACTATGAAAATTGTAGAATCACACTGAAGGCATCAAAACTATGAATTAACACTTGTGGAATTATACATTACACTTTACAGAAAAGTGTGAAACAACTGAAAATATGTCTCATATTCTAGGTTCTTCAAAGTAGCCACCTTTTGCTTTGATTACTGCTTTGCACGCAGAAAAGGTGAACGGATGGACTCTACATGCCTGGTTCCCACCATGAAGCCTGGAGGAGGTGGTGTGATGGTGTGGGGTGCTTTGCTGGTGACACTGTTGGGGATTTATTCAAAATTGAAGCGGTGGAGCGGTCCAGCTCACCCCAAACCATCTCGATTGGGTTCAGTCTGGTGACTGTGGAGGCCAGGTCATATGGCGTAGCACCCCATCACTCTCCTTCTTGGTCAAATAGCCCTTACACAGCCTGGAGGTGTGTTTGGGTTCATTGTCTTGTTGAAAAATAATGATGGTCCAACTAAACGCAAACCGGATGGAATAGCATGCCGCTGCAAGATGCTGTGGTAGCCATGCTGGTTCAGTATGCCTTCAATTTTGAATAAATCCCCAACAGTGTCACCAGTAAAGCACCCACACACCATCACACCTCCTCCTCCATGCTTCACGGTGGGAACCAGGCATGTAGAGTCCATCCGTTCACCTTTTCTGTGTGCAAAGCAGTAATCAAAGCAAAATGTGGCTACTTTGAAGAACCTACAGTCATGGAAAAAGTTTTGAGAATGACACAAATATTAATTTTTGCAAAGTCTACTGCTTCACTTTTTCTAATGGCAATTTGCATATACTCCAGAATGTTATAAAGAGTGATCAGCTTAACAGCAATTACTTGCAAAGTCAATATTTGGCTAGAAAATAAACTTTATCCCCCAAAACACATTTCAACATCATTGCAGCCCTGCCTTAAAAGGACCAGCTAACCTCTTTTCAGTAATTGCTCCATTAACACAGGTGTGGGTGTTGATGAGGATATTGCTGGAGATCAATCTGTCATTATTAAGTAAGAATGACACCACTGGACACTTTAAAAGGAGTATGGTGCTTGGCATCATTGTTTCTCTTCTGTTAACCATGGTTATCTCTAAAGAAACACGTGCAGTCATCATTGCAATGCACAAAAATGGCCTAACAGGGAAGAGTATCGCAGCTAGAAAGATTGCACCTCAGTCAACAATCTATCGCATCATCAAGAACTTCAAGGAGAGAGGTTCCATTGTTGCCAAAAAGGCTCCAGGGCGCCCAAGAAAGACCAGCAAGCGCCAGGACCGTCTCTTAAAAGTGTTTCAGCTGCGGGATCGGGCTACCAGCAGTGCAGAGCTTGCTCAGGAATGGCAGCAGGCAGGTGTGAGTGCATCTGCACGCACTGTGAGGTGGAGACTCTTGGAGCAAGGCCTGGTCTCAAGGAGGGCAGCAAAGAAGCCACTTCTCTCCAGAAAAAACATCATGGACAGACTGATATTCTGCAAAAGGTACAGGACTGCTGAGGACTGGGGTAAAGTTATTTTCTCTGATGAATCCCCTTTTCGATTGTTTGGGACATCAGGAAAACGCCTCATTCGGAGAAGACAAGGTGAGCGCTACCACCAGTCTTGTCTCATGCCAACTGTTAAGCATCCTGAAACCATTCATGTGTGGGGTTGCTTCTCAGCCAAGGGAATCGGCTCTCTCACAGTTTTGCCTAAAAACACAGCCATGAATAAAGAATGGTACCAGAATGTCCTTCAAGAGCAACTTCTCCCAACCCTCCAAGAGCAGTTTGGCGATCAACAATGCCTTTTCCAGCATGATGGAGCACCTTGCCATAAAGCAAAGGTGATAACTAAATGGCTCAGGGAACAAAACATAGAGATTTTGGGTCCATGGCCTGGAAACTCCCCAGATCTTAATCCCATTGAGAACTTGTGGTCAATCATCAAGAGACGGGTGGACAAACAAAAACCTAAAAATTCTGACAAAATGAAAGCATTGATTGTGCAAGAATGGACTGCTATCAGTCAGGATTTGGTCCAGAAGTTGATTGAGAGCATGCCAGGGAGAATTGCAGAGGTCCTGAAGAAGAAGGGTCAACACTGCAAATATTGACTTGCTGCATTAACTCATTCTAACTGTCAATATAAGCTTTTGTTACTCATATGTTTGCAATTATTATACTTCTATCTGTGATAAAAACATCTGTCAAACACACATAAAAACCAGAGGGCAGCAGATCATGTGAAAATATAATATTTGTGTCATTCTCAAAATTTTTGACCATGACTGTAGAATATAAGACATATTTTCAGTTGTTTCACACTTTTTTGTAAAGTGTGATGTATAATTCCACATGTGTTACTTCATAGTTTTGATGCCTTTAGTGTGATTCTACAATTTTCACAGTCATGAAAATACAGAAAAATCTTTGAATGAGAAGGTGTGTCCAAACTTTTGGTCTGTACTGTGTATATATATTAGTAATTTTTTACATTTTAAAAATTACAAAAAGAAAAATGGGCTGCTGCAAAAGTTTGGGCACCCTGCTTGGTTAGCACCTAGTAGCACCCCCTTTTCCAAGTATCCAGCTTGTAAATGCTTTTTGTAGCCAGACAAGACTGTTTCAATTCTTGTTTGATGGATTTTCATCCATTCTTCTTTGGACAATTCTTACAGTTCTGTGAGATTCCTGGGTCATCTTGCATGAACTTCTATTTTCAGGTCTAGCCACAAATTTTCAATGATGTTCAGATCAGGGGACTGTGAGGGCCATTGTAAATCTTTCAACTAGAGCCTTTTCACCTTTTGAGGTACTCTATTGTGGATTTTGACATGTGTTTATGATCATTATCCATTTGTAGAAACCTTGGTCAAAGTTATCTCAGCGCACAAATCTCCAAGGGTGCCCAAACTTTTGCATCAGTTCATTTTCCTTTTTGTAATTTTTAAAATGTAAAATATGACAATATATATTTTTATTTGCCTAAAATACAAAGGAAGCATGTCATCTTTAACTTTAGCCCTTTTGAAGATAAATTTATCTTCAACTTGCTTAATTCTTCACAATAACAGTAATTTTGACAAGGGTTGCTTAACCCCTCTCTGCCATCAGACGTACTATTTCGTCCATGTGACCCTGGACCTAATTCCCATGGACGGAATAGTATGTCATGGGCGATCAGCGTAGCTGATCGCGGCCGGGTGTCAGCTGTATATCACAGCTGACACCCAGCACTATGTGTCAGGAGCGGTCACGGACCGCTCCCGGCACATTAACCTCTGGCACACCGCGATCAAACATGATCGCGGTGTACCCGGAGCACAGGGGAGGATCGCGCAGGGTGGGGGCTCCCTGCGCGCTCCCCTGTGACCCTCAGAGCAGCGCGATGTGTCGCGCTGTTCCGAGGGTCCGTCCTCCCTCCAGGTCCCCGGATCCAGTATGGTGCCGGGGTCCTGCAGGGAGGCGGCTTCCTCAGCGCCTGCTCTCTGGAAGCCTGCAGCGATGCCAGAGCGATCGCTGGTGTGACAGAGTGCTGTGCACACTGTCACACCAGCGATCTGATAAAATACTGTGATGTCCCACCCTGGGACAAAGTAAAAAGTAAAAAATAAAAAGTAGTAAAAAAAATCATAAAAAAAAGATATATATTCCCCAATAAATTCATTTCTTCCTGTAAATAAAAAAAAAACAATAAAAGTACACATATTTGGTATCGCCGCGTCCGTAACGACCCCCCCTATAAAACTGTCCCACTAGTTAACCCCTTTAGTGAACCGCTTAAAAAAAAAAAACTAAGCAAAAAATCAATGCTTTATCATCACACCGCCGAACAAAAAGTGGAATAACACGCGATCAAAAAGACCGATATAAATAAACATGGTACCGCTGAAAACGTCATCTTGTCCCGCAAAAAACGAGCCGTCATACAGCATCATCAGCGAAAAAATAAAAAAGTTATAGCTCGCAGAATAAAGCGATGCAAAAATAATGATTTTTTATATAAAATTGTTTTTATTCTATAAAAGCGCCAAAACATAAAAAAATGATATAAATGAGGTATCACCGTAATCGAACTGACCCGAAGAATAAAACTGCTTTATCAATTTTACCACACGCGGAACGGTATAAACGCCTCCCCCAAAAGAAATTCATGAATTGCTGATTTTTGTTCATTCTAACCTCCCAAAAATCGAAATAAAAAGCGATCAAAAAATGTCACGTGCTCAAAAATGGTACCAATAAAAACGTCACCTCGTCCCGCAAAAAATAAGACCTCACATGACTCTGTGGGCCAAAATATGCAAAAATTATAGCTCTTAAAATGTGGTGATGCAAAAAACTACTTTTTGCAATAAAAAGCGTCCTTTAGCGTGACAGCTGCCAATCACAAAAACCCGCTATAAATAGTAAATCAAACCCCCTTTATCACCCCCTTAGTTAGGGAAAAATATATAAAATTAAAAAAATGTATTTATTTCCATTTTCCCATTAGGGTTAGGGTTGCGGCTAAAGTTAGGGTTAGAGTTGGCGCTAACGTTAGGATTAGGGTTGGGATTAGGGTTAGGGGTGTGTTAGGGTTAGGTTTGTGGTTAGGGTTGGGACTAGGATTAGGGGGTGTTAGGGTTAGGTTGGAGTTAGAATTGGGGGGTTTCTGCTGTTTAGGCACATCAGGGGCTCTCCAAATGTGACATGGCGTCTGATCTCAATTCCAGCCAATTCTGCGTTCAAAAAGTCAAACGGTGCTCCTTCACTTCTGAGCTCTGCCATGCGCCCAAACAGTAGTTTACCCCCGCATATGGGGTATCAGCGTACTCTGGACCGCAAGAGTTATTGTGCAGTTTGTCCTATTTCTCCTGTTACCTGTTATGTTTCGGTAGCTGAGGAGTGCAGGTAAAAAAGGCAATACACCAGAGCAGTTGGAATCTATGAGATTGCAGTACCCTGACTAACCACCACAACTAGAGGCAGCCGTGGAGGTTCCTACGTTGGTCCTAGACGCCTCGTCACAGCCTGAGAAACTAACTACACCTAAAGATAGAAATAGGAAAGCTATCTGCCCCGGAGCAGAACCCCAAAGATAATAGAAAGCCCCCAAACATGTAATGGCGATTAGACAAGAGGAAATACTGACACAGAAAGAAAATAGTATGAGCAAACGCTGGGGCCCAAACTATCTAAATAGAAAAGGATAGGAAGGGTACTTACTGCAATCTCAGAAAACCCTGAAAAACACCAACTCTACTAATTTCAAAATCACCTGAGATCACACGACCTCTACCACCTAAATTAGTTCTCTGGTGTAACAAAATCAAAACAGCAGCCACTGAAAAAACTGGAAAAAGCAAAAGTACAAACATCAGTGGCTGAACTAAACTGAGAGGGCAGAAGCCCCCGGAGGGGACCCTGAAGGCCCCCAAAGAAGTGCAGGACAAAATGCAAAAACACAGCAAAAACACAAAAGAAGCAAAAGTCTTATCTGTAAGCAGGAGATGCAGACACGACACAGCAGGCTACAAGGGAAACTGGAATGAAGGATTCAGACCAGAACAATTGATCACCGGCAACCCTGATGGGAAAATGACTCCCTTATATAAGACCAGTCAGTAACACCTGATTCCCAGTCCTCACAATCCTCACTAGCACCGCTTGTAACCACCAGAGGGAGCCTCTGCTCAGAACTCATCTCAAACCCATTCACAACAGTACCCCCCCTTGAGGAGGGGTCACCGAACCCTCATTTGAGCAACCAGGTCGGTCAGGATGAGTTCTATGATACGCACGGATAAGTCTCCTAGCATGGATGTCCGAAGCAAACACCCAAGAATTGTCTTCCTGACCATAACCTCTCCATTTAACCAAATACTGGAGTTTCCGTCTAGAAAAACGAGAATCCAATATTTTCTCAACCACATACTCCAGATTGCCCTCAACCAAAACAGGGTCAGGAGGCACAGCATCAGGAACCACTGGCTCAACAAACCTCTTCAACAAGGACTTGTGGAACACGTTATGGATCTTAAATGTCCCTGGAAGAAGCAAACGAAAAGAAACAGGATTAATAATCTCCATGATCTTATAAGGTCCAATGAACCTAGGCTTAAATTTAGGAGATGCTACTCTCATAGGAATATTCTTTGAGGACAACCAGACCAAGTCCCCCACTTTAAACCGAGGACCATCAGTCCTATGCCGGTTAGCAAACCGCTGGGCCTTCTCCTGAGAGAGGGACAACCTCTCCACTACCTGGTCCCAAATCTGTTGCATACGCTCCACAACAGAGTCAACACCTGGACAGACAGAAGCCTCCGTCTGTCCTGAAGAAAATCGAGGGTGAAACCCAGAATTACAGAAAAACGGAGACATCAAAGTGGCAGAGCTAGCCCTATTATTAAGAGCAAACTCAGCCAAAGGCAAAAAAGAGACCCAGTCATCCTGATCAGCAGACACAAAGCATCTTAGATAAGTCTCCAATGTCTGGTTTGTTCTCTCAGTTTGACCATTGGTCTGAGGATGAAATGCCGAGGAGAAAGACAATTGAACACCCAGTTTAGAACAAAAAGTCCTCCAAAATCTGGAAACAAACTGGACTCCTCTGTCAGACACAATGTTCTCAGGAATGCCGTGTAAACGAACCACGTGCTGAAGGAACAACGGCACCAATTCAGAGGAGGAAGGCAACTTAGGTAATGGCACAAGATGTATCATTTTGGAAAACCTATCACAAATTACCCAGATGGTGGTCATTCTCTGAGAAACAGGAAGATCGGAAATGAAATCCATAGAGATATGGGTCCATGGTCTCTTGGGCACAGGCAATGGCATCAACAAAC
>JARQOD010000001.1:460176920-460256296 GCA_033576555.1 Oophaga sylvatica
CCCCCACCAAAAAAATTCCAGGAACCCCCTAAATAGGTTTAAGCATCCCCTTCTGGTCTGGGTAGGAAAATGTTGAAGCGTTTGTTACCTGTTAAGGGGATCCTTCCTGTTTTCCCGGGCTACACCACTCCCCCGGAGGAGCAAGGTCACTGTCAACCGAACGCCGGGTGCCACAAATACTTACCTTTACCATTCCTATGGCCGCAACCCCTCTTTATACACAATCTTACTTCTGTAAGTCAAGTGAAAACACTGCTGCAATCCATAACCTCTTTGTGCTGTCTGGGCCTGTGTGTGCTGTTGCACGCAGACCACTGGCATTGGTTGCCATGGGTTTTTCCTGGCGGCATTCACTGCCAGAAACAGGTAGAGGAATTAAAACACCTCTGGCGTCGCATGCCATGTACTACCAATGGATCATACTATACAGCTAAGAGATTACCCTTAAATCCTCCCCCAAGTCAGGTATGCCATTGACCCCAATACACTAATAAGTCCAAAATTTTCCCCTTTTTCCCTCACACATACCCCCTGGAGGAACGGGGTTAAACACGCATCGGGCATTTTTTGGGGATTTTTTTTTCTCTTTTCCAGTACACAAAGGGGTAAAACAATTGTTCATTCAAAAGACAGCTTGCCCGCAAAAAAAATAAGATTTAATACCTTTAATTTATGGCACATCATTCTTTTTGAATTCTGACTATCAATCTTTGCCCCTTTTTCCTGTTATTAGCTCCAAATCTTCAGATCGAGAAGGATATCTCCAGTTACACGCTCCTCAGGTCACCACAGATTTTCAATTGGATTCGGGTTGGGCTCTGGCTCACCATTCCAAAACTTTGATCTTCTGGCGAAGCCTTCTTCTGTAATTTGGAAGTATCTATAAGTAAAACCCCAACTTTACTTTTTAGCAGAGGACAGAAGGTTTTGATGCAAAATCGACTGATATTTAAAACGGTTTCATAATTTCCTCCACTTGAAAAAAGCTTCAGCCACCTGCCGAAAAACTGCCCCAAACAAGTACTGCCTCCCCAGCTTCATTGGGTACGGTATCTTTTGTGATGTGCATGTTTTTTTTTGCTCAAAAATACCTTTGGAATTTTTGGCTAAAACGCAACATGGTCTCACCCAACCATAACACGTTGTCACCATGCTTTTGGCAGACAACGTGTCTTGGAAAAACATAGCTAGGTTTTGAAAGTTTTTCTTTTTAAAAAAAAAGGCTTCAAACTTGCCACCTTACCCCTCAGAACCAGACATAGAAGAATATTGGAGATTGTTGCCGCATCAGTACAAAAAAGAGTGCCAGAATGCCTGCCACTCCTTTCATCTTCTCGGGCCTTTTGCCTTCTTCTTGCTTTTCATCAATGTTTTGACATCCCTAGGTAATGCCCCCCCCTGATGTGCAAATTTAAAGTCACTGCAAAACACCTCAATCGGGGCGGTGGAGTCGGTAAGCCAAACCAACCACTCCGCCTCCTTAATTTTCCTTCCCCTTGCTCACTGGCACCACGACTCCAAGCACTGCCCTACATAAAGGCAACAATTCATCTCCACTAAAAGCCGAGATCCTTTGAAAGGAACAAATAGACATGGACATTTCATAACTTTCCAAAATTAATTATGACAATATTTACAGCAAAACCTGCTTTTTAAACACTGCCCCAAATATTAATATTTAGAATTTGGATCTGCCATTTTATTCCAATTTCCACCAAATGGTCA
This sequence comes from Oophaga sylvatica, assembly GCA_033576555.1. NCBI lineage: Eukaryota > Metazoa > Chordata > Amphibia > Anura > Dendrobatidae > Oophaga > Oophaga sylvatica. The sequence continues at coordinate 460,178,646 of JARQOD010000001.1, forward strand.
CCGACCCAAACTCTATCCACAGTCTTGTTTCCAATAGTGTTCCATGGTAATCTAATGATTTAAAATTCTTGCGTCCCTTTTTCCCCCTGACGATACTTTCAATAATTAATCCCTTTGCTGGTTTCCTGTTTAGGAGACAATGCAAGTAAGAAAAGTCACAAATCCCCACAACACTAAACTTTATACAAGGTTCATCAGAACACGTAAAGAGGCACTGTGTAAATGGCTAATATGTAACATGAGCTTATGTTGGACTGGCAATTCTGAACACAACCCCAATTTTTTTAAAGGGTGTTCACACACGCAACCACATTATTTTGCTTTTGTTATTTTTTTTTTAAAATTTCCCCCCTCAAAATTATTCAATTTTTTGTCGATGGATTTAAACCTAATTAAAATAAAATAATATTGGGGAGATACATATTGATTACCTTGTACCTGCATATTTTTGTAATACTTTAGATCATATGGAAGAAAATCGCAGTTTTGATCAAATTCCTTTCTGTTATAGGGGCTCCAATATAAGCTGGGGTTTTGTGGCTTCCTCAGTGGACAGCTGGAATCTGTAGGTTTTTACTTTCCACAGCACCATCACAGGAGAAGAAACCCTTTAAAATCAATTATGCATGACACAGTGATCTCAAAAAACGGATGCTCTTTTTTTGTTTCGTACTGAGGAGTCAGACAAAAAAGCAATACCCAGAGCAGTTGGAATCATGAATTGCAGTACCCTACTAACCACCAAACTAGAGGGGCCCTGGGGCGTTCCTACGTGGCCAACCCCGTCACAAGCCGAGAAAAATAACTACACCCCAAAATAGAAAAGGAAACTATCTGCCCCGACAAACCCCAAAGATAATAGAAACCCCCAAACATGTAATGCGATTAAAACAAGAGGGAAAAACTGACACAAAAGAAAATAGTAGAGTAAACGCTGGGGCCCAAACTATCTAAATAAAAAGGTAGGAAGTACTTACTGCAACTCAGAAAACCCTGAAAAAAACACCAACCTACTAATTCAAAATCACCTGAGATCACCACCTCTACCCCCTAAATTAGTTTCTTGGTTAAAAAAAATCAAAACAAACAGCCACTGAAAAAACTGGAAAAAGCAAAAAAAACAAACACAGTGGCTAACTAAACGAAGGGCATAAGCCCCCGGAGGGGGCCCTGAAGCCCCCACAGAAGTGCAGGACAAAATGCAAAATATATACAAACACAAAAGAAGAAAATCTTATCTGATAGCAGGGGGATGCAGACACGACCAGCACACAAGGAAACGGAAAAAGGATTCAGACCAAACAATTGATCACCGGCAACCCGAGGGAAAAAAGACTCCTTATATAAGACCAGTCAGTAACACCTGATTTTTCCCCGTCCCACAATCTTCCTACACCGCTTGTAACCACCAAGGAGCCTCTGCCAAACTCATCTCAACCCATTCAAACATACCCCCCCCTTGAGGAGGGTCCACCGAACCCCATTTAGCAACCAGTCGGTCGGGGTGATTCTAAATACGCACGATAATCTCCACATGGATTCCGAAAGCAAACACCCAAGAATTGTCTTCCGACCTAACCCTCTCCATTTAACCAAATATTGGGAGTTTCCGTCTAGAAAAACAAATCCAAAATTTTCTCAACCACATACTCCAGATTGCCCTCAACCAAAACAGGGTCAGGGCACAGCCAGCAGGAACCACTGCTCAAACAAACCTCTTCAACAAGGACTTTGAACACAGTTATGGATCTTAAATGTCCCTGGAAGAACAAACGAAAAGAAAACAGGATTAATAATCTCCATGATCTTATAAGGTCCAATGAACCTAGGCTTAAACTTAGGAGATGCCACTCTCATAGAATATTCTTTGAGACAACCAGACCAAGTCCCCCACTTTAAACCGAGGACCATCAGTCCTATGCCGTTAGCAACCGCTGGGCCCTCTCCTGAGAGAGGACAACCTCTCCACTACCTGGTCCCCAAATCTGTTGCATACCTCCACAACAGAGTCAACCCTGACAACAGAACCTCCGTCTGTCCTGAAGAAAATCGAGGGTGAAACCCAGAATTACAGAAAAACGAGACATCAAAGTGGCAGAGCAGCCCTATTATTAAGAGCAAACTCACCCAAGCAAAAAAGAGACCCATCATCCTGAATCAGCAGACACAAAGCATCTTAGATAAGTCTCCAATGTCTGGTTTGTTCTCTCTCATTTGACCATTGGTCTGAGGATGAAAATCCGAGGAGAAAGACAAATTGAACACCCAGTTTAGAACAAAAAGTCTCCAAAATCTGGAAACAAACTGGACTCCTCTGTCAACACAATGTTCTCAGAATGCCGTGTAAACAACCACCGTGCTGAAGAACAACGGCACCAATTCAGAGGAGGAAGGCAACTTAGGTAATGCACAAGATGTATCATTTTGGAAAACCTATCACAAAATTACCCAATGGTGGTCATTCTCTGAAAACAGAAGATCGAAATGAAATCCATAGAGAATGGTCCATGGTCTCTTGGGCACAGGCAATGGCATCAACAAACCACTAAGCGAGAGCAAGGCTTGAGCGAGAGCAAGTCCCGCAGGACGCACAAATTCCCCTGACATCAAGAACAAGGTAGGCCACCAAAGGACCGACAACCAAGTCTCTGGTACCCAAAATTCCGGGATGCCCAGCCAATGCGGAACAAATGAATCCAGACATCACACCTTTTTCCATGTGGCCGGGACAAACAATTTTCCAACAGGGCAGCGCTTCGGGCCTATCCTCCTGACACCCCTCCAAGCAAGTCTCAAATTGGCGAGATGGCGGAAAGAACTACAACCCTCTTCAAAATAACAGAAGGATCAATAACTCAGGAGAGTCCGCAAGGAAACTCCTCGAGGGCATCCGCCTAACATTCTTAGTGCCAGGAAGAAAGGAAACCACAAAATTAAAACTTTTGAAAAACAAGGCCCACCTGCCTTCTAGGATTGAGTCGCTTGGCAGATTCCAGATAGACCAATTCTTAGGCCGTAAGGACCACCCCTGATGTTTGGCTCCCTCCGCCAATTCCCACTCTTCAAAAGCCCACACAGGCCAAAAACTCCCGTTCCCACTCATAATTCGTTCGAAGGAGAAAATTTTCGAGAAAAAAAGCACAAGGTTACTTTTAGAGTCCTGGATCTTTTTGGGACAAAAGGCACCTGCCCCAATTTTCAAGGCATCAACCTCCCCCTGAAATGGCAGAGAAACTCGGCGGGCCCAGAACGGAGCAGAAGTGAAACTCTGCTTAAGTTCCTGAAACAAACTCCTCAGGAGGCCAATTCACCACATCAAACCCTTTCGGTCAAATATTAATGGTTTAACAAAACCGAGAAATTACCAATAAATTTTAACGATAAAATTGGCAAAACCCAAAATCTCTGAAGAGCCTTTAATAAGTAGGTTGGACCCAACACGATGGCCGAACTTGACCGGGTCCCATTTCAATAACAATGGGGACAAAATGAATCCAGAAATAAATCCTCTGAACCCAAAAAACACTTGACCCTTCACAACAACATTCCCCTCCCCAAAAATCTAAACAGTTCGAACATTTTCACATGAGAGCCCCATCAATAGAAAAAAATAAGATATCATCCAAAAAAACAAAAAATTTGTCCCAAAACCCGAAAATTCATTCATGAAACGGAAGACGGAAGGCATTGTGAGCCCAAAGGGCATCACTAGGTACTCAAAATGCCCTTCGGGTATTGAATGCCGTCTTCCATTCACCCCGGCTTATTGCGAATAAGTTAACGCCCCCCGAGGTCAAGCTTGGTAAACCAAGACGTTTTTCACCCTGAAAACAGTCGAAACAAGGTAAGGGATGATATTTCCACATAATATTGTTCAAGAGACATAACAATACACGGCCTTAATGAACCACTTTTTGGCCACAAAGAAAAAACCGCACCAAAGGGTGAAGAGGAGGTCGAATGACCCTTCTCCAAAGATTCCTTGAATAAACCGCTAGCCATGTTCATACGACAATTAAAAAGCACCTTTAGGGAATTTTAAACACCCGGCACTAATTCAAAAGCGCGTCATAGCTCCTATGGGAGGCAAGGACAATTTACTTTCGTAAACACATCAGAAAAACAACAAAAAGTCAGAACATCCTGAGCCTGGGGGAGGCAAAAAAACGGAGTGTTGGTATTAACACATTGGCACCCCAACTGGTTACAGACACGATTTCCAATCCAAAACAGGATATGAGACGTAACCAAGGGAAACCCAGCACGATAATGTCATCAATTATATAGAACCAAAAATTTGCAGCACTCCTGGTGATCAGGTTCAACCCTCATTATCACCTGTAAAAACTGGGTTTATTCTCACCAAAAGGGGGTAGAACGTCCCATAGGGAATAGACTTCGTAGGGGATCAAGGGAAACCCACAATGTTTAGCAAAATCAAACCCAGGTTAAAGCTGCTCCAAATCAACGAAACCTGACAAAAATGAGGACAGAGAGCATAATCAGAAGGACAGTTAATAAAAACTTAGTCTGAACACCCCCCAGAAACTGAGCGGCAAAACCCCCTTCTTCCCCGCTTAGGCAGACGAAATAGCATAGGGGGCACATCACAGTAGAAACATAACCCATTGCCTTTCGAAACTCATACGTGTCCCCAAACACCACTCATCACAACGGGCATGGGTTCAGAACGGTTCACAAGGCAACACCATTCCACCATACTTCCCCTCACGCAAACTCTGTCAATTTGAACCTAATGATATAGAATCAGAGACCAAGGGGGGACAGGGAATCCCCCATAACATCCTTTACATTATCTGACAGACCCTTCCGAAAAGGGCCGCCAAAGCGTCGTCTTCCTTTGGTCAGGATCCCACCACGGATCTCGACAGTAAACTCACGTCATCAACCCCGATTTAAGCCAACAAGGTTTTTCCACTTGACAGTGACATTAGGCTCATCGACAATAACCCCAAAGCCTTAAAAAACCACAACATCATCAAAACAGGATCCCCAGGTATCAGGGAAAAAAGCCCAACCTGAGGATCGCCGCGCAGGAGAGAGATGAAAAAATTTTGAACCGCTGCGCGCGTTTTTCTGAGGACTTAATTTTAAAGGCAAAAAACAATTTACAATAATTTTTGAAATTCTGAAACTTACCATCCCCAAAAACAAATCGGCAGGGGGATCCGGTTCCACAACAGGCAACCAGCAAGGTAGCGCAAACACTGCACCTCATGGCAAGCTGTCCACACGGCCAACAACTTGCAAACCCATTGGGAGAAAAGATCCTCCCCCAGCACCCAGATTACAAGGGAAAAAAAAAAAAAAAAAATGCAACAAACAGAAAAATATCTCTGACAACTCTGAAAACCCTTTTTTTTCTTTTCACAATATTTTTTCCCTTCTGTAGTACCATACAATTTTCAATTTTTTGGCCGGGATACGTTTTGTTTCGTAGCTGAGGATGCAGACAAAAAAAGCAATACACCGAGCCGTTGGAATCTAAGATTGCATACCCGACTAACCACCAAACTAGAGGCAGCCGTGGAGCTTCCTACTTGGCCTGACGCCCGTCACAGCCTGAAAACAACACACCTAAAGATAAAATAGGAAAGCAACTCCCCGGAGCAGAACCCCAAAGTAATGAAAGCCCCCAAACAGAATGGCGATTAACAAAGGAAAACTGACACAGAAAGAAAATAGTATGACAAACCGCTGGGGCCCAAACTATTAAAAAAAAAGGGAAAGAAGGGACTTACTGCAATCTCAGAAAACCCGAAAAACACCAACTCTACAATTTCAAAATCACCTGAACCACACGACCTCTACCACCAAATTAGTTTTTTCGGTGTAACAAAATCAAAACACAGCCAGAAAAAACTGGAAAAATCAAAAGAAAACATCAGGGCTGAACTAAACTAGAGGCAAAACCCCCGGAGGGACCCTGAAGGCCCCCAAAGGCAGGACAAAAGCAAAAATAATAAAACACAAAAGAAAAAAGGTCTTATCGAAGCAGGAGACAACAACACACAGCAGTACAAGGGAAACGGAATGAAGATCGACCAGACCAATTGATCACCCAAACCCGATGGGAAAAGACTCCCTTATAAAGACCATCATAACACCTGATTCCCATCCCAAACTTCACTAGCACCGCTTGTAACCACCAAGGGCCTCTGCTCAAACTCATCTCAAACTCATTCACAACACCTTTGTAACCTCTTTAATTTTAAAGGGATTTTATAAAAGTTACCTAATAGCTGGCAAATGATGGTGACATAAATAACCATACATCCCTTTCTATCCTTTCTCTGGGGCTCAGCACATCCTGCAGTTACCATTTCCTGCTGCAACAAACACACCTCTGCAACAAAGGCACCCCACTCTTATTAAACGCAATAGGTAAATAATGGGGAAAAAGTTTTGCGTCACCCTAGATGCGCATCTTGACAACGGGGCTTCGTTTACCCCCACGACATGACAGGTCCATAATAATGGAATAATATCTGGGGGACTGGGTTTTAGGTAATGTGTTCATTGAAGTGTGCGGCATTTACAGAGCACAGTAGTGTATGGACATATGGTAGGAAAGTATTTACTTGTTTCCTTTTGCACATAAGCCCTCAACATCTAATACAATGGAGCCGCTTTGCAAGGGCAGGAGAGGTGATACAGAGATTTGAGCAGGAAGAGGAAATTTTAAACCTGGAATAGGGGCGAGAATTCCCAGGACCAGTTCACTGGCGTATTTCAGCGACCAGTTCAAATGTCTCACTTGCGTCCGACAAGGGCTTTGAAAAGCAAATAGGGACCAGCAACAAATTGATTTCTCAGGGCTCCCCTCCCCCTTTTAAAGAGCCAACACATGGCCTCCAATGGCGGACGTCCAATTGCTGAAGAGAGATAATGCCAGTTCCCTGGGAATTTATCACCACCAGGGCCGACTTTAAAAGCAAGGTTCCTATTTTCATTGCTTCGGGAGGAGACAGGTGTATTCGCAGCCTAAACCCCACCACGGATGGGGTAATTGTCGCCAAGGGAACTTAACTCTTTCATTAAAGATTGCTGCAAAGTAAATGACAATCTGTGAAATGAAGATGCCAAGTCCCTTTTTTTAAATTTTGCACAATTAGGATTTTTTGTTCTACAACAAATTAGGGTTACTTCCCCGCATGGAAACATCACACCACATAACAACCTGTGGGAAAATAAAAGCTTTGCACCATTACATTGTAAAGTCTTGGAAGAGGTACAAGATTCTTCTCTCCCCCATTCCTAAATTTTATTCCTGCCAACCCCCACCCTCTCGCCTCTTCTTCATCCTCTGTTGATGAATGAGCGCACGCGGGTAGCAGTAATTCATATTTTCATCTCAGTGACACCCCTGATCATTGGTGTTAGTTAGGGAGGCTAATATTAAAGATGTCAACAGAAGCTGCAAAGTGTGTACACGCTGACAAACACTGTGCCAGGGTATTAACCTGTTAAGAAACCGCAGCTTTAGGCGAGAGTGCATTTTATTGTTGGAAGAGTATTTTAGAAGAAATAGGTTTAGTGAATGAGGCATAGACTGCCGTACTTGGCACAGACCACTTACAATGCAAACGAATGTTACATTTATATATATACTGTAATATTTATCATTTTCAGAAAAATCAAAGACAAATGCATTGATGGGTTAGATACTATTAAAGCCACACTGTGTCAATTATCTGGACTTGTAGTACATATTTACACATTTGCCCAACTTTGTACACATTATTTTTAATACTGTGACTTTGCATGAAGCCTTATCCTGGTTGCATCTTCAAGTCATTATTTCTACACCTGTACATGTCAATTTACACGTTATTTTTTTAATAAATTGGATGTTTTATCTTTCAAGAAAGATATCATAGTAAAGATAACAATTTTAAATAACCTGAGCATTCATCCCAGTCTTTATTTCTAGCACTCTAACACACGCCAGGGGGTCACATTATTGAGCGCTGCTCCGCCGCTTGTAATCAAGGGCTGTGTGGTGTAACATTGTAGCCAATCAACCTGGTCTTAATGGTCGTTTGTGTGATAATGACTCGAGTGTTTCGGGTGAGCTGTTTGCTCATAAAGATTATTGCTATATAGGGAGGATGGGGGGCAGCATAAATAGGGCTGTACTGTTACACATTTCCAGACTGTTAAAGGATTTTTTAGCATGGTCCCCATCCCCCCCCATGTGACTGCCCCTTATGCCCTCTGCCCCTCCACATTCTTTAATTTTAGTTTTTCAGTCCCTGTCCCCTGAGCAGCACCTCCCCCTGCCCCATGAATGATGTGCTAAATCCATTCTCTGCCTCAACAATGTATCGACCTGCTCTAAACAGACCGCAGGGCCTCACACCGAAATGAAAAGCTCAGCTGCACTCATTCAATGGCAAAGGCAGCAGCTTTCCTCCCACTCCTCCATTGCCTGCTCCTTCACCTTCTGTCATCATTCCTTCACCTTCTATCATCTCTGGTGCACCTCCTGTCACCACCCTTCACCTTCTACCTATTCCTCGATGTCTCCTTCTTGTGTAGTTGGGTCACACCTTCTCTTACCTCTCTTCATGTATTGTATGATAAGAGATGGGCACTTTCCACTTTTTATTTTGGAACTTTTTCTTATTTTTGTCTCCATTCATAATTTTTTTCTTTTTCTTACTTCACTGCACTTCTAGAGTCAGCTTAGACTCTGTCCAGACATATGAAAAAAAACAGTCACCAAGTGGTATGGGTGCATGAAGGATGTAAAGACAGATGAATAGGAGGGACCAAATTCTGGGGAAAATTTAGGAAAGGCAACAGGGAAGAGTTAGATTAGTGAAGTGAGTGACAGGCCTGTCTAAAGAGATGTGTTTAAAATGTGAGGAATAGGTATTAATCGATCACCCAGGGTATGCATTAAAGGGAAGTGGCGCAGCACGACAGAAGTCTTGAAGATGTTAGTCTTGGATCAGTTGCGGCGTGGTGCCACTGGTAGGGTGATAGACAGATAGGGAGGAAATGTAGGGTTGTGCACAAGTATGGAGAGCTTTGTATGGGAGAAAGATAAGTTTGAATTGTATTCAGTAGCGGATAGGTAACCAGTGCAATGACTGGCACAAGGGGGAGGCATCGGTGCAGTGGCTGGACAGAAATATAACCCTGGCTGCGCATTCAGATGGATGGAGAGGAAAAGGTCTGGTAGGAGGGAGACCGATCAAAAGAGAGTTTCAATAGTCCAGACAAGGATGAATAAGTGCGTCAGTAAAATTTTTGCAGTTTCAAACACTAAATGGATTTGTATAACTTCTTTTCTGGAGTTGAACACTGTGGGCACCCACATTGTAAACAATGTGCCCAGCTATTAATTGGGTTTTTTAAACTAGTTTCTGTAATTATATACCCATGATAGTTAATTATTCAATCTGATTCCAGTTACTCTCTCATCTTTTGTCACCAACCTATGATTTTGGATCACTTATATGTTTGACTTATGTTTCCACATTAGACGTTCTCAATACTGACCACCAGTCTCTCAGCAATGTCTCATCAGGGTCACACCCGATACTTCTGTGCAAATACTTTTTATTAAATTGAAGACCCTTTGACCTGTTAAAAGTAGCGTTTTCTGGTGCTTTTTGATTTATTTGCTTTATTGTCATTGCAATTCTCTGGCTATTACTATGATTTGTGCAACCCATCATCTCTGTAATGCTGTAAATCACAAAATTAAAGGTAACATTTTCACAGATCTGTCTATATATAGCAGAAATAGGAAATGCCCTGACCGAAGCCTGGCAGCACTGTTATCAGTGTAACCTATAAGGTGTGGCGACCTCAGCCCCTGTGCGGGGAATGCTCAGCCCTGATATTTGTTTGTGTAAATGAATGAATGATACTCGGCGCGGCCTGTGCCAGATGGGTAATAAAGATTCAAGCCGAGAATATTACACCCAGCTCAGCATGTGAAAACAAACAGTGAGACTGCCAGCCAGAGACAGCTCTGTACACACATATATCATCCATCGTAGCACCCGTACCTACATCTGCCATATGGGAAGCATTTTACTATAGATTTATGTCTGCACGTATACTTTTACATATGCAACTGTACACAGCAATGTATCGCTATTAACATAATGCTCTGCTACAGTGTATTGTTAGCTGCCTGAGTCATTCTGTGAAAATTACTAGTAAGGAAACTCTTTTTTTTTTTCATCTTTAGGAAAAAAAATATATATATATATAATATATGTAATATATATATATATATATATAGACCGTGCATTTAAAAGTTTCAGTTTTGTTACACCACCTAATATATGCCCTAATTAACAAACAAAGGCTTCTTTACATAAAGGAGTCATCTATCTATCATTCTATATACTACTGTATATACTCGAGTATAAGCCAACCCAAGTATAAGCCGAGGCACCTAATTTTACCACAGAAAACTAGGAAAACTTATTGACTCGTGTATAAGTCTGGTATGCATTGTCCCGTCATCCCCATCCTAGTGTGCACCGCCTCCTCATCCCCATCCTTGTATGCATGGCTCCTCATCCCTATCCTGGTATGCATGGCTCCTCATCCCTATCCTGGTATGCATGGCTCCTCACCTCTAACCTTGTCTGCATGGCTCCTCATCCCTATCCTGGTATGCATAGCTCCTCATCCCTATGCTTGTCTGCTTGGCTCCAAATCCCTATCCTTGTCTGCATGGCTCCTCATCCCTTTCCTTGTCTGCATGGCTCCTCATCCTTATCCTTGTCTGCATGGCTCCTCATCCCTTTCCTTGTCTGCATGGCTCCTCATCCCTTTCCTTGTCTGCATGGCTTCTCATCCCTATTCTTGTATGCATGGCTCCTCATCCCTATCCTGATATGATTGGCCCCATCCCTATCCTTGTATGCATAGCCCCCCATCCCTATCCTTGTATGCATGGCCCCCCATTCCTATCCTTGTATACAAGGCCCCCCCTCATCTCTATCCTTGTATGCATGGCCCCCTCATCCCTATCCTGGTATGCATGGCCCCCTCATCCCTATCCTGGTGTGCATGGCTCCTCATCCCTTTCTTTGTCTGCATGGCTCCTCATCCCTATTCTTGTATGCATGGCCCCCCTCATCTCTATCCTTGTATGCATGGCCCCCCATCCCTATCCTTGTATGCATGCCCCCCATCCCTATCCTTGTATGCATGGCCCCATCCCTATCCTTGAATGCATGGCACCATTACTATCCTTGAATGCATAGCTCCATCTCTATCCTTGTATGCATGGCTCCATCCTTATCCTGGTATGATTGGACCCCATCAAAAAACGTAAAAAAAATAAACCATTATACTTGCCTTCCTGCGCTCCCTCGCAGCGTCTTGTTCCGGTGCCAGCAGCTGCTTTATGCTTGTAAGTAGCGCATGGCAGTGATGTCATAGATATCTTTCTATCACTCTAGCTATCCATTATCTATCTATTTCCTATCTATCTGTTATCTATCTATTATCATCTATATATCATATCTATTATCTATATATGATCTATCTATCTATGATCTATCTATTATCTATCTACCGTATATACTCGTGTATAAGCCGAGATTTTCAGCCCATTTTTTTAGGGCTGAAAGTCCCCCTCCGGCTTATACGCGGGTCATATACGGGGGAGGGGGAGCGGGGGTGTCGGATTATACTCACCTCTCCGCCGCCGCGGTCTCTGCAGCCCCCCTGCTTCTCCCACGATCTCCGGCTCCTTCCTGCAGCGGTCACATGGCACCGCTCATTAAAGTCATGAATATACACATATTCATGACTTTAATGAGCGGTACTATGTGACCGCTGTAGGAAAGAAGCGCTGCAGAGATCGCCGGGAGAAGAGGAGAGGCTGCAGGGACGCGCGGCGGAGGGGTGAGTACAGCGATATTTACCTGTCTTCTCTCCACCGCTGTGCTGCGTCCTCGTCTGACTCCTCTGGCTGTGAATGATCAGCAGAGGGCGCGATGACGTCATTAGTGAGCGCCGCGCCCCCTGCTCAGGACCCCGGCACCTGACCCCCGGCGACGAGAGGTGAGTATGTCATTTTTTTTATTTTTTTGCAGCAGCATATGGGGCATAATTGTGCAGCATATGGGGGCATAATCTGGAACATATGGGGGCATAATATGGAGCATATGGGGGCATAGGCTGTGGAACATATGGGGGCATAATATGGAGCATATGGGGGCATAATATGGAGCATATGGGGGCATAAGCTGTGGAACATATGGGGCATAATCTGGAGCATATGGGGCAAAATATGGAGCATATGGAGGCATAAGCTGTGGAACATATGGGGGCATAATATGGAGCATATGGGGGCATAAGCTGTGGAACATATGGGGCATAATCTGGAGCATATGGGCATAATCTGGAGCATATAGGGGCATAATCTGTGCAGCATATGGGGCATAATCTGTGGAACATATGGGGGCATAATCTGGAGCATATGGGGGCATAATCTGTGGATCATACGGGGCATAATCTGTGGAATATATGGGAGCATAATCTGGAGCATATGGGGGCATAATCTCTGAAGCCTATTGGGCATAATCTGGAGCATATGGGGGCATAATCTGGAGCATATAGGGGCATAATCTGTGCAGCATATGGGGGCATAATCTGTGGAGCGTCATATGGGGGCATAATCATTTTTCACCCTAGGCTTATACGCGAGTCAATAAGTTTTCCCAGTTTTTGTGGCAAAATTAGGGAGGTCGGCTTATACACGGGTCGGCTTATACATGAGTATATACGGTATATATCATTATATCTATCTATTATCTATCTACCTATCATTCTATCTTTTCTCTATCTACATATCATTATATCTCTCCATCTATCATCTATCTATCATTCTATCTATTCTCTATCTATATATCATTATATCTCTATATCTATTATCTATCATCTGTCTATCTAGCATTCTATCTCTCTATCTATATATCATTATATCTATTATCTAGCTATGATCTATCTATCTATTATCTATCTATTACCGGTATCTATTTATTATCTATCTATCCCATATCTATCTAGCATTCTATCCTCTATCTATATATCATTATATATCTTTATCTATCTATCTATCTATCTATCTATCTATCTATCTATCTATCTATCTATCTACAGTACAGACCAAAAGTTTGGACACACCTTCTCATTCAAAGATTTTTCTGTATTTTCATGACTATGAAAATTGTACATTCACACTGAAGGCATCAAAACTATGAATTAACACATGTGGAATTATATACTTAACAAAAAAGTGTGAAACAACTCAAAATATGTCTTATATGCTAGGTTCTTCAAAGTAGCCACCTTTTGCTTTGATGACTGCTTTGCACACTCTTGGCATTCTCTTGATGAGCTTCAAGAGGTAGGCACCGGAAATGGTCTTCCAACAGTCTTGAAGGAGTTCACCATTTCGATTGGGTTCAGGTCTGGTGACTGGAGGCCAGGTCATCTGGCGTAGCACCCCATCACTCTCCTTCTTGGTCAAATAGCCCTTATACAGCCTGGAGGTGTGTTTGGGGTCATTGTCCTGTTGAAAAATAAATGATGGTCCAGCTAAACACAAACCAGATGGAATAGCATGCCGCTGCAAGATGCTGTGGTAGCCATGCTGGTTCAGTATGCCTTCAAGTTTCACAAAATCACCAACAGTGTCACCAGCAAAGCACCCCCACACCATCACACCCCTCCTCCATGCTTCACGGTGGGAACCAGGCATGTAGAGTCCATCCGTTCACCTTTTCTGCGTCGCACAAAGACACTTTGGTTGGAACCAAAGATCTCAAATTTGGACTCATCAGACCAAAGCACAGATTTCCACTGGTCTAATGTCCATTCCTTATGTTCTTTAGCCCAAACAAGTCTCTTCTGCTTGTTGCCTGTCCTTAGCAGTGGTTTCCTAGCAGCTATTTTACCATGAAGGCCTGCTGCACAAAATCTCCTCTTAACAGTTGTTGTAGAGATGTGTCTTCTGCTAGAACTCTGTGTGGCATTGACCTGGTCTCTAATCTGAGCTGCTGTAAACCTGCGATTTCTGAGGCTGGTGACTCGGATAAACTTATCCTCAGAAGCAGAGGTGACTCTTGGTCTTCTTTTCCTGGGGCGGTCCTCATGTGAGCCAGTTTCTTTGTAGCGCTTGATGGTTTTTGCAACTGCAGTTGGGGACACTTTCAAAGTTTTCCCAATTTTTCGGACTGACTGACCTTCATTTCTTAAAGTAATGATGGACACTCGTTTTTCTTTACTTAGCTGCTTTTTCTTGCCATAATACACATTCTAACAGTCTATTCAGTAGGACTATCAGCTGTGTATCCACCAGACTTCTGCACAACACAACTGATGGTCCCAACCCCATTTAAAGGGCAAGAAATCCCACTTATTAAACCTGACAGGGCGCTCCTGTGAAGTGAAGACCATTTCCGGTGACTACCTCTTGAAGCTCATCAAGAGAATGCCAAGAGTGTGCAAAGCAGTCATCAAAGCAAAAGCTGGCTACTTTGAAAAACCTAGAATATAAGACATAATTTCAGTTGTTTCACACTTTTTTGTTAAGTAAATAATTCTACATGTGGTAATTCATAGTTTTGATGCCTTCAGTGTGAATGTACAATTTTCATAGTCATGAAAATACAGAAAAATCTTTGAATGAGAAGGTGTGTCCAAACTTTTGGTCTGTACTGTATTTATCTATCTATCTATCCCATATCTATCTAACATTCTATCTGTTCTCTATCTATAAATCATTATATCTCTTTATCTATTATCTATCTATCTATTATATATCTCTCTATCATATATCATGTATATCATTATATCTATCTATTATCTATCTACCTATCTGTCTATCTATTTATTATCTATCGATCGATCTATCATATATATCATTACATCTAACTATTATCTATCCACCTATCTATCTATTTATTATGTATCTATCTGTATCTATCATGCTATCTACCTATATGTAGATAGATAAATGGATAGATCTGGCGCTGACATTGATGATAAGAACATCTATTAGCTTGTGTTGTAAAGCTAACATTTTGAAATATCCTTTTTTATGCCACCACACACTTTTCTTCAGGGGTCTTTTAAAGAGTCCATTTTGTGTTTTGTCGATGTTTTCCTTACTGGTGATTGTCTGAGAAGGATTGTGCAGCTCCTGCGTGTTTTAGTGGGTCACTCAGTGGTACAACGGCAGCACTTGGTGCCTATAAGGCCCCCTATATATTTTTATTAAAGGGCAGAAGCCGTCGATTTTGGCAGAACCAACTAAAGTGTTGTGATGTAAAAGGAATGAGCAAGTCAATGGCAAATCCGATATCAATGGCCCATCATTTTTTTCTGCCAGGAAATGAGTGGCCCACAGAGTTGTCTGGTAGCATCTTTCTCCTTTTTGCAAGAATGTGTATGGGGAAGGAAGAAGTTGAGAAAGTATTCATTCAGCTGCAATGTACAATGTATAGGCACATATAACCTATACAAGGCTCACACTTATATAGTAGAGATACAGCAGTATGTATCACAAGTGCCAAAGTATATAAACTCAATGCAAAACATATATCAGCTCAGCCAAAAGAAACATTGCACGCAAGGAGTATATTATAAAATTACAAAATATTTTATTGAATAATTAAAAATAGGAGAGACAAGAAATATGACAGTGGTAACCCAAAATTGGAGTGGAACCACACAGGTACACAGGTGTAGTTACAGTCTTATGCTAGTAAATTCTATACATACAGGATAAAAGGGACCATGATAGTAATGTGCCATAAGTCCGTATTAGGAGACCATTTATAACGTCTTAAACCCAAGGACAAGGCAAATAGTAGTGCAAAACACAACAGCAGCTGTACGCCATCTGATAGCATATAGTCACAATATAGCCATGGTCGAACACATACCTGAGACACAGTGGTGCCACTCTCCCCTACGCGCGTTTCGGCGCTATGCCTTCTTCCGGGGGAGTCTAGGCACATATATAACGAATGTATTAGTCTAACTACTAATTGTCTTCATTTAGGGGCTTGTCACCTTTAGAAGGAGTATACAGAACAGAGATCTCACTTCTGGGACCCCAACTATGTGTTCACTGACCCCACTTCCTCTAGGAAATCTGACCAACAAACCCACAAGCTAAATAAGAGGCGTGGACATATCGCTTTCCATTCAAGACTATGGGAATTATGGAAAGAGCTGATGCAAAAGCTACTTGTCCTGGGGGAGATCCACTTTCTAACTAAAAAAAATAAAATCTTGACGCTAAGTTTAATAAATCTGTTTTTGTTATTCCTGAAACTTTTGCAGTCGGGTTAAATACAAGTGTAGAACCCATATGTAAAAAAGCATTATATAGTACATACAGGAGAGGAAAGAGCCGCAAAGCAGAACTAATAGTAAAATTGATATTTGTCTAAAGCTCAGGACTTGGTTAGAAAGATTTGGATCATTTTAGGGTCTGGTCGGGTGGAGTCGGGAAGGAATTTTTTTCCCCAATGTGAAGCTTACTGTTTGCCACTTGGGGTTTTTTTTGCCTTCCTCTGGATCAACATGTTTAGGGCAGGTTAGGATAGGATATGGGTTGAACTAGATGGACTTAAAGTCTTCCTTCAACCTTAATAACTATGTTACTATGTAGTTAGAAGGGCTGAAAATTGGGAAATGAGCAAAACACTACTGAGAATAATTATTTCTCAATCATCAGGCTGTCTAAATTTAGTAAGCGATTCCTGTTCGTCAGGTACAGTAGATGATTTTATTAATGCAAGCTTAAAAATCATTGTTATTGGCAGCACATGTGCTGCTGATGAGCTGCTGTTCTATGTGCACAGAACGATTGTATTAACGATCGTTCTGTGCACATAGAAGTGGCGTCAGGCTGTCTGAACAGGCCATGAAGCGACTGCTGTCTTGCATGTAGCCTATCAGTGGCTGTTTAATCGCCGTGGTCTGCAGTTCTAAATGAGCCTTTACGCAGGTCATATGCTACAGTATATTGTCACATCTGTGACGATGACAGGCACACATTCTTTTAAATGAATCCTGTATCAACACAACGATAGAGATAATTGTGCTAATAAAACAATAAACTGTTGTCACAAGGATGGTTTGCAACTGTTACCACTATAAGGGGCTTCCAATCTCTCCCAGTTTCCTGCCGAACAACGGAATTTAGATTCCGACAAAATGAACAGATGTAAAAAGTTGTAATTCAATGATTATGTTGCTATCTTTGTCTCTTTTTGAGGAATTAGGTATTGCACTCGTGGGAAGTCACATTTTATGCCTTGTTGGGATAATGAATATTATGGTAATATGCAGAGAATGTGAATTTTGGAAAGTTAGGAGCGGGAGGAGGCAGCTAGCAGGTCCCCTGTGCATGGTAATAAATAGGAAGTAAATTTGTCATTATAGCCTGAATCCGCGTGTGCTGGGGGGTGTTCAAGGCACCAGATTTAATTAAATCCTTTTTAATATACAGACATCTAAACTGCATAATTCCCCTGTACTGCAAAACGGAGAGCAATATTAAGACAAACAGTCAGCGTGGATTACTAAACGTCTGCGGGAAGAGAGTCAATAGATGCAGCCTACAGAGGCCTCGCCAGCATCCCGCAGCAGTTTAACCCCTGCTCAGCTGAGGATCAGCGTCGCCGGATTACTCTGCATGTTCTCCATCCATGCCGTTATTATGCGTGCATATAGTCATCTGTAAAGTTTAGGCACAGGTACTAAAAAATGTCAAATCTGATATGAAAGTTACGAGTATGGACCACCACAACCAAACATCGGTCATTCACCCGGAGACATTTATTTTAGGCCAGTTGTCACTATCTGCTTACGTTTTGGGACTTGTCACCTTTTGCCAATATTTGTATTTTACATCTGATACAGCAGAACATGTCATCTCTTCGTAATAACCAAATGTGAGGGCCACATATACTTTTGTGTTTGTGGCAATATAGAGCTTAATTTGAGAGAAGAGGTGGGAGGTGACTGTCACCGAGCGTTAAATCCCCTTGTCATTGGCAGGTCCTCTCATATGTCACTGTCCATCCCGGGTGAAGGATGACTAGTGCCATCCTCTGACATCCCGTGATGGCTTTGTCCGAGTTCCAAGTTCCGTCCCTCTCAGGTATAAATCATCTCTCAACAAGAGGTTTCTAATGAAACCGCACTTCTGAAATATGCATGTTTCCTTTTGGTTGCGTTCCAAGCCTTTTCCCCTGACACCTCAGCGAGGAGGAGGAGGAGGAGATACTGGCTCCTGCTAAAGAAAGTAGCCAACGAAGTGGAAGATCTACAACGAGATAACATTTTACAACTCTGTGACCTTGAAGACATCTTCCATAATCATTTTTACGCCTTTACATCTATTCCATTTTTTATATATATATTTTTTTATATATATTTTGACGGTAAAGCTATATGTTTGTTATCTCTTTGATTGATCTTTTTGCTTTTCCTTTCTCTTACATCTTCTTTTCCTGTCTCCTGTAAGCTCACCCTGGCCTTTTCTATTCTACAGACCGTAAAAAACAAAACCTGTATATTGAACATCCGGATAATGGCGAGCACATAGGAACTGATGAATTTTACCGTAAGACTAAAACTGCCGTTTCCTATAAACCGATACCAAGTGGGAGCTTCTCCATATAAAACGGATAGATTGGATACTTCATTGCGTTGTATGTTTATACATACCCGGTGTTTTAATCTATCAATTTCCAAACCTGTCTAGCAGATGAAGGAATATTCCTTCAATTATTCCATTACCGGTTGCTAAGCAACCCCTGTATCCCTTACCAATCAGGCGGAGGGTACGTTGATCACGTGTTCGCTGCGATTTCTCCTTTGCCATTAATTGCCTGTTTAAAGAAATAAAAGAACAATCTTGATTGTGTTTCCTGTTTGCCTTTTGTCCGACGATTTTTTTATTCTTTATTTTTATCAGTTCAAGAGAAATTATTACAGCCCTGACAGAGAAAAAAAAAAAAGCTTCAGGTCTAGAAAAATGTGACTCTTGATGACATTGTCTACAGGATAGGATTGACGTTGCTAAGAAAGAAGAGGTTGACCCTACCACCGTTCACAAATCACGCGTCGGCCATAAGGGCGGATATTTCCTTTTTCTATAGATGGAAGACTAACCGAGTCGCGTTGTACAGACGGGTTCCCTTGTTACAGACGATATTAGAAAAGGTTGTCCAGCTTTAAGGCTAGCTCCTTGATTAAAGGTAAAAGCAAAGAAGGATCATACGAGTAGAGCAAGGTCATTGCTACGGCTATTCGTTTCTGCTGCTCTCATCATGGCTGATTTTTAAAAATGGAGCATGAGGTTAAATATTCCCACAAGATGTTATTTTTTTTATACTGTATTAAGCGAAGCAATATATAAAAGGTGAAGAGGAGAGTCAGGTGGGATGAAGCCCGTAATCTGTTGTCTAAGCCCCGCTTGCAGTGGGATTTGCTCTCTGGTGTCTACGCATTTCTGAAGCCTCCGTCCTTGTCTGTGTCAGCGACCTCGATAAAAAAAACAAATTCCCAACTCTTCTCCGCCAGGAAAAAGGCACTGGAATTCATGCAAATCACATTAATTCTGGCATCTCCCTAGTGAGACCGCTATAAACTGCAGCCTAATTAAATATTTTTTAACGATGTGAGTAATTTTTGCCACGGGGCGGATTCAGGGGGAAATTTAATATGAGATCACAAAAGCTGTTCCCAGCGTTGATTCTGTAAATTAATAACTACGAGCCAAGTGGAGAAACATACAGAGCGAATAAGAGGATAGTGGAGAAGTGAAAGGACCGTCATTCTGATTTCTTAATATATCAGACATTTCTTACCAATATGAACAGTCTCTATATTTTCTCTGGGCGTCACTACAGTTAATCTTCAGTGCCAATATAAAAAAGCATTATGCTGTATTAGTTTTGACGCCATGCTTCCGATATGTTAGGGTGCTTTCCATTGCGTTCTGTGTCCCATTGGGGCATACATCCAAAATCCCCTGTAACACGGGGTCCGGACACGTGCCCGACAGTCATAGACTATAATGGTGATGGCAAAGCAAACGTGCGCTCTGCCGGGCATCATTTTTGGGAGTGTACGCCTACAGGAGGTAGACACTCTGATGTAGTATACAGTGGCTGAGTGTCCGCCTCCTGTAGGTGTACACTCCTGAAAAAAGTGCACAGCAGAGAATACGTTCGCTCTGCCATCATCATTACCGTCTATGGCCCTGACGGCGCATGCGTCCAGATGCCGTTTTGCAGGGGATATCGGACGTATAACCCAACGGGGACACAGAACGCAATGTGAAAGCACCCTAACTTATAGACCATAGAGCTGTTACATAAGTATATAAACTATTCCGGTATATTCCACTGACTAGTAATATAAGAAGGTATGTGGATACAGCTCACTCATCAAATATAGGTCAGTTGTTCAATCTGGTCCCTGGGCAATCCACTGCCTCCCCTGTGCCCATATAAAGCTTGTGAGGTATCAAGCAACTTTGTTCAAAGTGATGGAAAAAGTTTTTTTCAATCTAGCAAAGCGAATTAAAAGAACAAATTCTTTCTTGTGACTTCATTAAAATAGTACAAAACCTAAGATGGAAACAAAATGAGCAAATACCCTGCGGTAAGTAAAATGTAATAGTACATATAAATCTCATAGGGCTATTAGTAAACACTGTTTTTAATCACAAAAATCATAAAAGTCATCTCACCACTTCAAGGTGTACCCAAATCGGACAGTCCTATACTGTCTCTAATATTAAAAACTTACCATGTGTCAAAAATGACCTCAATGTGAATAAGGGCAGAGCAGGACTGAGACCCGGATGTGGACACCCAGCCACAGGAAGCTATGTAAGGCTAAGTTCACACTTGCGTTCGGCTGGTCTGAGTATGGCTGCGTACTTCATCTCTTAAGCTCCGCCTATGCTCCTCCTACTTTCGCATGCGTCCTGCGTACCTATCTTTAACATTCGGTATGCAGGGACATGCGGAAGTATGGGGATGCGTCCGCACGCGGTATTTTGACGTGCCGCCGAACGCAACATGTTGCATTCCCGTGCACGTCAAAACGCTGCATGCGGACGCATCCTCATACTTCCGCATGTCCCTGCATACCGAATGTTAAAGATAGGTACGCAGGACGCATGCGGAAGTAGGCGGAGCTTAAGGGAGAAAGTACACAGCCACGCGCAGACCAGCCGAACGCAAGTGTGAACTCGGCCTTAATGCAATGCCCAGCTTAAAGAAAAGGAGGTCCACACCTTTGTTTGTACAGAGCATAAAATCTATATGTTGCATGCATATCAACTTATACTCCGGCTCATTTTTCTTGTTTTTTAATTAAAATAGTAGCCCAGGTATAAAAAAAATACTAACGCGTTTCAAGTTTAGCTGACTCTTAATAGTAGATATCTACAATTAAGAGTTGAGATTCAAAATGTGTCATTTTAATGAAGTCACAATAAAGAATTTTTGCTTTTAGCTCTCTTTGCTTTTTTTTTCAATATTTCACTGACTACTTGACATTGGATATTCTGACTGGTAATACCAGCTGGGTGCAATTATACTTGGGCCACATTAGTGGACGCATTATTATAATAATCTTTATTTTTATAATAATCTTTATTTTTATATAGCGCTAACATATTCCGCAGCGCTTTACAGTTTGCACACATTATCGTCGCTGTCCCCGATGGGGCTCACAATCTAGATTCCCTATCGTATGTTTTTGGAGTGTGGGAGGAAACCGGAGTACCCGGAGGAAACCCACGCAAACACGGGGAGAACATACAAACTCCTTGCAGATGTTGTCCTAGGTGGGATTCGAACCCAGGACTCCAGCGCTGCAAGGCTGCAGTGCTATCCACTGAGCCACCGTGCTGCCCTATTATAAATTTCATTGGATTGTCATAGGACTAATGCATTACATATTTGCCTTTTGTTTTTTTTTTTGTTATGTCTTATACAATTAGGCTTTTTCCAAAATTAATCTACTTTCTATCGCAATTCTAGACTTGTAATAAAGCTGCCACTATGAGCTACACTTACGTCATATAAGTGAGGTAGCTGATGGGTGCCTTATATTGAGTACAGCTCACGGAGTACTCATTTTCATTTATAAAAACTTGTAATTTTCAATAGTAATTTTTCACAATTTAATTAATTTTGAAAACCATTTCATTATTCTTTGCAGGTGGAGCTGACAGGGAGCAGTATGTTTGACTATGTTCACCCAGGGGACCACGTGGAGACGGCAGAGCAGCTTGGCATGAAACTTCCCCCAGGACGTGGACTTCTCTCACAGAGTGCCAACGATGATGGAGCTAGCTCAGCTTCGTCATCCTCACAGTCTGAGACCCCAGAGCCAGGTGAGTTTACTAATAGTTACAAACATGAGGCTGATCGACGCTCATTTTGGACAGATTACCTTCCTACGTAGATGAGTCTTAAGGCCGTAGATTCATTTTGTCAGCTGCTGATTGAGCTGTCAAACATTTTGCAACATTTTTAGTTTTGTGGCCGAAGTATTTTGGGATTTGGCATTTACAATAGCTCTCAAGTCCAATTTCTTATCTGAAAGAGAATTAATTAAAAAAGCACACCAGCCAAAACATGTCTTCTGCCTAGTATAGGGCCTGATAGGGTGGACCATGACAAGGGTTCTTACTTTCTTTGGCTACATTCCCACTATGAGTTTTTGGTGGTTTTCTTTTGAAAAAATGCAAGTAATCTATTTTACTTAATGAGTGCAGAAAATCTGCAACATCAAAAACTCAAGAAAACTCATCGTGGGAAGTAGACTTAGGTGGTCTTTAAATCCCTGTGTCATGCGACCCCACTTAGATCCCGCACTGGGCATCAGTTGTGTAAAGTGGTGCATGATTGTGGACCTAGGGATAGGTGAAAAGGGGGAACAATTTGTGTCAATCCCGCCACAGGGTCTCATCATATTAGTTTTATAGCAAGCGCCTCGATTTTACCAGCACTTCTCTTGTATAAGTCTTTATATGGCCAACGGAATTTTGTAAGATAAGACTCAGACATTTCTGTGAAATACTCTAAATAAGCTTCAAGCTCATTGCTTCCATCCCAGAAAATGGTAACGGAAGGGGGGGATCAGCTATATCCTTGTGCTCCCCCTCTCCTTCATTGTGCTCTGACGATAATTCAAGCATTAGGGGAAAATCCATTTATAAATTAAACAAAATGACTTGATATCCATCGTTCCCCAGTTCATCACGCTGTTCAA
Organism: Oophaga sylvatica; assembly: GCA_033576555.1. Lineage (NCBI taxonomy): Eukaryota > Metazoa > Chordata > Amphibia > Anura > Dendrobatidae > Oophaga > Oophaga sylvatica. Next base: position 460,201,974 of record JARQOD010000001.1, read on the forward strand.
ACAGCCACGAGATTGGCGTCTTGTCCCTGGCCTTCCGAGAGCCTTAGTAATTAGATCTGTGACGGATTTATCCTTTACTGATTGAAGCTTTAAATTAATTGAAGTTCCACGTTTGTGGTTTTCTGTGTTTTTTTTTTTTCTCTATTTCATTGCTAGGTTTTTTTTGTCTCCTGCTTATTCTCTTTGGATCAGCCTCTCGAGGAATGCTGGAAACCTCTTTTTTTGTTGTTGTTGTTCACTATGTATGTGAGCACAAAAGGGACAGTGTTTTGGAATTGAGAGGGGCCTCTGAGCCTCTGTTTGTTTAGCTCCTTTACAAGTCGAGGTATCCTTCTTTCAGCCAAAAAAAAAACACACCATCTCTTGCTACATGCTCTTTGCTAGTCATGGGACTAATCCAGAATGTATAGTATTGTTGTCGGCATATCTAATTGAAATTAATACAAATCTTCAGCACTGTAATTCCGACTATGTTTGGATGGAGTAAAACAGTTTCCAGAAACAGTTACAATATCGGAGAGACTTCCCGAAGTTTAATGCTTATACAAACAGTATTACAGCACTATTGTTGAAAGTAGGTGGCGGTTTGTATGGTCCTTGGGAGACTTCTTTACACTCACTGTAATCTCTGCTTCTTTGCAGCGCAGCAGTTTGCATACTGCTGTATTCATATCTCAGCTTGTATATAAAGTCATCACTGTTAATAATTTGTTACATTAAGTCTAGACTTTATTTACTGTTCCAAAATCTGCATTGTTATGTGAACAGTACTGCATAGCACTAATATGACATTTTGACCCGGGCATTTCGTACTCCAGTCTAGAACAAAAAGCTTGGATGTATGAAATGCCAAGGAAATCTTTGCCTGACATGTTATATTGTTAGCTTCAGTGCAAGTTTGTTACTAACATTTTCTTCTCCTCGTCATTCATTATGTTTGTTATATTTATACAAATACTTATTTTATATGTTTTATATATATACTTATTTTATATACTCATACAAATACTTATTTTATATACTTTATATATATACTTATTTTATATATATATATATATATATATTTATACAAATGCTTATTTTATATATATATATATACTTATACAAATGCTTATATATATATATATATATATATATATATATATATACACTTAAGTTTGGGTTTCAATTTTCTGCTAAAGTTTTGCCCCTATTGTCCATTATTTTATACTTTGCCAAATTTAAAAAAAAAAGTACAGGTAAGGACAAACATTTATCATTGTCTTATAGATGTTAACACAGAAACAAATGACTGGATGAAATCTTTTATTACTTATTATTTGATTAAACTTCTTATATGATCATTGTATGAATGTGGTGATGATTTAGAATGTATCTCAGTAGTAGAGGCTTTGTATAATGTTCAGGTTATTGAATATTTTGTTGTTTTTATGATAAAGACTTGAATTTTCTTTCTGTTGGATTGAGCAGAGGAGAATTTTGAGGGGTTATTAATTTGGCAGATTTTTAGCAGAAATTTCTGAGCCTGTTGTATTCATTTGAATTTTGGAGATGTAGCACATTTTGCAAGAAACATCCCCTTTCAAGTCAATGGAACTGTTTTTCAGTCACAGAAATGTCTGCCACAAATCTGCTGCGTTTTGACAATTTCTTATTTCCTTAGAATAAAGAAGCATCTAAAATGAAACCATGATTGTGACATTTGGCAAGAATGGGAAATGTCTATTTATTTAACATATCCAACTTGCTATTCATCAAGGTACATGTGATGGCCTATGGTCGGCAATCATTAAAAAGGTGGTCTGAAATTAAAATTTACTTTAATCCTAAGAGTACTGCCACACTACACAATCCCGCTAGCGATCTCGTTAGCGTCGCATACTAATGAGATCGCTAGCGGGATTATTTCTATATCGCTAGTAGCTACCTAATTTAGCGATATCGTTAAGGACGCTATCGCGGTTAGCGATCTCCTTAACGACTTTAGCGGTACAAAAGTACCGCTAAATCGCTAAAAAAGGTGCCACACTCAGCGATTAGATACTTACCAGCGGGACGCCAGCGATGAAAATAGGGTCCGGAACGATCAGGACGACGGACGAGATCACAGCAGGGGCCACGTCGCTGGTAGATGCCGCACACAACAACATCGCTAACGGGATCGCTAAATAGTGACGTTTTTTAAGCGATCCCGTTAGCGATGTTGTTTAGTGTGGCATACCCTTTAATGTGTGTCTATATAATGTCATAATCTAATTTCTTTTATAATATACTTTAATTAAAAAGTCCCTATCATTCCTCTCTATATAACTGCTTTATTTTTTTACCTACTTCTTGTTTGATGACTCTTTGTTTGAGATTCCCAGTGCATGCTGGGATAGTCAAACGAGTCATCATCAGGGGACAGAGGCTGGGGTCACTTCCGCAGCCTTTGTTCCTGTCCTGAAGCAAAGCGTCATCAGTGACCTCCATTTCAGGGGTTGGACTAGTCCCTGCTCCACTGAGCATGCTCAGTTATCAGTTCTGACATATAAGCAGTACAGTCATGGCCAAAAGTTTTGAGAATGACACAAATATTATATTTTCACATGATCTGCTGCACTCTGTTTTTATGTGTGTTTGACAGATGTTTTTATCACAGACAGAAATATAATTGCAAACATATGAGTAACAAAAGCTTATATTGACAGTTAGAATGAGTTAATGCAGCAAGTCAATATTTGCAGTGTTGACCCTTCTTCTTCAGGACCTCTGCAATTCTCCCTGGCATGCTCTCAATCAACTTCTGGACCAAATCCTGACTGATAGCAGTCCATTCTTGCACAATCAATGCTTTCATTTTGTCAGAATTTTTAGGTTTTTGTTTGTCCACCCGTCTCTTGATGATTGACCACAAGTTCTCAATGGGATTAAGATCTGGGGAGTTTCCAGGCCATGGACCCAAAATCTCTATGTTTTGTTCCCTGAGCCATTTAGTTATCACCTTTGCTTTATGGCAAGGTGCTCCTTCATGCTGGAAAAGGCATTGTTGATCGCCAAACTGCTCTTGAGGGTTGGGAGAAGTTGCTCTTGGAGGACATTCTGTACCATTCTTTATTCATGGCTGTGTTTTTAGGCAAGACTGTGAGAGAGCCGATTCCCTTGGCTGAGAAGCAACCCCACACATGAATGGTTTCAGGATGCTTAACAGTTGGCATGAGACAAGACTGGTGGTAGCGCTCACCTTGTCTTCTCCGAATGAGGCGTTTTCCTGATGTCCCAAACAATCGAAAAGGGGATTCATCAGAGAAAATACACTGCCTGTACCTTTTGCAGAATATCAGTCTGTCCATGATGTTTTTTCTGGAGAGAAGTGGCTTCTTTGCTGCCCTCCTTGAGACCAGGCCTTGCTCCAAAAGTCTCCGCCTCACAGTGCGTGCAGATGCACTCACACCTGCCTGCTGCCATTCCTGAGCAAGCTCTGCACTGCTAGTTGCCCGATCCAGCAGCTGAAACACTTTTAAGAGACGATCCTGGAGCTTGCTGGTCTTTCTTGGGCGCCCTGGAGCCTTTTTTGCAACAATGGAACCTCCTTGAAGTTCTTGATGATGCGATAGATTGTTGACTGAGGTGCAATCTTTCTAGGTGCGATACTCTTCCCTGTTAGGCCATTTTTGTGCATTGCAATGATGACTGCACGTGTTTCTTTAGAGATAACCATGGTTAACAGAAGAGAAACAATGATGCCAAGCACCAGCCTCCTTTTAAAGTGTCCAGTGGTGTCATTCTTACTTAATCATGACAGATTGATCTCCAGCCATGTCCTCATCAACACCCACACTTGTGTTAATGGAGTAATCACTGAAAAGAGGTTAGCTGGTCCTTTTAAGGCAGGGCTGCAATGATGTTGAAATGTGTTTTGGGGGATAAAGTTCATTTTCTAGCCAAATATTGACTCTGCAAGTAATTGCTGTTAAGCTGATCACTCTTTATAACATTCTGGAGTATATGCAAATTGCCATTAGAAAAAGTGAAGCAGTAGACTTTGTAAAAATTAATATTTGTGTCATTCTCAAAACTTTTGGCCATGACTGTAGATTCTTGTCACTGCAATATGCACAGTGACAGTGCACTCGCTCTCCGGCTCTGGTGAAAAGTGACGAGCCAGCAGTAGAGTGTCGGTGCGTGTTGTAAGAAGAATACTTGGCATGCAGGAAAAGCAGTGACCAGCGCTGCTCCCACAAGAGATGTCTTGCAAGTGACCCCTGCCTCTGCCCCCTGATGACTGGGATGCACTAGGATTCTCAAATGAAGCATCATCAAAGAGGAAGTCCTTAAAAAAAGCAGTTAGCTTCGGAGCACCCCTATAAATCATTCTGTGGTTTAAATCTTTCCTCTTTATACAGAAATGGGCTTGTCAATTTAATTCTTTTCATTCTAGTATAATAGGAGATTCTTACTACACCTTGTTACCACTAATTTTTGCTTGCACGCCATCTGTTTTGCTGCGTTTCCTTTTGGTGACCTTGTCTTTCTGGTTGTTCGTTCCTTGTTGTTTCAGCATGGAGGCCTTTCAGTATAATATTTGGTGGTGCCATGGACCCCTCTTGCGTACTGTATATCTTTGGTGGATCAGGATAAAACCCACCCCAAGTTAGAATGCATTAACCCCACCTGGTGCCCATGACAACGATTTGGACATCCCATTTATTTGCCATCTCTTACCCCATACCTGGCCTTATTCATTTACTTTTTCACCTCTACATTTACGTTTGCTGTTCTTCTCGCCCTCTGGTATACATTTCCATTTTGTTTTCACTTTGCCTCCCCTCCTCCTTTCTTCCGCACTAGCATTCTCTCCTTCTTTCACAGCGCTGCGTACTGCTGTCTCTTGTGGCTCGCTAGCAATTCAATTACAGAGACGAGAGATAGCGAGTCTCTGGCGGAGAAAAGGCCCCGTCTGACAAGAAATATGACAGCCTACTTACAGGGTGTTTATGCAGTTAAACTCAACCTCGCCACACCTGCAGTATGGTAAATGTCAGGGTTTGTGGGTTTAACAGCGACAAACCTGTGTGTAAATCTGCATGTTTGCATACACCTTGCTTCCCAACATCTGCTGTCATTGGATTTGCATATGTCCGTTCCTATCAGGAATACATGTAATACTCATATCAGTGACATTAAAATATTACATTTTCATCCAAAATTTTTTGCATCAGGGGTCGTATTGGTTAGTACTATAGAGAGGCAATGCCACACAGTGCTTGCGATCACATTATATATGGTTAAGGTATCTGATGCGCACAAAGTTCACCCACTCCAGTAGATTGGCTGTGAAGACCTTTGGCACGGGACATAAGAGCTCCTACTTGGCTTGAGATGCCGACAAAAGCAAAAGAAGGTATCAAGCCATTTGAATATAAAACTTCACTAATTTATTAGTACAGCTTAAAAATGTTCTGACGCGTTTCAGGCATAGAATTTTCTTAACCATAGTATTGACATGTGACACCACTGGCATTTAGATTGCGGGTTCAGATATGGAATTTGTACGAGAAACCCATAGATTCTTACTATACCTTATAGGTATAGTACCATGTACCTTACATACAAAGCACTTTACTTACCATTAAAAACCCAAGGGACCCTAAAAACACAAATGTGAACTGATGCTAACGTCTAGTGCATGAATATGTCGTTCAAAATTTTCAGCATTATAGGGATCACAATGCAGTGACTTCAACGCCAACAGCAACTTACTAAGTCGTTTCATAAACTAAACATGAAATGCGTGCAACCTCAAATCCATCCACCAAACCTCCCCCCTATACAGCAGCTGAATTGTCCATAAATGTGGCCCCCTCCTTAACGAATCCTGATAATTCTGAGTGAATAGCAAGCAGCAGAGACCTTGTGAGGAGATGAACCATTTATTCTGCCTGCATGCGCACTTTTTTTTCTTTATCATAATTATTTCCAAGTCAGATCTCCTCCCTGATTTCCTAACGGGCCTTTCTCTCTCCGAACAACATCCCGGATCCAGAGGCCGTGATAATTCAAACCCCAAACCTCACGGGTCCTGTACCTTCTTTTTTTTTTTTCCTTCCTCTTCTTTTTTTTTTTTTTATTCTGCATTTTTTCCAAGGACATTTTTATTACAAAGATGATGAAATTTGCATATTAATTTGTTCCTTTCAATTTTTCTTTTTTTTATATTAAGATTAGACGTGACAGGCGGGTATCGCAGCTTTTGGTAGAATGGATAAAACCATCCAAAACGCATTGGGATTGCTGAGGGAAGGCAAGGGGGAGGTTAATTCACTGCTCTATCAGTTTAATTTAACCCTCCAGTTCCCTAAGGGAAGTGTCATACATTGATGGGATCTCACTTAAGTTACTGAACTCACTTCTTGTGCACATTATTAAGATACATAAATGACTTTGGTCGGGAACCAGTTATATTGGGAGAACTATGTAATATGGATGTCTTCTTATCGCATATTCAATTCCAAGGGTAGCTTGATAACCTTAGTTTTACAGTGACAAGGTTTCCTTTTTTTTTGTTACATGGTCTATTCAGGGTTCAATTTTCTTAGCCTAAAGAGTTGCAGACATAGAAAGTAGCAAACACAGTTTTGCTCATCCTCCCCAGGTCCAGCACTGCCTCTCCGCCACAGCCCTGGTCTTTGGTGATAGACTGGAGGCTGACGTTACCACTTCAGTACATGTGATATCTGCAGTCTATCACTTGGCTCAGTGATGATGGAAATGTAGGCTGCATGAGCTACTGAGCTCAGTGATTGGCAGCAGGGGTCAGTTATGTGCAGCATCCTGTCAACTTGCGGATGCAGGGCAGTAGAGAGGCAGCGCTGGATCTTGGGAGGGTGAGAATAACTGTGTTTGTTAGCTTTTAATTCTGGGACTCTTCGCACAAATAAAATGTATTCCCAGAAAACCCCTTTAAGGATAAAATGTATTTTTAATAGCAAAATGCAGTTAAAGGGAACGTGCCACGTCAGAAAATACTATTTACCTGCAAATATTGGGATAATCTTCACGTAAAAAGTGTTAAAATGCTTCCCGATCACATTACTGAAAGCTGTCGGCTTTCAGTCATGGGGGCGGTACAGGTGGTGATTACTGTCATCGCTCTCAGTACTGATGATCACTAATACTGTGAGCAGCAGCTGTAAGCACACACTGCCACTGTAAGCATGCCCCACCACCGTAAGCAAACCCTGCCACTGCAAGCATGCCCCACCACCGTAAAAACACCCTGCCACTGCAAGTATGCTTTACCACCGTAAGCACACCCCTCAACTGTAGCACGCCCCGCCAGTGTAAGCACATCCCATCACCGTAAGCACACTCCGCCACCATAAGCACGCATCACTCATGGCCACCAAAAGGATGCCCCGCCAGTCTAAGCACGCCCCATTACAGTAAGCATGCCAAACCACTGTAAGCATGCCCCGCCACTGTAAGCATGCCCCACCACTGTAAGCATGCCCCGCCACTGTAAGCATGCCCCACCACTGTAAACATGCCCCGCCAGTGAAAGCACGTCCCATCACTGTATGCACGCCCCTCCACCGTAAGCACGCCCCCATTACTGTAAGCATGCTCCATTACTGTAAGCATGCCCCACCACTGTATGCATGCCCCACCACTAGTGTTGAGCGATACTGCTCGATATCTAAAAATATCGTATCGGAATGGTATCGCCGATATCACTAAATATCGTCGATATCTGATTCCGATACCGGAAGTCCCATGTAAGTCTATGGGAACAAAATATCGCAACAAAAAAAACCCTTTCTTTCGTTGTAAACACAAAATATACACACATAGAATACATATATATATATATACATGTCATTGTGACATATATATATACATATATTTATAGTTTATACACTTCTACATAGTAAAATAGACTCTGATTCAATTGCCGGGTAAAGCCGTGACATACCCCATAGAAGTCGACGGGCTCGGTGCCGAGTACCCCCAAAACCTCTGGCTCTGTGCGACTCAACTTGGGCGTCACGAACAGGATTCTGTAGCTCGCTATAAGCGAGTCCTGTGTGCCTGAATTGAACTGGTTTTGTGCTTGAGAATTGCTAAAATCATCAGAGAATGTATTTGCCATTTTTCCGTCATAGCTGCGTCACGACGAGGCACTGGTGAAGAAGAAGGGCGTGATCTTCGTGGGTGTACACTCACTCAGTGGCGCGAAAACGATGGCCGACCACTCTAAATGGTACTGCAATGTAAGATCGTGCCCCACAGCTCTTCAGTTCCGCCTCCTCATCCTCCTCAGTGTGCGGAAACTAACACGAAGGTCCCGCCTCCCTACAAAAGAGGGGCCCTCTCCAGATGCTAATGACACATGTGACTTGGCAGAGATGGCTAATGGACACGAGCAGAAGTGTGAAGGGATGGAGCAGTCAGAGCTCTCCCCCCACGGAAGCGACCCGATCGCCACGGAACCACCGTTGGGCACCCGGCCTGGAAACCCTCCTACGCTGCAAGAAGCGGAGGATACCCTAAGAGGCCTGGCCCGGCACCGGGAGGAGGTTGCCAGGATGGAAGCAGCTGGCGTGCCCTAAAACTAAACTTGGAGCGGCGCCAATCCCTCTTACCTGAAGTGTCTGTACCGGAAGGTGAGGCACCCGTTCTAGTAGAGGAGTCCGTGCGGGCATCCCAGCCCCTGCAATGTGATCCGGTTGACGTTGTCGCAGTGGAGGCACCCGTTCCTGCAAAAAAACTCTGCACCGGCAGCACCCCAGATCCCGCTGTCTGCCCCCGTCGCTGAGACAGAAGAAGCGACACCCGTCCTCATGGAGGAGGCCGCGCAGGCACCAGAGGTCTACCTGTCTGTACCGGAGCCCCAACTGTCATCTGTTCCAGAGCCGGCTGCTTCCTCCGCAGGTGAGCGCCGCCAGGACTGGGGGGTGCCAGGAGAGCTGCCGCAAACCGGACATTGTAAGCTGCAGTTTGATGGTGGAGACATGGAGCTGCTGGTGGAGGAGAATTACAACCGGCGTCAGGAGGAAGAGTGGAGACGTTGGGAGCGGGAAGCAGAGCGACAAAGGGAGCAGCGAGAATCCCAAAAGCTTCGGCAACGTAACCTGGAGAAGGACCGGGCAGATAAGGACCGGATGAGAAAAGATAAAGGAACCCTGTGGGAGCCGCGGCGTAAGGGTGCAGTACGGAACTTTAAATTGAAAGGTGGTTGGGGCTTCATCCAGGAGCCTGGACTTTATTTAGAAGTTTTTGTGACCCGGCGGGACGTGGAGTCTCACCTCCCAGAAGGACACCCGGGGAGGGACCTGTTGCCAGGAGACTTGGTGACTTACACCCGACACTGGGGTTACAATGGATGGTACGCCCTAAATGTTACCAGGCGCGACCCCTACTCCCCAGAGTGTCAGGAACCTGTGAGACCCTCGGAGCCTTCAGCCTCCCACATCCAGGCCTCTGCACAAGTGCCCACCCCACGCCGTAAATCTCCCCAGCCTCCCTCAGTGGTCTCCTCAGCAGCCCCAGCTATGGACATGATAACTATAGCTGGCCCGTACCCGGCGCCTGTTAGGCCCCCTGGGGTTCTTTCAGTCCGGGACATAGGGCTCCAGAGCCGGAGGGAGATGAAAGAGGTGGCCACACAGACACAGATAGCGGGTCACGACTTGACTGTACAGGCCACACGACGTCATCAGGTCCTGGTGGTCCTTGGTGTCTCGGATGTTTGGCAAGCATCAGAAGAGTACCAGGTGGTACCTGGAACACCCCTGCCAAAGAATTATAAATAACCCGGACAGGGTCCCTGTATGTAAATAGTTAAATTGTTGATGTACCCGGACGGGTGAATGTTCATAAAAAAGTTTTTTAATTTAATAAAAAACACAACACAGTTTTCATTACTTTTATTACAGTCTCATCCTGCGACGCCATCAATCCCCTGTAAAAAAAATGAAAAAAAAAAACAGCAGTATACCACCTGTCCGACGCAGTCCATAGTAACGAGTGTCCCACGACGATCCAGCTCTGCTACATCAGAATTCCCGGCGCAGCACAGCTGATTACCTGCTTCCCCGGCGGTGACATCATCGGACTGGTTTACGGCCGGGATTACCCTGCAGTCACTGCAGTTATCGCGAAAAACTGCATGTGACCGCCAGGGAGAAGATAATAGCGGCCATCAAGCAGTCCAGGACGTGACCGCCGGAGATCTTCTGCCAGGTAAGTGCCGCTGACTCCTGACAGACCCGACCGACGGACACTCACAGTGACAGTGACAAATCCGATTCCGGTATCCGATATGACGAAAATATCGGTACTCGGAATCGAAAGCCCGATACAGCTAATATCGGCCGATACCCATATTTGCAGTATCGTATCGCTCAACACTACCCACCACTGTAAGTGTGCCCCATTACTGTAAGGCGCCCCGCCACTGTATGCACGCCCCACCACCTTAAGCACACCCTACCACCGTAAGCACGCCCCGCCACTGTAAGGGCACCCTGTCACTTTGATTGACAATCTGCTTTACTAAGTCACAGCCAATATTATGTTCCAGAGCTACATTCACAATTCTGTTGGCTTCAGAGCTGAATTCTAGGTTATATCTTAATACAAGATTAGTACAGTGGGTACGGAAAGTATTCAGACCCCTTTAAATTTATCACTTTGTTTCATTGCAGTCATTTGATAAATTCAAAAAAGTTCATTTTTTTTCTCATTAATATACACTCTGAAAAAAAAATGTTCACTCTTAACTGAAAAAAAAACAAATGTAGAAATTTTTGCAAATTTATTAAAAAAGAAAAACTGAAATATCACATGGTCATAAGTAATTCAGACCCTCTGCTCAGACACTCATATTTAAGTCACATGCTGTCCATTTATTTGTGATCCTTGAGATGGTACTACTCCTTCATTAGAGTCCAGCTGTGTTTAATTAAACTGATAGGACTTGATTTGTAAAGGCACACACCTGTCTATATAAGACCTCGCAGCTCACAGTGCATGTCAGACCAAATGAGAATCATGAGGTCAAAGGAACTGGCCAAGGAGCTCAGAGACAGAATTATGGAAAGGCACAGATCTGGCCAAGGTTACAAAAGGATTTCTGCAGTACTCAAGATTCCTAACAGCACAGTGGCCTCCATAATCCTTAAGTGGAAGAAGTTTGGGACCACCAGAAGTCTTCCTAGACCTGGCTGTCCAGCCAAACTGAGCAATTGTGGGAGAAGAGCATTGGTGAGAGAGGTAAAGAAGAACCCCAAGATCACTGTGTGTGAGTACCACAGATGCAGTAGGGAGATGGGAGAAAGTTCCACACAGTCAACTATCACTGCAACCATCCACCAGTCGGGCCTTTATGGCAGAGTGGCCCAACGGAAGCCTCTCCTCAGTGCCAGACATATGAGGGCCCACATAGCATTTGCTAAAAAACACATGAATGACTCCCAGACTATGAGAAATAAGATTCTCTGGTCTCATGAGATGAAGATAGAACTTTGTGGTGATAATTCTAACTGGTATGTGTGGAGAAAACCAGGCACTGCTCATCACCTGCCCAATACAATCCCAACAGTGAAACATGGTGGTGGCAGCATCATGCTATGGGGGTGTTTTTCAGCTGCAGGGACAGGACAACTGCTTGCAACTGAAGGAAACATGAATGTGGCCAAGTAGAGAAATATTCTGGATGAAAAACCTCTTCCAGAGCGCTCTGAACCTCTGACTTGGCCGAAGGTTCACCTTCCAACAAGACAATGACCCTAAGCACACAGCTAAAATAACAAAGGAGTGGCTTCAGAACAACTCTGTGACCATTCTTGACTGGCCAGAGTCCTGACCTAAACCAATTAGCATCTCTGGCGAGACCTGAAAATGGTTGTCCACCAACGTTCACCATCCAACCTGACGGAACTGGAGAGGATCTGCAAGGAAGAATGGCAGAGGATCCCCAAATCCAGGTGTGAAAAACTTGTTGCATCATTCCTAAGAAGATTCATGGTTGTACTAGCTCAAAAGGGTGTTTCTACTCAATACAGAGCAAAGGGTCTGAATACTTACGACCATGTGATATTTCAGTTTTTCTTTTATAATAAATTGGCAAAAAATTCTACGTTTCTGTTCTTTTCAGTAAAGATGGGGTGCAGAGTGTACATTAATGAAAAAAATGAACTTTTTTGAATTTACCAAATGGCTACAATGCAGCATGTCGATTCTTTGTGCGGATCTGCAGCGTTTCTGCACCCATTGACTTGCATTGAGTCGGGCACATCCGCAGCAAAACCGCAGATGTAAAAAAGATCTGCGGATTTTCTGCGGATGAAATGCTGCGGACCGGGAGGAGAGAAGTGTGTGGGCGGTGACTGTGTGCGTGTATAGTGTGTGGGCGATTACTGTATGCGTGTATGGTGTGTGCGGGGGTCTGCGTGTAGTGTGTGTGCCGGTGTCTGCGTGATCTGTGTATGTGCGGGGTTCTGCGGGCCTGTGTGTGTGCAGGCATCGTCCGATGGGACTACTAGTCCCATCCTGCTATGCTGCTACAGTGAGACCATTAGCCATTGATGGGACAGTAGTAGTCCCATCATCCGGCTAATGTGTTGAATGTAAAAAAAAAACACATACGCACATATATAGTCCATACTCACCATAATCTGCTAATTCCCGAAGCCCTCGCTCACCTGAAAAAAAATTAAAAAACAATCCAATATACTCCCTGTGTCCGACGTAATCCCATTAATAACGATTGTCCCACGACGATCTCCCGTGGAGAAGCTGTCACATCAGCAGATGCGACCGCTCTCCAGCGGCTCTGGTTAACAGTGACGGAGATAATCCTCCACACTGTATCACTCCGCCGCCGACAGGTCACCAGAGTTCACCTGTCATTTGCAGCACTATAGCCGTGAGAATTTTCTCACGGCTGTAGTGCCGTAAAGTGAACTCTGATGATACACTGCGGGGAGGGTTATCTCCGGTCAGTGTGTCATCGGAGGCCTGTAGAGCGGTCACATATAGGGGAGATAGTCGTGGGACACTCGTTTTTAAAGAGGGACTGCGCCGGACAGGGAGTATACTGTTTTATTAAAAAAAATTTGCAGGTGATCGATGGCTTCAAATGGATTTAGGCATACAATAAAAATTATGAAAAATCGTGTGGTGTTTTATTTCATTAAAATACTTTATTCTTATGTGTGTGTTTTTTTAACCCTTTCAAACTATACGATTAATAATGGAGAGGCGTCTTATTGACGCCTCTCCATTATTAACTGGGCTTAATGTCACCTTACAATAACTAACCCCTTATTACCTCATATGCCACCGCTACACGGCAGTGGGAAGAGAGGGGCTAAGTGCCGGAATTGGCGCATCGTCGGCTGGGTGCTGGTATTTTTAGCCGGGGGGGGGGGGGCAATATCCATGGCCCCTTCCGAGGCTATGAATATCAGCCCGCACCTTTCTGGCTATAAATTATAGGGGGCTCCGCTTCATTTTTTGGGGGGTCCCCCTATTTTAATAGCCAGTAAAGGCTAGCTGTGGGCTGATATTCATAGCCTGGGAAGCTCCATGGGTATTAACCCCTTCCCAGGCTAGAAATATTGGCCCCGGCCGTCAGCTTTCCCCCCTCTGGCGCAGAAAATTGCGCGAGAGCCCATACCATTTTTTCCATTTTTTTTAAATTAAAGATATTGCGTGAAGATTTTGTGTGTGTGTCTTTAACTATTTATTTACCATTTTATCTATCTGTCTATCTATCTATCTGTCTGTCTCATATGTGTCCCATATGTATCTATCTATTATCTATCTATCTATTATCATCTATCTATCTGTCTATCTGTGTGTGTAATGGAGTATGGGTATGGGTTGGACAAATGTAAAAGAGGAGGTTGGACAAGAAATGACATCACAATTCTTTTTTTTTTTTTGTTAAATAACATATCTTTATTTGGCTTACAAAAATGCATACAAATCCGCATAAAAAAACGCATCAAATCCGCATAAAAAACGCACCTGCGTTTTCTGCCAAGAGGTACGGATTCTGTGCAGAAAATTCCGCAGGCTAATCTGCAACATGTGCACATTACCTTAATTGGACGCAAACACTGAAGAGTTGAGGGTTTTTTTTTAAAGCATTTTTTGCCTCTACAAAAAATATAAATAGAAAATAGACATCTTGGGCAGTGTCGGACTGGGTTGGCAAAGGCCCACCAGTAACATTGATTTTTGCGGCCCACTGTACAGCTACATGCAAAAATAACTTGACCCTAGTACACATTTACTTTTACTTCAACGTAATATTAATTTAGCTAGCGTGTTTAATGAATGATTAGATTATACCTTTTCCTACAAATTGTGAATCAAATGTAATAGCACTCATTAGCACTCCTTCACAGGGGCCTACCAGAGGATTCTCCTGTTTCCCCGTGGGCCAGTCCGAGCTTGATCCTGGGCAGTGTTTTTAAGCATGTCACTGTTAGACTTACAAGGCCCCTATTATGTCTGTGCCCTAATACAACACATCAGAGTATATAGCAGGAAAAGACAGATTCTCATACATCAGATAGTTATTACAGCATGCGGTCCAGAAGGAGAGTCCTGAATCACACAGGCTTGGGGAGTGAAGATAATGCGATACACAATGACGACTATGGTTGCAGAGGAATGACATTAGATAGAGAAAATGATACGTTTAGTTTTATTAATGTTAATTTTTAACAGCAGAGGACCCCTGAGATCACTGAGTCCACAGCAATACAGTCAGGGCAGTGTATGGGAGAGGCCTGCAGCCTTTATTTATGCTTAAAATGTACATTAAGGATCAGGAATAATGAGAATATAAACAAGTGAAAATAAAGTTAAGAAACTATTTGTCTTCATTCCTGTAAAAAAAAAAATTCTTGTGACTTCCAAACCCCTATTTTCCCCAGTCTATTTGCCTGCCTACTGCTGCATTGATATCAAAACGTACTCATTTGGAGTACAAATAATGGCAGTGAAAGGGTCAGCTCAGCATTGGGTTCTTACTAACTCTGAGTATAAGAAATTGTCCTGATAACAGAACACTCAGAGAAGGAGACAGGTACTGACACTTTCACTGCCATCATCAGTACTCCAAAGTACATTCTGATATCAATGCAGCCAATGGCAGGCATACATACTGGAAAAGCTGGAGTTTTGAAGCAACTTAAATGTTGTTTTCCTTTTTTTTACAGAAATGAGGACAGATTGTAAAAAAAAATGATTTTCAAAATTTCATATCTTTCCATACTGAACAAAATTCTAAATAAATAAATGTGAAAGTTGAGTTACTTTTTAGTAATTTTATTAAATAATTCACAGGATAATTGATTGTAAGATAAGTTGTGATTAATATAATGAACATAATCAATAGTGCAGTCTTAGGGCCTGTGCACACATTGCGGATTTGCCTGCGGATTTTTCCGCGCCGAAACCGCACCTCTTGGCAGAAACCCAGGCGCGGTTTTTGGCGTGATTTTGATGCGGTTTTTGACGCGGTTTTTCTCATGCGGTTTTGTATGCGGTTTTTGACAGCTAAATAAAGATATGTTGTTTAACAAAAAAAAAAGATTTGTGATGTCATTTCTTGTCCAACCTCCTCTTTTACATTTGTCCAACCCACACTCCATTACACACACACAGATAGAGATAAGCCGGCGTCACACTTGCGAGTGTGATGCGAGTAAGTCGCACGACTTTCTCGCATCAACACCCGGCACGGTCGCCCGCTCTCGGACCCGAGTGTGCGGCTGCATGTATTTCTATGCAGCCGCACACTCGGGTCCGAGAGCGGGCGGCCGTGCCGGGTGTTGACGCGAGAAAGTCGTGCGACTTACTCGCATCACACTCGCAAGTGTGACGCCGGCCATAGATAGATAATAGATACCAGTAGTTAGATAGATAGAAAATACATAGATAGATGGATAATAGATAGTTAGAAATATATATAGAAAGATAGATATAGAGATAGACAGAAAGATATCTAGGTAGATAGATAGATAGATAGAATGGTACATAAATAGTTAAAGACACACACGCGTATACATACACAAAATAACGCAATAGTTAATAAAAAAAAAATATAGGAAAAAAAATGGTGTGGGCTCCCGCGCAATTTTCTGCGCCAGAGGGGGAAAGCGGACAGCCGGGGCCAATATTTCTAGCCTGGGAAGGGGTTAATACCCATGGATCTTCCCAGGCTATGAATATCAGCCCGCAGCTAGCCTTCACTGGCTATTAAAATAAGGGGACCCCCCAAAAAAAGTGACGTGGGGTCCCCCTATAATTTATAGCCAGAAAGGCTACGCAGACAGCTGCGGGCTGATATTCATAGCCTAGGAAGGGGCCATGGATATTGGCGCCCCCCCTGGCTAAAAATACCAGCACCCAGCCGCCCCAGAATTGGCGCATCTGTACGATGCGCCAATTCCGGCACTTAGCCCCTCTCTTCCCACTCCCCTGTAGCGGTGGGATATGGGGTAATAAGGGGTTAATATCACCTTGCTATTGTAAGGTGATATTAAGCCCGGTTAATAATAGAGAGGCGTCAATAAGACGCCTATCCATTATTCATCTTATATTAATAAAGGGTTAAAAAAAAACACACAAGAATAAATTATTTTAATGAAATAAAATACAACACGGTTTTCATATCTTTATTATACACTCAGATCCAAGCGACGCCCTCGATCTCCTGTAAAAAAACGTAAAAAAATAAAACAACCGTATACTCCCTGTCCGACGCAGTCCAATTAATAACGAGGGTCCCACGACGGTCTCCCCTATAGAACAGTGATATCAGGTGATGCCACTGCTCTGTAGGGCCTCCCAATGATGCACTGACAGGAGACAATGGCTCCTGCACTGCATCACTGAGTTCATTCTCTCACTTTATGGCAATGCTGCGTGGGAATTTTCTCACCCAGCATTGCCGTGAGAGAATGAACTGTCGTGACGTCATTCTCTCCCGGCGGCAGAGGCAGAGCGGTACACAGATCGATGGCGTCGGGGAAGAGGTGAGTATATACTCTATGTTATGTGTTGTATGTCATGTGTATGTTTATATGTTTGTATGTCATGTTATGTATTATATGTTCTGTATGTCATGTGTATGTTATATGTTCTGTATGTCATGTGTATGTTATGTGTTCTGTATGTCATGTATGTTATATGTTCTGTATGTCATGTATGTTATATGTTATGTATGTCATGTGTATGTTATATGTTGTATGTCATGTGTATGTTATATGTTCTGTATGTCATGTGTATGTTATATGTCATGTATGTTATATGTTGTATGTCATGTATGTTATATGTTGTATGTCATGTGTATGTTCTGTATGTCATGTGTATGTTATATGTCATGTATGTTATATGTTGTATGTCATGTGTATGTTCTGTATGTGTCACGCTGTATAGCAGATATATATATGTGATGACAGTAATCTATATCAAAAGGGCAACATACTATATAACATGCGCATAGATATATGATAACATAGAATTACCTGACAGAATGTCGAGTGGGTCAATACAGAATCCGTTATACGCTGTCTCTGGCTAGAGGGTGACCGGGGTCTATGCTGACCCTAAACTGGGGTCCTAACTAATCCCTCTACCTGGAGGTACTGTTAAAGGTACAGAGGTCCAGGCCACCAGCGTAAACCCTGTCTCCTATCAATCCCTGCCAACTGTAATCTAGTCCTAAGAAGGACCCTGATTACCACCAAAGGGAATGAACAGGTAACGGTTAATGAACAGAAAGACATACAAGAAAGACAAGAAATAAAGTAAATAAAGTCTTACATACAACACTCACACACAGTAGGAACACCTAAGGTCTCAGAGATAAACTATAAGCTATAAGAGTAAAAACAACTAAGGAGCTCTTAGCTTAAGTCTTCTCAGAACCGATCCAGTCTGCTAGACTACATGAAGGCTTTCACCGGCATCTAACACCCAGACTGGCAGGGATATAAAGGAAGCTAATTAGAACATAATCAAAAGCAGCCGGGCGAGGCTGGACCTAGTCTTAGCAAAGAGCTAGGTAAAATTAACTCTCTCATTACCAAACACAAAGTAACAGCAACTCAGCTGCGAGAAGTCAGTATGTGCAATCGCGACGATCCTCGTGGCGATGCACCCATGACAGTATGTCATGTGTATGTTATAGGTCATGTATGTTATATGTTATATGTCATGTATGTTATATGTTGTATGTCATGTGTATGTTCTGTATGTCATGTGTATGTTATATGTCATGTATGTTATATGTTGTATGTCATGTAGTTATGTTCTGTATGTCATGTGTATGTTATATGTCATTGTATGTTATATGTCATGTATGTTATATGTTGTATGTCATGTATGTTATATGTTGTATGTCATGTGTATGTTCTGTATGTCATGTATGTTATATGTCATGTTGTTATGTTATATGTCATGTATGTTATATGTTTATGTCATGTATGTTACGTATGTCTGTGTATGTTTATGTCATATGTTGTATGTCATGTGTATGTTCTGTATGTCATGTGTATGTTTATGTCATGTATGTTATATGTTGTATGTCATGTGTATGTTCTGTATGTCATGTGTATGTTATATGTCATGTATGTTATATGTTGTATGTCATGTGTATGTTCTGTATGTCATGTGTATGTTATATGTCATGTATGTTATATGTTATATGTCATGTAGTAATGTTTGTATGTCATGTGTATGTTCTGTATGTCATGTGTATGTTATATGTCATGTATGTTATATGTTGTATGTCATGTATGTTATATGTTGTATGTCATGTGTATGTTCTGTATGTCATGTGTATGTTATATGTCATGTATGTTATATGTTGTTTCAGCTGCAGATGAAGGAAGGGAGACACACCATAACTAGTGGGTAGGCGGAGCCCCAGATAGGATCAATACCTCAGATTAGAAAGCGTGTTGACCGGCCCCTCCAGCTCGGGCTCCTCCTACTCAGCTCTTCAGTCTAAAATTTGAGGTCTCAGAGGACGGTCGCTGCTGGAAGCAGCTCCTCAGAAGATTTTATTATTTTTTATCGGACAAGAGACTTGGATCACCAGAGTGGTCTAGAGGTCTCAGGGGTCTCAGCGCTGCTGGACCCCAACCTCTCCCTTGGCGGATCTGTATTACCCTAATGGTGGTCCCTGCAGAACCCTGCCGGCCCAGGGGATGAGGATGGCTTCCCTGGCGGGGGCGCAAACCGCGCACAGGGGTCACTGCGTCCCCCGCCCTGGGGGGAAGCATGGGCATAGCGCCAGAAACCCCTGGGGGTCCCTGTGGCGCTCGGCTGGTGAGTACCTCACATTTTTATTTTAAAGTGTGTGTGAGTGCTTTCAGCGGCTGTTGCGGCAGCCGCTGTTACTTGTGAAATACATGTTTGATGACTGTATTCTGTCCGCAGGCAGACGCCTCAGGACAGGGGGGAGCAGAGAGCGAAGGAGTTGCGCTCTTTTTTTGAGCCGGCGGGGGGCGTGGCTTCACGCTCCCGGGCTTTTCTGTCACAGAAGCGCGCGATTAGGCGCTTCTCTTCAGATTCCTCTCAGCGCGGCGGCCATTACAAAAAGGCTCCACGGGCTCCTTCCTGCTGCGCTCCTCCCGTATCACATTTACATCACCGCGACCAGCTGGGTGAGTGATAACGCTCTCACCCCCACAGCGCAGAACCTATCTGTAGAGAAAATACAGATAGCGTTATCTTGCAGCTGCGGTCTTATATAGAGACCTTATTTTGCCATGGGACTCGCACACCCCTTCTATTAATAAGGGAGTAGTGGGGAGTCGGCGATATTAACCCCTTTTAAAGGGTTAACCTTTTCGACAGCCGCACAGGTTCTATCCCAGTTTGGGGTCAGAACTTGTAAGAGTTAATTATATTGCTGAATATTCATCTGATACAGCTGGGGTAGCTCTCTCACTAAGGGCTTTAACCCTTCAGCGTGCTTGCTGCGTTCGCTTGAGAAGCCACACTTTTTTTCATAATTGCTGACAGGCTTTGACCTGCCTTATACTGTGTAAGGGCATGTCGGAACAGGGTCCAGAAGGTGCGGACCGTGTGCCAAATCTGCTTCAGAATCAGTCACGCGAGTCTGATACACAGGCCTCGACGTCAAGCGCAGCAATTGGAGGTCACAGCGATGCCAAATTGGATGCCATCGCTCGCTCTATTGATGGCCTTTCTGACCTTTTAGGTCATTGGGTGTCAGCTAGATCCTCTCATGGAAGGAAGCGACACAGGCCGGTTTCATCATTTCCACGTAGCGAATCAGACCTCTCTGATATGGAATGCGGTCAGGGTTCCCCTTCAAATTCAGATGTGGAGTTATCCGGTTCAGATAAGGATCGGCAGGGACATTCTGTCTCTTTAGACCGAACAGAGGCTTTTATTGAAGCCATGAGGGAGGCGTTACAGTTGCCGGAGGAGGTAACTACACGTCCTGGTAAGTCACCTCGAATGTACCAAGAGTACCGTAAGTCACGAGCGACATTGCCAGCTCTAGATGAGCTTAATGAAGTAGTGGAGAAGGAACGCCTGTGTCCAGATAAACGTTTTCAAGGAACACGTTTTTTTTGACGCACTATATCCGTGTTCTACGGAGTTGACGGATAATTGGATTTTTTCTCCTGAAGTGGATGTTCCTTTATCCCAGCTTAGTAAATCCTCATTGCTCCCTGTTAAAGGGAAGGCAAGTCTGCAGGAACCGTTAGACAGAAAAACGGAGATGGCAGCGAAATCCAACTACGAGGCCTCGGGTCATGGATTCAAAGCGGTGCTAGGATCCATGTGTGCTTGTAGGGCTTCCCTGTGCTGGTTGGACCGTATACGAACGGCGTTGCAAAATGGATCTCCGTTATCCGAGATAGATGGACTTCTCGGTTTATTGGAGACTGCAGTTTCTTATAGCTATGATGCAGGTCTGGATACTGCATCTCTGTTGTCCAGGGCGCAAGCTTCGGCGGTCACAGTCAGAAGAGCACTGTGGCTTAGACAGTGGACTGGGGACGCAGTGTCAAAACAAGGTTTGCTGTCTCTAGCCTACAAGGGTAGTCAGCTTTTTGGATCTGATCTCTCAGAGCTGATTGCCAAGGCAAAGACGAAAGAAGCAGCCTTACCACAGCGAAGGGCTACGGCTTCTGCGCCTGGCAGGACTGGTGCCGGTGGTGGCCGGCGATCCTTTCGTTCCAAGGGACGATTCGGTCAGTCCTCTTGGGGATCGGGTCGTCCCTCTTTTTCGGGAAAAAAGTTCACTCAGAAATCCCATACTCCCTGGAAATCAAGTTTCCGTCAAGACAAGCGGGAGACTGACAAGAAGCCCGCCAAGGCGGACTGACGCCAGGTTTCCATTCGAGGGCTCTCGAGTGGGGGGTAGCCTGCTCCAATTCAAAGTGACTTGGGTTTCCCGCGTTCCGGACACCTGGGTAACGCGGGTAGTGTCGGCAGGCTATTTCATAGAGTTTTCGTCTCGACCTCCGGACAGGTTTTGCCAGTCTCGCACACCGTCAGAGCCCGAGTTAATTACGGCTCTGCTGCGAGAGGTCGACTCCCTTCTGCAGAAGGGTGTGGTAATACCGGTACCGCCGGAGGACCGAGGAAGAGGATTTTATTCCAATCTTTTTGTGGTTCTCAAAAAGGAGGACAAATTTCGTCCTATTCTGGATCTCAAAAGATTGAATCGGCATGTCCACACCCAAAAATTCCGCATGGAGTCACTTCGCTCCGTGGTGGCGGCCCTGTCGCAGAACGATTTTTTGGTGTCAATCGACATTCGCGACGCTTATTTGCATGTTCCCGTCGGAAGGACTCATCAGCGCTTCCTTCGTTTTGCCATAGGTCAGGACCATTACCAGTTTGTGGCTCTGCCATTCGGCTTGGCCTCGGCGCCCAGAGTTTTTACAAAAATTCTGGCGCCTCTCATGGCAATTCTTCAAAGACAGGGGGTTGCGATTTTTCCCTACCTGGACGATCTTTTGATTGTGGCATCCTCAAAGGAGGAGGCGGTGACGGCTCGCAACCTATCCTTTCAGCTCCTGGAGGATTTCGGGTGGCTGGTCAATTGGAAGAAGTCGTCTCTGGAGCCGTCTCAGTCAATCCTGTTTTTAGGGATGCATTTCGACACGGTACGGGCAGTGGTGTCCCTACCCCCAGACAAGCGGACATGTCTACTTCGACATGTACAGACTATGAAGTCTTCGACAGCAATGTCCCTTCGGAAGTGTATGCGCCTCCTGGGTTTGATGGTGGCGTCCATGGAAGCACTTCCGTTTGCCCAGTTTCATTCCAGGGCCCTCCAGAGGCTCATTCTGAGTTGTTGGGATCGATCGCAGGCTTCGCTGGATTGCAGCGTCATCATCTCTCACAGGGTACGGGAATCCCTAGAATGGTGGTTACGTCCAGAAGCGTTATCCCTGGGAAATCTTTCCTCCCTCCGAAGTGGTCGGTCATAACCACCGATGCCAGCCTGACGGGCTGGGGGGGTGTCTGGAACGACCTTTGGATCCAGGGAGTATGGTCATCGGAAGAGTCTATTCTACCGATCAATATCTTGGAATTGAGGGCAATTTTTCTTTGCCTCCAACACTGGACGGTCCCTTTGAGCGGTCTGCCAGTCCGAGTGCAGACAGACAACGCGACGGCGGTCGCGTATATCAATCACCAAGGCGGGACGAGGAGTTCCAGGCTCATGATGGAGGTGTCTCGGATCCTGCTATGGGCCGAGACCAGGGTTCCAGCCATCTCTGCGATCCACATTCCAGGAGTCCAGAATACCACGGCGGACTTCCTCAGTCGCGAGAAGATGGATCCTGGAGAATGGAGTCTCCATCCGGAAATGTTTGCACTACTGTGCTCCTGTTGGGGAACCCCCCAAGTGGATTTGATGGCATCCAGGTTCAATGCCAAACTACCAACCTTCATATCCAGGTACAAGGACCCGAAGGCTGTGGCGGTGGATGCTCTGGTAGCTCCGTGGGACCATTTCGAACTGGTCTATGTGTTTCCGCCAATTTCCTTACTTCCTCTGGTGCTGCGTCGGATCAGACTGGAGAGAATTCCGGCTATGCTGATAGCCCCGGATTGGCCAAGGAGGACGTGGTTCTCGACACTGGTGTCGCTCTTGGCGGCTCCGCCATTTCCACTTCCTCTTCGCCCGGACCTGTTATCCCAGGGGCCCGTTCGTCATCCGGACTTGAAGTCTCTACGTTTGACGGCGTGGCTCTTGAGACCGAAATATTGACCCGTAGAGGTTTCTCAGCTGCAGTCATTGCCACTCTGCGAGCTGCTAGAGGTCCGGCCACTACTAAGATTTATCACAGAACTTGGGAAGCCTTCTTTTCGTGGTGTTCGGGTTCCTCAAGGAATCCGAGGATTTTTTCCATTCCCAATCTGTTGGCTTTTCTACAGTACGGGTTGGACAAAGGTTTAGCAGTTAGCACTCTGAAGGGTCAGGTTTCTGCTTTGTCCGTGCTTTTTCGGAAGGCTATCGCCTCGCGTAGGGACGTGCGTTCTTTTTTTCAAGGAGTAACCCGTCAGTTTCCACCGCGGAAGGCACCTGTGTCTCCTTGGAGACTCAACCTTGTCTTAGAGGCTCTTCAGCATGTGCCCTTTGAGCCTATGGGTTCTACTAGCCTTTCGTTACTTTCTTGGAAGGTTGCATTCTTAGTGGCGGTAACCTCTTTAAGAAGGGTTTCTGAGTTGGCAGCTCTTTCTTGCTCGCCGCCTTTCCTGGAGTTTTACCCGGATCGAGTAGTGCTTCGTACACGGGGCGACTTTCTACCTAAGGTGGTGTCGCAGTTTCATGTTAACCAGGATATTGTGTTGCCCTCACTTTGTCCGGGCCCGAGGAATGCAAAGGAACGAGATTTGCACAAATTGGATTTAGTGCGGGCCTTGAAGTTCTATCTGTCTGTTACTCAAGGTTTTAGGAAGTCAGATTCTCTGTTTGTGATTCCAGCAGGTCGTAGACGTGGTCAACGAGCTTCCAAGGACTCTATAGCTCGTTGGATTCGGTCAGCCATTTTGGAGCTTACCGTCTTAAAGGCGAACCTTGCCCGATTAAGGTTCGAGCTCACTCCACGAGGGCTGTGGCTTCATCGTGGGCCTTTCATCAAGGGGCTTCGGCAGCTCAGCTCTGCCGAGCGGCGACCTGGCGTTCCGTCCACACATTTACAAAGTTTTATAAGGTGACGTCAGTGCTTCCGCTGATGCGGCCTTAGGACGTAGGGTCTTGCAGGCAGCGGTAATCTAAGTTTTAAGTTAACTTGTATTTGGCGCCTGTTGCGCATTTATCTAGGTTGTTGGGTTTCTGCCTCTTTTGGTTTTTTTCCCACCCTAATTTTTGGACTGCTTTGGGACGTCCCACTAGTTATGGTGTGTCTCCCTTCCTTCATCTGCAGCTGAAAGACGGATTTTGGTAAGAACTTACCTGTAAAATCCTTTTCAGCGAAGAAGGAAGGGAACACACATCCCTCCCATGGCAGAAGTGTGTTGTTATATTTACAGAAGCAGCGTGGCCCTTCTCTGATAGCGATTTTCTGAGCTGAGGTCGACGCGCTACGGCTCTGTTCCAGCATTGCCAGCTTATCACAGTAGTCAGGTTCAGTGAGTAGTACCTGGGACTGTGTGGTTTTTCTTTGCCAAATGCATGCATAACCTGTACTTTTGTATTTTTCTCTGAAGTCCTTCAGAAGGGGTTATGTTGCTTCGCTGGTGATATTGTTCTTCCTTAAGCTTTGGTACTACTGAAGAGCTGAGTAGGAGGAGCCCGAGCTGGAGGGGCCGGTCAACACGCTTTCTAATCTGAGGTATTGATCCTATCTGGGGCTCCGCCTACCCACTAGTTATGGTGTGTCTCCCTTCCTTCTTCGCTGAAAAGGATTTTACAGGTAAGTTCTTACCAAAATCCGTCTATGTCATGTAATTTTTTTTTTTTTCATTCAGCACATTAGCCGGATGATGGGACTACTACTGTCCCATCATTGGCTAATGTGTCAGTCACTGTAGCAGGCATCGCCGGATGGGACTTGTAGTCCCATCCTACCATGCCTGCATACACGGAGACACGCACACAGGCCCGCACACCGCCGCACATACACAGCCCCGCACACCGATCGCGCACACAGCCCCGCACACCGCCGCACATACACAGCCCCGCACACCGATCACGCACACAGCCCCGCACACCGATCACGCACACAGACCCGCACACAGACCACGATCGCGCACACAGACCCGCACACCGATCACGCAGACACCGGCACACAATCACCGCCCACACACACAGCGCCGCCCACTATACACGCCCACACACATAGCGCCGCACACTATACATGCCCACGCACCGCCTACACACTTCTCTCCTCCCGAACTGCAGCGGTTTCACCCGCAGCAAACCCGCAGATCTTTTTTAGATCTGCGGTTTTGCTGCGGAAGTGCCCGACTCAATGCAAGTCAATGGGCGCCGAACCGCTGCAGTTCCGCACAAAGAATTGACATGCTGCGGAAAATAAAACGCGGCTAAACCGCGCGTTTTTTTCCGTAGCATGTGCACAGCAGACATGCGGTTCCCATTAGATTACATTGGTAGTGCACTGTGCTGCGGGTTGGATGCGTTTCCGCTGCATTGAAAAACGCAGCGGAAACGCATCTAAAACCGCAATGTGTGAACAGGGCCTTAATCAAAAAATGGGGATACAAATTATAGAAGAAATTCCTAAAAGATATAAATAAAGATAATTGGATTGTGGATCCACAATAGAAGCCCTGGGAATGAGGCGTTGGGGTTAAGAGGCAGTTCCACAAATTACATAAGTATACAGTATTGGAAGATCATGTAAACATTTACTCTCCTAGTGCAAATGTAGTAATATTGCAACAGTCATAAAGTGCTTGTGCTAAGAGGGTCTACCATTTATTATAAAACTGATAATGTGGAAAGCAGGGGCATAAAGTAAATGTACTGCCCGTACCCAAGTTAGAAGAGTTGCATACACTTACCCATGTTGTAAAGTGCCGGTGCACAGACCACAGAATTCCCAGGGGCCGACCCAAACGCACGTTTCGCATAAGCTTTTTCATTGGGGAACTTTTTAGTAAGTGCATGCCTTTGAATTAATTTGCCATGTTTTTGGTTTGTTCCTAACCCGAATATGTATTAAGTTTGAACAGGGCTGGGAAGAAACCTAATACTCACCTCACCGCTGACCGCCATCCGGTTCTCTTTCTATTGTCGCTAACTGCATCTGCAACCTCTTCAATATAAGGTCAGGATTTCCGGCTTCGTCCAGGCCTCAGAGGTTTGGGTTCTCCATAAGGTCACAATGTGCAGCCTGATGACGCTCAATGACTTCCAGGGCTACAAATCTTGGAGATGCGTTGCTCATTAGCAGAATGACAGAAAACTTAAGCACCAGCAATAAAAATTAACACTCAATCACACTAATTATACAGATGTAGCCATGGCTACAATTTATCAAGATGGCACTTTATTTACCGTATATAGTTATTCATATTCCACTACTTGTATGAAAGTGCTGGAGTTGGTGGAAAAATTCCAAAAATCACAAATGCTTGGGCAGTTTTATATATGAAGTGTTTAATAAAATCTCTGTACTGTACTGTGGGGGAAAAAAAGTATTTAGTCAGCCACCAATCGTGCAAATTCTCCCACTTAAAAAGATGAGAGAGGCCTGTAATTGACATCATAGGTAGACCACAACTATGAGAGTCAAAATGAGAAAACAAATCCAGAAAATCACCTTGTCTGATTTGGCAAGATTTATTTAGCAAATTATGGTGGAAAATAAGTATTTGGTCACCTAAAAACATGCAAGATTTCTGGCTCTCACAGACCTGTAACTTCTTCTTTAAGAGGCTCCTCTGTCCTCCACTCATTACCTGTAGTAATGGCACCAATTTGAACTTATCAGTATAAAAGACACCTGTCCAGGGCCGGCGTCAGCACCCGGCACACCCGGGCAAGTGCCGGGGCCCTGAGCAGGCGGGGGGGCCCACTCGCAGTCTGGCACCCCCGCGCCATTAGCGGAGGAGAGCGGTGTCAGCGCCGCCACTGGGGCCCCCCCCCCGCTTGCTCAGGGCCCCGGCAGCAGCTGGCACAATACTTACCTCTCCCGTGCCTCCGCTGCCGCAGCTCCGGGCTCCAGGGGCGCCGGCGCTTCCTCTCACAGCAGCGCCGCTGAATGACGTCATCATTCAGCGGCCGGCTGTGGCACAGAGCGCGGGGACGCCGGACAGGTAAGACGTGTGTGTGTGTCTCTGTGTGTATGTAGTGCGGTGCTTTGTGTGTGTATGTATGTGTGTGTGTGTATGTGTGTGTGTATGTATGTGAGAGAGTGCTTGTGTGCTGTCTGTGTGTGATGATGGGCAGGCATTGCTGATAATGGGGAGGCATTGATGATGATGATGGGGAGAAGATGATGATAATGGGCAGGCATTGATGATAATGGGCAGGCATTGATGATGGGGAGAAGATGATGATGGGCAGGCATTGCTGATAATGGGGAGGCCATGATGATGATGGGGAGGCAATGATGATGATAAGGAGGCAATGATGATGATGGGGAGACAATCATGATGATAATGGGGAGTCTTTCCACAGCGCCCTTTCCTGAGCCGTAACAGTGCAGAACGCAGTACAGCGCAGAGGAGAGCTCCATATTTTGTATGGAGCATTATATGGGGACCAGTATCCTGTATGGAGCATTATTTTGGGTCCAGTATTCTGTATGGAGCATTATTTTGGGTCCAGTATTCTGTATGGAGCATTATATGGGGGGTGACATCCTGCATGGGGTATTATATGGGTGATGAGGGGAGACTGTGGTGCCCATAATATTGTATGGAGGACTGTACTGTCCAGTCTGTACTGTGCGCTGTGAGGATTTGGCGGTTTTTGAGCTATTGTACAATTTACAATAGATATCAGTCATGTAATGGAAGAAAAGAAGTGTTTGGCATAGTACTATACCCATATTTCTCTGCCGTATCTGTGCATCATGAATCGTGGTCTGTGTTAAAGGGGCCCACTGAGGCTCTTTCGCCCGGGGCCCATAAAAACCTGGAGCCGGCCCTGCACCTGTCCACAACCTCAAACAGTCACACTCCAAACTTCACTATGGTGAAGACCATAGAGCTGTTGAAGGACACCAGAAACAAAATTGTAGCCCTGCACCAGGCTGGGAAGACTGAATCTGCAATAGGCAAGCAGCTTGGTGTGATGAAATCAACTGTGGGAGCAATAATAAGAAAATGGAAGACATACAAGACCATTGATAATCTCCCTCAATCTGGGGCTCCACGCAAGATCTCACCCCGTGAGGTCAAAATGATCACAAGAAAGGTGAGAAAAATCCCAGAACCACACGGGGACCTAGTGAATGACCTGCATAGAGCTGGGACCACCGTAACAAAGGCTACCATCAGTAAAACACTACGCCACCAGGGACTCAGATCCTGCAGTGCCAGAGTGTCCCCCTGCTTAAGCCAGTACATGTCCAAGCCCATCTGAAGTTTTCTAGAGAGCATTTGGATTATCTAGAAGAGTATTGGGAGAATGTCATATGGTCTGATGAAACCAAAGTAGAACTGTTTGGTAGAAACAAAACTCGTCATGTTTGAAGGAGACAGAATGCTGAGTTTCATCCAAAGAACACCATACCTACTGTGAAGCATGGGGGTGGCAACATCATGCTTTGGGGCTGTTTCTCTGCAAAGAGACCAGGACGACTAATCCGTGTACATGAAAGAATGAATGGGGCCATGTATCGTGACATTTTGAGTGCAAACCTCCTTCCATCAGCAAGGACGTTGAAGATGAAATGTGGATGGGTCTTTCAGCATGATAATGATCCCAATCACACTAGCAGGGCAATAAAGGAGTGGCTTTGTAAGATGCATATGAAGGTCCTGGAGTGGTCTAGCCTGTCCTCCAAGATCTCAACCCCATTGAAGAAAACCTATGGGCGAACATAATACAACACCAACTGTGTGTGCCAACCTTGTGAAGACTTACAGAAAACGTTTGACCTCTGTCATTGCCAACAAAGGATATATAACAAAATATTGAGATGAACTTTTGTTAACCCCTTCCCGACCTTTGACACAGCGTATGCTTCATGAAAGTCGGTGCCAATCCGACCTATGATGCATACCCTGCGTCATGAAAGGATCGCGTTCCTGCGGGCCGGGAGACCGGGGTCACTCAAAGGTCACCCGACCCGCAGTTACAGGACCCTTTGTGCTTCACCACAGGGGGGTTGGCTTAACCCCCCCGTGGCCACGATCGCTCTGATTGGCTGTTAAAAGTGAAACAGCCAATCAGAGCAATGTGTAATATTTCACCAATTTAATTGGTGAAATATTACAATCCAGCCATGGCCGATGCTGCAATAGCATCTGCCATGGCTGGACACCGAGCCCTGACCCCCCCACACAGTCACGGCGGCGATCGGCCGCCGCCACCAAAAGATGGCGGTGATCGGTCACCGCCGTCACTATCTGCTCCCCTCCTCCTTTGCTCCGCTGCCCCCACCTTCCGATCCCCCCCCCTAACCATCCGACCCCCCTACTCACCTCTCCCGATCCACCGATGTCCCTGGATCGGTCACGGCGTCCGCCCGGGCCTCTTCATGGGCGCCGCCATCTTGGAAAATGGCGGGCGCATGCGCAGTGCGCCCGCCGGCCGGCGCATGCGCAGTGCGCCCCCCAGTGTTCACAAATTTATTTTGATCACTGTGATAAACTGTCACAGTGATCAAAATAAAAAAAAGTAAATGAACCCCCCCTTTATCATAGGTAGGGACAAATAAAAAAATAAAGAATTTTTTTTTTTTTTTTCCTAGCTGATTTTTTTCTGCTGATCCGCGGCGGATATTGCTGCGGATCCGCGGCGGATATAGCTGCTGATCCGCGGCGGATTTCGCTGCTGATCCGCGGCGGATTTCGCTGCTGATCCGCAACTGATTTTGCGGCTGATTCGCTGCTGATCCGCGGCTGATTTCGCTGCTGATCCGCGGCTGATTTCGCTGCTGATCCGCGGCGGATTTCGCTGCTGATCCGCGGCGGATTTCGCTGCTGATCCGCGCGGATTTCGCTGCTGATCCGCGCGGATTTCGCTGCTGATCCGCACGATTTTGCTGCGGATCCGCGCGCGCGATTTCGCTGCGTGATCCGCGGCGGATTTCACTGCTGATCCGCGGCGATTTCGCTGCTGATCCGCGGCTGATTTCGCTGCGGATCCGCAGGCGGATTTCGCTGCTGATCCGCAACGGATTTTTGATGCGGCTGATTCGCTGCTGATCCGCGGCGATTTCGCTGCGATCAGCGGCTGATTTCGCTGCTGATCCGCGGCTGATTTTCGCTGATTCGCTGATCCGCGGCGGATTTCGCTGCTGATCCGCGGCGATTTCGCTGCTGATCCGCGGCGATTTCGCTGCTGATCCGCGCGGATTTCGCTGCTGATCCGCGGCGGATTTCTGCTGCGGATCGCGGCGGATTTCGCTGCGGATCCGCGGCGGATTTCCTGCTGATCCGCGCGGATTTCGCTGCGGATCCGCGGCGGATTTGCTGCTGATCCGCGAACTGATTTTGCTGCTGATTCGCTGCGATCCGCGGCTGATTTCGCTGCTGATCCGCGGCTGATTTTGCTGCGGTCCGCGGCGGATTTTGCTGCTGATCCGCGGCGGATTTCGCTGCTGATCCGCGGCGGATTTTCGCTGCTGATCCGCGCGGATTTTCTGCGGATCACGGCTGATTTGCTGCCTATCCCCGTTGCATTTACCTGTACCGCGGTCACGCTAGTTGCTGAAAGATTCCCGCGGCGGTATTCGCTGGGTAAGCGGTGGGATTTCGCTTGGGTGGATCGCGGCGGTTATTGGCTGCTGTCGCGATGATTTTTGCATGGATTCGCTGCTGATCGCGGCGGATTTTGCTTGCGGATCGCGGCTTGGATTTGTGGTGGTATCCGGGTGATTTTGTGCTGATTCGGGGGCGCATTTGGCTGCTGATCCGCGGCGGATTTTGCCTGATCCGCGACTGATTATCTGCTGATTCATCTGCGCTAGGGGTATAGCATAACGCGATCGCGTTATGCTATACCGTTACCAGCCGGTCAACGCTACGTGTTGAACGGGCTGGTAAAACGCAATATGAACCCAGCCTTAGGGTTAGAACTAGGGTTAGGGTTAGCATTAGGGTTAAGGTTAGAATTACGGTTAGGGTTGGAATTTGGGTTAGGGTTGGAATTAGGGTTAGGGTTGGAATTAGGGTTAGGCTTGTGGTTAGGTTTATGGTTAGAGTTGGGATTAGGGTTAGGGGTGTGTTGGGGTTAGGGTTATGATTAGGGTTTGTATTAGGGTTAGGAGTGTGTAGGGGTTAGGGTTGGGGTTAGGGGTGTGTTGGGGTTAGGGTTGGAGTTAGAATTGAGGGGTTTCCACTATTTAGGCACATCAGGGGGTCTCCATACGTGACATGGCGCCACCATTGATTCCTGCAAATTTTGCGTTCAAAAAGTCAAACAGTGCTCCCTTTATTCCAAGCCCCGACGTATGCCCAAACAGTGGTTTATCCCCACATATGAGGTATCAGCGTACTCGGGAAAAATTGCACAACAACTTTGGGGGTTCTAATTTCTCCTGTTAACATTGGGAAAAAAAATTGGGGACTAAAAATTATTTTTGTGGAAAAAAAATGATTTTATATTTTCACGGCTCTGCGTTATAAACTTCTGTGAAGGACTTGGAGATTCAAAGTGCTTATCACACATCTATAGGAGTTCCTTGGGGGATCTAGTTTCCAAAATGGGGTCACTTGTGGGGAGTTTCTACTGTTTAGGCACATTAGGGACTCTGCAAACGTAACATGACGCCCGAAGACCATTCCATCAAGTGGGCATTTCAAAACGTCACTACTTCCCATCCGAGCCCCGACGTGTGCCCATACAGTAGTTTTCTCCCACATATGGGATATCAGCATACTCAGGACAAATTGGACAACAACTTTTGGGGTCTAATTTCTCATGTTACCCTTGGGAAAATAAAAAAATTGGGGACTAAAAGATCCTGATTGTGGAAAAAATATGATTTTTTTTATTTTCATGCCCGGGTGTTATAAACTTCTGTGTAGCCCTTGGGGGTTCAAAGTGCTCACCACACATCTAGATAAGTTCTTTGCGGGGTCTAGTTTCCAAAATGGGGTCACTTGTGGGGAGTTTCTACTGTTTAGGCACATCAGGGGCTCTGCAAACGTAACAAGATGCCCGCAGACCATTCCATCAAGTCGGCATTTCAAAGCGTCACTACATCCCTTCCGAGCCCTGACGTGTGCCCAAACAGTGGTTCCCCCCCACATATGGGGTACTAGCGTACTCAGGACAAACTGGACAACAACTTTTGGGGTCCAATTTCTCCTGTAACCATTGTGAAAATATAAAAATAGTGGGCTAAAAAATGATTTTTTGAGAAAAAAAAATGATTTTTTTATTTTCACGGCTCTGCGTTATAAACTTCTGTGAAGCACCTGGGGGTTTAAAGTGCTCACTATGCATCTAGATAAGTTCCTTAGGGCGTCTAGTTTCCAAAATGGGGTCACTTGTGGGGGAGCTCCAATGTTTAGGCACACAGGAACTCTCCAAATGCGACATGGCAACCGCTAAATATTCCAGCATATTTTCCATTCAAAAAGTCAAATGGCGCTCCTTCCCTTCTGAGCCCTGCCGTGCACCCAAACAGTGGTTTATGACCACATATGAGGTATCTGTGTACTCAGGAGAAATTGCCCAACAAATTTTAGGATCCAATTTATACTGTTGCCCATGTGAAAATGAAAAAAACTGAGGCTAAAAGAAAATTTTTGTGAAAAAAAAGTACTTTCTTTTTTTACGGATCAATTTGTGAAGCACCTGGGGGTTCAAAGTGCTCACTATGCATCTAAATAAGTTCCTTAGGGGGTCTAGTTTCCAAAATGGGGTCACTTGTGGGGGAGCTCCAATGTTTAGGCACACAGGGACTCTCCAAATGCGACATGGCAACCGCTAAATATTCCAACATATTTTCCATTGAAAAAGTCAAATGGCGCTCCTTCCCTTCTGAGCCCTGCCGTGCGCCCAAGCAGTGGTTTATGACCACATATGAGGTATCTGTGTACTCAAATTGCCCAACAAATTTTAGGATCCAATTTATACTGTTGCCCATGTGAAAATGAAAATAACTGAGGCTAAAAGAAAATTTTTGTGAAAAAAAAGTACTTTCTTTTATTTACGGATCAATTTGTGAAGCACCTGGGGGTTCAAAGTGCTCACTATGCATCTAGATAAGTTCCTTAGGGGATCTGGTTTCCAAAATGGGGTCACTTGTGGGGGAGCTCCAATGTTTAGGCACACAGGGACTCTCCAAATGCGACATGGCAACCGCTAAATATTCCAGCATATTTTCTATTCAAAAAGTCAAATGGCGCTCCTTCCCTTCTGAGCCCTGCCGTGCGCCCAAACAGTGGTTTATGACCACATATGAGGTATCTGTGTACTCAGGAGAAATTGCCCAACAAATTTTAGGATCCAATTTATACTGTTGCCCATGTGAAAATGAAAAAAACTAAGGCTGAAAGAAAATTTTTGTGAAAAAAAAGTACTTTATTTTTTTTACGGATCAATTTATGAAGCACCTGGGGGTTCAAAGTGCTCACTATGCATCTAGATAAGTTCCTTAGGGGGTATAGTTTCCAAAATGGGGTCACTTGTGGGGGAGCTCCAATGTTTAGGCACACAGGGACTCTCCAAATGCGACATGGCATCCGCTAAATATTCCAGCATATTTTCCATTCAAAAAGTCAAATGGCGCTCCTTCCCTTCTGAGCCCTGCCGTGCGCCCAAACAGTGGTTTATGACCACATATGAGGTATCTATGTACTCAGGAGAAATTGCCCAACAAATTTTAAGATCCAATTTATACTGTTGCCCATGTGAAAATGAAAAAACTGAGGCTAAAAGAAATTTTTTGTGAAAAAAAAGTACTTTCTTTTTTTTTACAGATCAATTTGTGAAGCACCTGGGGGTTCAAAGTGATCACTATGCATCTAGATAAGTTCCTTAGGGGGTCTAGTTTCCAAAATGGGGTCACTTGTGGGGGAGCTCCAATGTTTAGGCACACAGGGACTCTCCAAATGCGACATGGCAACCGCTAAATATTCTAGCATATTTTCCATTCAAAAAGTCAAATGGCGCTCCTTCCCTTCTGAGCCCTGCCGTGCGCCCATACAGTGGTTTATGACCACATATGAGGTATCTGTGTACTCAGGAGAAATTGCCCAACAAATTTTAGGATCCATTTTATCCTGATGCCCATGTAAAAATGAAAAAATTTATGCTAAAAGAAAATTTTTGTTGGAAAAATTAAAATGTCCATTTTTTCCTTCCACGTTGCTTTAGTTCCTGTGAAGCACTTGAAGGGTTAATAATCTTCTTGAATGTAGTTTTGAGTAGCTTGAGGGGTGCAGTTTTTATAAAGGTGTCACTTTTGGGTATTTTCTGCCATATAGACCCCTCAAAGTGACTTCAAATGTGAGGTGGTCCCTAAAAAAAATGGTTTTGTAAATTTTGCTGTAAAAATGAGAAATCGCTGGTCAACTTTTAACCCTTATAACTTCCTAACAAAAAAAAATGTTGTTCCCAAAATTGTGCTGATGTAAAGTAGACATGTGGGAAATGTTATTTATTAACTATTTTGTGCCACATAACTCTCTGGTTTAACAGAATAAAAATTAAAAATTTGATAATTACAAAATTTTCAGAATTTTCGCCAAATTTCCATTTTTTTCACAAATAAACGCAAAAATTATCGACCTAAATTTACCACTAACATGAAGCCCAATATGTCACGAAAAAACAATCTCAGAATTGCTAGGATCCGTTGAAGCGTTCCTGAGTTATTACCTCATAAAGGGACACTGGTCAGAATTGCAAAAAATGGCAAGGTCTTTAAGGTCAAAATAGGCTGGGTCTTGAAGGGGTTAATGACCAAGTACTTATTTCCCACCATAATTTGCAAAATAAATCTTGCCAAATCAGACAAGGTGATTTTCTACATTTGTTTTCTCATTTTGACTCTCATAGTTGTCTTCTACCTATGATGTCAATTACAGGCCTCTCTCATCTTTTTAAGTGGGAGAACTTGCACAAGTGGTGGCAGACTAAATACTTTTTTCCCCACTGTAAGTAATATTTTGGCTCTATATATAGTGCACAGCATAACTGAGTACACCCCCTTTGAAAAGTAAGATTTTAATCAATATCTGACTGAACACAAGAACAATTTTCAACATTTTGACACGACTGAGAATTATAGAACATTTCTTTGACCCATCACATGAACGTAAGGTTAATAATGTAACTTTCATTGCAAAATCTTCAGTTTTGCTCAAATTAGTTGAAGCAAAAATAAGTACACCCCACATCAAAAATTACTACTTGTAGTATTTTGTATGACCTTCATGATTGGTAAGGACAGCACCAAGTCTTGTAGGCAAGAAATTAACAAGCTGGTGACTTATTGCACTTTCTATCTTTTTCCATTCTTCAAGAGCGTCCTTAGAGTCTGGATGCTGAGTGGTGACAACTTGTCTCTTCAGAATTCCCCATAGGTGTTTCGGTTGCATTCAGATCAGGAGAAACTTGACTATTGAAGCACTTTGACCCTGTTCTTTAGAAATGCAACAGATGCCTTAGATGTGTATTTTAAGACATCACCATCGCCAAAGGCACTGAGTGATGGCAGCATTTTCTTTTTCAGTATAGAGCAGTACATCTGTGAATTCATGATACCATCAATGAAATGTAGCTTCCCAGCACCATCAGCGCTCATACAGCCCCATAATAAAAGACACTGCCACCACCATGTTCCACTGTAGGCACCATGCAATTTTCTTTGTACTACTCACACCATACAGTTTTGAAACTATTAGTTTCAAAAACATTTATCTTGGTCTTATTACTCCAGAACAGTGTTCCCCAACTCTGGTCCTGAAGAGCCACCAACAGATCATGTGTTCAGGATTTCCAAAGTATTGCACAGGGGATAATTGCATCACCTGGACAGGCAATAATTCCATCACCTGTGCAATACTAAGGAAATTCTGAAAACATGAACTGTTGGTGGCTTCTGAGGACCGGAGTTGGGAACACTGCTCCAGAGCATAGAGTCCCAGTAGTCTCATATTTTCCATTGGCCCTGACAAATTATAGGTTTTTTTGTATATGGGCTCTAGGAGGTGCTTCCTTCGTGTCTGACGACCATTTCTCTGCAGTGTATGCTGTATTGTGTCAAGGGAAACCCTTGCCCCGCTTTGGCATCCTACTTCTTTAGCTAACTGCAGTGAACTTGCATGTCAATTTTCTTCAACCCTTCTCATCAGAAGACGCTCCTGTTGAGGTGTTAATTTCCGTGGTTAGCCTGGACGTCTCTGTGAGGTGATTGCAGTTCCACCTTTGTTAAATTTTTGGATCACATTTGCTATAGTATTCTGACTGATAAGTAAGCCTTTGCTGATCTTCTTGTAGCCCTCACCTTTTTTGTGAAAGAAAGTATTTTCTTTCTCAGGTGACATTTCTCTTCCTTGTGGTGCCATTGCTGACCGCATGAAATGGGAAGGAGTTTTCTTTGTTAAGTAACATCCTTTAATAGTCAACTGTCTGCTGGACACCTCAGTAATTAATAATTAGACTTATCTGTGGTTGAATTCATATTAATTAGCTAATTAATTTTGTAGTCTAAACGCTGCAACATGGTTTTGAATTAATTTGTTAGGAAAATAATCTTGTTTGTAATCCATGGCCCACATTTGTGGGAATATTTTGTATTCTGGTAACCCAAGGAAAATGTTGATCCTGAAAGGAGAGAGATATATTTGGGTCTCCACATTGTTTTCAATGGGGTTCTAGTTCAAGTTTAGGCACAGTTCTGGTACACGAACCCAACTTTGGAATAAAGTTTGGGTCGGGTGCCAGAACCCAAACTTCCACAGGTCTGCTCATCCCTATTCACTATACATGAAGGTCACAGCCCATCTCCACCCCCTTTATAATCAGAGGATGCCCTGAAAACTTTTCTATGGAAGTAAGTGAATCTGACTATGTCCATGTGGATGATGAAAAGAACAGAAAATTACACGTATAGTAATATGGAAAATAAAAAAAGTAACGCACACTCTTATTGTGCCCTGGATCCATCCTCAAAAGATGAGAACCATTAGGGTATTAAATATTGTATAAACTTTGCTTCTTGTGGAAGTTTACACTGTCCGGCCAATAAAAAAATCTTTTGAATTATGTATATAGCCGTCCCTTAACATACTCATTAGATACATGTCTCTGTGACATGGGGACAATTCCTGTCTTGAAATATTGAATGCATTTCCTCGCTCCTGCTGTGTGTATGTGTGTGCAAAAGGGTGTTAGAGGGCGCAACAGCGAAACAGCCCCCCTCCTCCGCTCAGCCGTCTTTCACAATCCATCTCTCTCCTCTCATCGCTGCGAGGCCTCATTGGGGATACATACATTAAGCCCTTTAAATCGTTTATAATAAATCTTTGTCTAAGGCTCATTTTGACAGTCTCTCTCTCTTCCCCTCTCGCTCTCTCTCTCTCTTTATCTGACCCTTTTAAAAGAGCTCCTTTTAAAAGAGAATCCTCAATAGTCTGTTAATCCACTGGGTGTACTGACAGAGAGAGAGCAGACAGAGAGAGACAAGAAAGGCAAAAAGATACAGCCCCAGGAAATATACACACACAACGGCAGTGCATTTACACAGAGCTGGTGCATGCAGACTGCTTATTAACCTATTTCCTGCCACCACGGCTCTGCGCTACCGGTACTGTCACAAAGTAGCTTCACTTAAATATAGCACTTCTCATTGATCCTTCCGGGAGAAAGGATTAACCCCTTTATGTCGATATCATTCTGATGTGTTAATAACGTGATACAATCCAATAGTGACACATGGGGCACAGACCAGGCTTTATGGGGTCATTTTGTTCTGACCTTGCCAACATGACGCTGACCAGCGAAGACACAATTCATAGTAGAGGGCTAGATTTTATCATGAACGCTCCTTAAGCAATTATTATAATATTCTTAGTTTATATCAAGAAAGTTAATTATAATATCCACCATATGTATTGAGTAAAATCCCCCCTTAAATATGATGGCCTTATGCACATGATTGGGCAGCACGGTGGCTCAGTGGATAGCACTGCAGCCTTGCAGCGCTGGAGTCCTGGGTTCAAATCCCACCAAGGACAACATCTGCAAGGAGTTTGTTCGTGTTCTCCCTGTGTTTGCGTGGGTTTCCTCCGGGTACTCCGGTTTCCTCCCACATTCCAAAAACATACAGATAGGGAATCTAGATTGTGAGCCCCTTTGAGGACAGCGACGATACTGTAAAGCGCTGCGGAATATGTTAGCGCTATATAAAAAATAAAGATTATTATTGTTGTTTTGGAAGTCTCAAAGTCAGTGTCTTTTATATGATCTGTAGACTCATGCCATGTTTTATTTTTTCTGTGGAACAGCTCCATGAGATTGTGTGTGTAAATGTGCAGATATGGGGTATTTGGGGTGCTGGATAGACCTTCGCTACCTAGAATTGAGGACGATGGGGACTGGTTGTTGTACATAAAGGCAATTTGAGGGAGCACTCACTGGAGATAGCAGAGCGCCAATTTTCAAGATCAGTGGAGTGCCTATGGGTTGGACTACCAGAGATCAGTAAGATATCCCCTATCTCATGGATAACCGATAACTTCCAAACTTGACAGTACCAATTTAAAGGGAATCTGTAAGCAGTTTTTTGCTACCTCACTTGAGGGCAGCACAATGTAAGGGCTGAGACCCTGTTTCCAGTAATGTGTCACTTAGTTTACTAGATGCAGCAGTTGTGTTGTGACAGAATCAGAGTACTTAGGTGTAGCAGAGCTCAGAAAGCTAAACCCGCCCCCACCAGGCTTTCTATGTACACAGCCTATTGACAGTGAGCTGCTTCTTAGAAGAGGGGGCGTGGTCAGACCAGGGCTCACAGGAGGTGTAGTCCAGGCAGTGCAGTGATAATCTCCTGCCAGTAAAACATTCATTGTGAAGAAACAACAGCACATAGCCTAATAAATGACATATTGCTGGATTCAGAGTCTCTGTCCCTGCCCCATGCTGTACCTAGATTAAATGGCCAAAACCTGATGACAGATTCCCTTTAATGTTTCCACAGAATTTGAACACTCGCATCACCAAGCCCCAGTTGAAAAAAATCTGTATAACCCTGTTCTTAGGATTTAGAATCCTAGAAAATCCCTTTAAATTGTAATGGTTGTCCTCGCTGATATATTTGGTGACTGCATTAATAGTATTTCATATAGTTTTATTACTGCGTAACAAAGTTTTGTGGGTATTTTTCTAATTTTACATATAATATATGCACTTTGTTTCTTGTTAACCCTCCATCAACAAGTCTTTAGTTTGCTCTCCCGTCTCCATTCACAGTGGCTGCGACATCAGCAGTTCAACACTATGCATTCTCCAATGTAGTATGTTGCCCACTAGTGGCAGTGTCTGTGGCTTGCCTAAGCAATATTGCATTTGCAAAGAACCTTTCATTGTTGTAATGGAAAGCGCTTAATATATGCATACCTAATTTTTGGTATTGCAAATATTCGTTATTATGCAACTGGAAAAGTATCAATGTCCCTATTTCCATTTGATCCAGTGGTCATTGATGCTGCAGTGTTTTCCCATTACAGCTCTGATACTGTACATATGATGGCTCCATTCTGCAAAAAATCGCTCAGCTTTGTAGGCATTGACAGCCAGGAACAATGACAGTCTCTCTCCCGTCTAATGGGCGGCAGTTTCTTCCTTTAGGATAATAGAAAAAATTGGAGTCCGGCTCAACAGGACTGGATTTTCCTTTTCTTTCTATTTTTCAAAAGAAATTATAGTGCATACAAAAGAAAATTTTCATGGTTGACATGACCCAGTCGACGTGTTTTGACTGCACTAAGCAGTCTTACTCATGAGTCATGAGTAAGACTGCTTAGTGCAGTCGAAATGCGTCAACTGGGTCATGTCGACCATTAAAATTTTCTTTTGTATGCACTATAATTTCTTGTGTAAGGGCTATTTGACCAAGAAGGAGAGTGATGGGGTGCTACGCCATATGACCTGGCCTCCACAGTCACCAGACCTGAACCCAATCGAGATGGTTTGGGGTGAGCTGGACCGCTCACCGCTTCAATTTTGAATAAATCCCCAACAGTGTCACCAGCAAAGCACCCCCACACCATCACCCCACCTCCTCCATGCTTCACGGTGGGAACCAGGCATGTAGAGTCCATCCGTTCACCTTTTCTGCGTGCAAAGCAGTAATCAAAGCAAAAGGTGGCTACTTTGAAGAATCTAGAATATAAGACATATTTTCAGTTGTTTCACACTTTTTTGTAAAGTGTAATATATAATTCCACATGTGTTAATTCTTAGTTTTGATGCCTTCAGTGTGATTCTACAATTTTCATAGTCATCAAAATACAGAAAAATCATTGAATGAGAAGGTGTGTCCAAACTTTTGGTCTGTACTGTATATCTGAATTAGGTGAGAGTACTGCAGCCCTAAAGAGGCTGCTGATTGTCTGCAGCGCTCACAAGACATAATCGCTGGACTGACGCTGGTCTGGGAAGTGAGTATGAGCTGGGTTTTATTTTCAATGATGACCTGTTTGATATAAAAAGTGATTGTCCAAGTAGTGGAAAAGCTCTTTACGTTCAGAGGCAAAAACCCCATGTAAGTGATACTTTTACATTTATATTGAGGAACATTTTACATAAGAAACTGTATCCGGCCTTTCATAATTTTCTTAATTGTGGAAGTAAAATGCATGTCATACAGGTGTCAAACAGAGACTTACGGATGACAAACAGACCACCATACGGATTAAAAAAACATTCTTTTTAATGAACAAAAAATAGACAATTTTTCTTATGTTCTTGTGGACTTGGCATAAAGGTGTCCTGCTCAAGGGAACTTGTTAGCCGATTCCCACAGAGAGACTTGTCAATCTACTGGGAGATCTTCTATCTATACACGCCGGCATTTCAGAGAAAAATATACCTAGCGTCAGTTGTGCAGCCAGACTCTGATTCGGGCTGCCTGCGGTATGGGAAGAATGAATCAAGTCACAGGTTCCCTTTAAAATATAATGTATTTTAGAAAACTGCATAACTTTACATTATATAATTACAGACAATGATTAATCTGTACAATGGGAAATACAGACCAATGTTGGAATTTATAATTATCCAGTGATGTCACATATCTATATATATAAAACTGAATGTGTGTGTGTGTATCACCAACCAATCACGGAGTATCTTACATTTAACCAGAGCTGTTTAAAAGAAGCAGAGATGTGATTGGTTGCTTTAAGCAACAGTTTTCCTTCCAACCAATCCCTAAGCATCTTTCATTTCACCAGAGCTGTTTAATAGAAGCTGAGCTCTGATTGGTTGCTATGAGCAACAGTTTTCTCACTCCACGACAACACCTCAGCTGACAGTGACCAGGTGGGAGAAATCTAGCATCCCAGGAACATAAGCTTCCAGCCATTGTCTGCCCCCAGAAAGGAGCAGAGAGCACATGACAGAAATGAATCACCCGCTCCCGTGCCCATATCCCCATCACACATCCTCCATTCGATAGGCACATCTTCCCTCTCAAAGGGATCTCCGATATGGAAGTCAGGGCAAATCCATCCTGCGCTGTGGTTCTGACCCCAGGCCTCTCTTAAAGGTAACATTGGTATGGAAGTTAGGGCAATTCCACTAAGAGCTTTGGTACTGACCCCAGGCCTCTCTTAAAGGGATCTCCGGTATGGAAGTTAGGGCAATTCCACTAAGCGCTTTGGTACTGACCCCAGACCTCTCTTAAAGTGATCTCCAGTATGGAAGTCAGGGTAAAATCCCTCAGCGCTCTGATTCTGACCCCAGACCTCTCTTAAAAGGGATCATTGGTATGGAAGTCAGGGCAAGTCCATCCAGCGCTTTGGTTCTGATTCCAGGCCTCTCTTAAAGGGATCCCCGGTATGGAAGTTAGGGCAATTGCCTTCAAATGCTCTGGTACTGACCTCAGGCATCTATTAAAGGGATCATTGGTATGGAATGGAGGGCAAATCCACTCTGCACTTTGGTACTGACCCCAGGCCTCTCTTAAAGGGATCTCCGGTATGGAAGTTAGGGTAAATCCCTCAGCGCTCTGATTCTCACCCCAGACTTCTATTAAAGGGATCATTGGTATGGAAGTCAGGGCAAATCCATCCAGCGCTTTCGTTCTGACGCCAGGCCTCTCTTAAAGGGCTCCCCGGTTTGAAAGTTAGGGCAATTCCACTCAGCATTATGGTTCTGACCCCAGGCTCTCTTAAAGGGATCCCCGGTTTGGAAGTCAGGGCAATTGCCTTCAAATGCTCTGGTACTGACCCCAGGCCTCTCTTAAAGGGATCTCCGGTATGGAAGTTAGGGTAAATCCCTCAGTGCTCTGATTCTCACCCCATGTTTCTATTAAAGGGATCATTGGTATGGAAGTCAGGGCAAATCCATCCAGTGCTTTGGTTTTGACCCCAGGCCTCTCTTAAAGGGATCCCCGGTATGGAAGTTAGGACCGTTCCACTCAGCGCTGTGGTTCTGGCCCCAGGGCATCTTAAAGGGATCATTGGTATGGAAGTTAGGGCAATTCCACTAAGCGCTCTGGTTCTGACCCCAGACCCCTCTTAAAGGGAATCTGTCACCCCATTTTGGCTATATCAGATAAAGATATGACTGAATAGTGCGTCCCGTAAGTAACCTATCGGTATCTATCATATATCCTGACACCCGTTTTTATGCCAAAATACCTTTGTAAAGTTCGGATTTCGGGATACAAATCTGGGCGTTCCGGTCCGGAGGGCGGTGTTGTTTTTCTTCCTCCCCCCCGCTCCTCGGCTTCTCTTGCGTAGGTAAATCCCTCAGCGCTCCGATACTCACCCCAGGCTTCTATTAAAGGGATCATTGGTATGGAAGTAAGGGCAAATCCACTCAGCGCTCTTGTTCTGTTCTTGATGTGGGATATTAGTGGTAGTAGTCCGGTGGCTCTGGCTGACGGGATGATGTGGGATATTAGGGGTAGTAGTCCGGTGGCTCTGGCTGACGGGATGATGTGGGATATTAGGGGTAGTAGTTCGGTGGCTCTGGCTGACGGGATGATGTGGGATATTAGTAGTCCGGTGGCTCTGGCTGACGGGATGATGTGGGATATTAGGGGTAGTAGTCCGGTGGCTCTGGCTGACTGGA
This sequence comes from Oophaga sylvatica, assembly GCA_033576555.1. Lineage (NCBI taxonomy): Eukaryota > Metazoa > Chordata > Amphibia > Anura > Dendrobatidae > Oophaga > Oophaga sylvatica. The sequence continues at coordinate 460,245,382 of JARQOD010000001.1, forward strand.
TGATGTGGGATATTAGGGGTAGTAGTCCGGTGGCTCTGGCTGACGGGATGATGTGGGATATTAGTGGTAGTAGTCCGGTGGCTCTGGCTTACGGGATGATGTGGGATATTAGGGGTAGTAGTCCGGTGGCTCTGGCTGACAGGACGATGTGGAATATTAGGGGTAGTAGTCCGGTAGCTCTGGCTGACGAGATTGTGTGGGATATTATAGTGAATGTGGCTAAGCGGAGTGGGTGGGGCTATACACTAAGCTTTATATTTATAGATATAATCATTACAATTTGTTATTAGCGTAGTTAGTTACTATGCCCAGGCAGCGGCGGGCTCTTCAGCTAGTACTGCATAATATGGGATTAAAACGTACACGTCAAGAACATATACTCATACTTTTAGCATATATGTACCCCATAAGAGCTTGTAGTTAATGTTTAGTATACATCTAATTACTTTTTTTCTAGTTGAGTACACCTGATTTGGTGCATGATGTGAAAAAAATCATATTATTCTAGATAAATTACCTTTAACATGTATATAACGCACTTACCAGAAAGGGGTTTTAGGTGGTATAATACATGTAATGTAGAGTTGTCGTTATAATGAAATTTACTTATCGTAATTAGTTATTCCTTCATTCATTTTTCCGACTCCCGATACGTAGTTTGCATTCGGAGTCAAATTTCAGATATTTTTCCTGGTGGGATTTCCTCTCCCTGTAATACATGCTGGATTAGAGCTCTATGAATATCAGGGCTGCTGCTGTCCTCACTAACGTTTCCGTAACTGCTCTTATTTCTGCTCCATTTGATTTTTTCCTTGTCTATTTCGGTATTGACTGCGCCATAGAATTTGAGAGGCTTTCACCTCTCTCCTCTACCAATCTGTGTACAACCCTTCCTCATTTATCATTAACCCCACCCCAGCATTTTTTTATTGCCCTCTCTTTACCAATTGTGGGTAGTGTATTGAAACACGCTCCGGTCCTGTCTTCTGCCATTTCTGACACCAGTCCTCCACTGCATCGTGTGTCTGCAGCTGACTCACACAGCGTCTTCGGGGCCGAACGGAGGTCACTTTCTCAAAGTTTGTCTATGAGGCTCAGTACAAGGCTATGGTTAGTAAAAGATGGTGCAATAGAAAAAAAACTCTGGAGTGGTGCATTAATATTGAGAAAATGGAGAGGGAAGTAGAGAGTGGTCAAGAGCAGGAGCTATGATAGATTTGTATCTTGTTAGCAGATCACTTAGCTAGATAAAGGACTTTGGGCCATTTAGAAGAAGCCAATAATCCTCAAACGAACATTCGTAATAACACTAAATCCAAACTATTGTCCCATCTAAACAGGTCTACAAATACCTGATGAATAAGTTTTAGGTTTAATGATTTTTATCTTAGCATACAAAAATGGTCGATATTGGTAGCACTTGACCCCATCGAAAGACGTTATGTTTTGCCGATAAGATGATATTCTGCTCACACAGAAAGATCATATCAACAATCATTCTGTACTTGTATAGAGGTTTCCTCACTCTGTCTAAACAGGCTAATAAATTATCACCCATTGGTTTGTAGATAATTAACTTAGTCATTTAATGGCCATTGCAGACATTGTGCAGGGTCTGTTACAGATATTCTGCATTGGCAAAATAGTAGGATATTTTTAATGAAGAGGAAATTGCTTAATTTTGCATTTGTAGAGGACCTGTCATTTGCTCTAAAAATGGTGTTACCTAAAATACCTAAAATCTCTGAGCTCCCCATAGTCTGGTTCTCTTTTCCATTTTGGTCTGTGTGGCTCTATTGCAGAGATATTCACATTTGTTTATCCTGTAGAGCACTATGTGAAATCTCTGCTTTGTAGTCCAACTTGACATTTCTTCAGTGTCTTCTCTGGGCATGCTCTTTCATCTCTTTCTCCCAGACGCTACCAATCACAACTAAGCAGCATAGGAGTGTGCTAGCTAATTTGATGAGCTGTGATCACCAACAATTGGGAGGGAGGTATGAAAATACACGCCAAAGAGGAGACTATGTACTAACTTCCAGTTGGACTTTTAGCAGAGATTTCTATACTGTGCTCCAAAAGTGACATGTGAATATAACTGCAATGGAGGGATGCAATGCAAAACAGAAAAAAATCAGAATCATTTTTTTGAAGCAAGTGATAGGTCATTTTTAATGCAATTTTTAATGCAAATGACCAATTAATAATATTCTGTGCAAAGATGTACACAGTCATTAAAGCTGTTGACATACTGCATGCTGGGCTGTTTCACAGAGCAGGTACATTGATACACAGAGTCTCCTTGACCTCTGTACTATACAGCTGCGTTAACTTTGCAGGCTACCATGCAAGCCATCGAGATTCGGGATATTCCCCTCTAGTAGTAAGGCAGAATTCCTTATGTTCTTTCTGTCTGATGCCTACTAAAGCCCTTTTCACCTGTAATGAAAATGGAGCCATAACGGGTCTGTCTGTTTGAAACCTAGAATTACAGAAACACCACTCAATTCGAGAGGACGGATTAGATGGCTGGTTGTCAGAGGAGTGGGGACGTGCATTTTCCCTATTTCTTTTACAACTAAGATGAAACAAAAAGGCAAACCCTGAACTTGTTACCTTTTGTCAGTACCCATTTTTTCTTTTTCACGAGTTAAGGGTCGAGATGTTCACTGTTTATTTTTCTCCATCAAGGAGACATGCTCTCAGCTGCCAAAAACCAAGCTTCACAGGATGACTTTCCACCCAGATAACCTCAACTATCACTGTGCGGACATGCGATCAGGTGGGTCTGACACCTGATTTCGAATAGATTTTCCTCTTGCACTAGTGAGGACGTGTAATGTTTTCCCGATCTCCTCTGGCCCGCCCCACCGCGAGGCTCCTGTGATCCCGTTCTCTGGTGAAGCAGAGCTTCGGATCCTAGAACCAGCTGGATCTGAAGCCGACACTCCAGTTTTTGATCTTGAAGCTTTTGATTAGAACTAATGAGCTTGTTTAATTCAAAATGGAGCCCTGTGATAAAAGAAATAGGTTTGATTCCACTGGATTAGAGAAGAGAATTATCTGGCGGAGCGATGGATACTTAACCCCAACTCATGACGTTGATACATTTCTTCATTAACCCCTTCAATGCTCAAAGAAAGGAACATATACACATTATATATAACAAAGAGCATAATGATTCCGCAATTACAGTCTATGTCATTATAAGAAGATATGCTTGGATAATTTTCGCACTTGTAATTTTTCATCAGGCTGGTGTTAACTGTAGGGACAGCACATAGTAAGACTAATTCTAAATGTTCTTCGTTATTCCAAGCTGCTGATGAGAATAGAAACAGGACCCATCTTTTCCTATGGATAGCCCACCATGTATTATTTTCCTTGGTGCTGACGTAGGCCAGGATTATAGTCCTTTGTAACATCTATCCATTTTGTTTTGTAGTGGAGTCCTCCAGCCCCGGGATCCTCCCTCAGGACAACTCTCTAGAAAGGTCTTTCTTCATTCGGATGAAGTCAACACTGACTAAGAGAGGCGTGCATATCAAATCCTCGGGGTTCAAGGTAAGTTCTACGGGTAGGAGAAATAGTCAATGTTTTTAGGAGAGAGGACAATAGGTTCTTCTTGGTGCATCAGGTCATCACAGATTTAAAGTGTTACTTGATCTATTGGCTGTGATTGTGATGTTAATTCATGACTGTGCTCTTCTAATATTGTATCTATTGGCTGTGATCTGATTGTGCCTGTTGTTTTTTTTTATTATTACCCGTGTATATGCGTGGTTTACTTTTATTTCTTCTTTTTTTATTACACTGTCTCCCAAACTAAATGGAAGGTCATATCTATCACAGCATAAAGGCAAGACTCTATTCTGTCATATGTAATACTCTGAATAGGACTTTTTTTCACAGGGAGAGTGAAGGGGACTGCAGAAAAAAACCTCTTTCCAGCCTTTGTCCCACACCCCCTTCCTCTGCCCTGCTCCCTCTGTCCTCCCTCTTCTTTGCTTTTCAACTTCAAGGCCTTCATGTTGCTTCCAAATTGTGTCTGGGAGAGAATTCCCCCCCAGGCTGCCTACAATCTAAAGGTGTCTTTGAAGAGCCTCAGTGTATAAAGAATCAGGATGGTTCCTCTCTCCTGAGGCGGAAGACATAAAAAAAAGAGAAGCACAATCATGCTTGTTTCTGAGCGGAAAAAAACTGGCATCGGTGCTGCAGGAGCACAAACTGGCCATCCTATGGGTTTTGATGGAAAGTGATTAGGAGAAGGAGGTTATAACCATTGTCTATTACCAGGAGAGAGATGTAAAGTGTCAGCATTACACGGGCATTAAGAACAGTCATTAGTTGCCAGCCTACGGCTCTTCGGTCAACATTCAACATGCACTGCAGTATAAATATCTACAGCCTAGTTGTGGTGATCGGTTGGTTTTTTACATCGAGTGCATTTCCCATTTATGTGTCAGCGTCTTCAATAGATCCCACGAAATAATGTATGCTCGTCCTGTTACAAAAAGAGTCAGTGACGGTGGTATCTGACTACAGTGTGTACGGTGGCACACGTATAAATGCAGAGAGCATATCCCTAGAATGCAATGTGAAGAAACACACAGCATGTCCCTAGAATGCAGTATGAAGAAACACAGAGCATATCCCTAGAATGCAGTGAGAAGAAACACACAGAGCATATCCCTAGAATGCAATGTGAACAAATACACAGAGCATATCCCTAGAATGCAATGTCAAGAAATACACAGAGCATATCCCTAGAATGCAATGTGAAGAAACACACAGAGCATATCCCTAGAATGCAATGTGAACAAATACACAGAGCATATCCCTAGAATGCAATGTGAAGAAATAAACAGAGCATATCCCTAGAATGCAATGTGAAGAAACACAGAGAAAATCCCTAGGATGCAATGTGAAGAAACACACAGAGCATATCCCTTGAGTGCAATGTGAAGAAATGCACACAGAGCATATCTCTCGAATGCAATGTGAAGAAACGCACACAGAGCATATCCATAGAATGCAATGTGAAGAAATAATCAGAGCATATCCCTAGAATACAATGTGAAGAAGCACACAGAGTATATCCCTTGAGTGCAATGCGAAAGAAACGCACACAGAGCCTATCCCTAGAATGCAATGTGAAGAAACACACAGTTCATCTGGAATTTGGTCAGACCTCATCTGGAATACTGTGTCCAGTTTTGGGCACCACATTTTAAAAAAGACATCAACAAACTGGAGCAAGTTCAGAGAATAGCCACCAGAATGGTGACCGGTCTGCAAACCATGTCCTATGAGGAACGGTTGCAGGATTTGGGAATGTTTAGCTTGCAAAAAAGAAGACTGAGAGGAGACTTAATAGCTGTCTACAAATATCTCAAGGGCTGTCATATTGTAGAAGGATCATCTTTATTCTCATTTGCACAAGGAAAGACTAGAAGCAATGGGATGAAACTGAATGGGAGGAGACACAGATTAGATATTAGAAAAAACTTTTTCACAGTTAGGGTGATCAATGAGTGGAACAGGCTGCCACGAGAGGTGGTAAGTTCTCCTTCAATGGAAGTCTTCAAACAGAGGCTGGACAGACATCTGTCTGGGATGATTTAGAGAATCCTGCTTTGAGCAGGGGGTTGGACCAGATGGCCCAGGAGGTCCCTTCCAACTCTACCATTCTATGATTCTATGATTCATATCCCTAGAATGCAATGTAAAGTAACGCACACATAGCATATCCCTAGAATGCAATGTGAAGTAACGCAGCGCATATCTCTAGAATGCAATGTGAAGGATACACAGAACATATCCCTAGAATGCAATGTGAAGAAATACACAGAGCATATCCCTAGAATGCAGTGTGAAGAAACACACAGAGCATATCCCTAGAATGCAATGTGAAGAAACACACAGAGCATATCCCTAGAATGCAATGTGAAGTAACGCAGAGCATATCCCTAGAATGCAATGTGAAGAAACGCACACAAAGCATATCCCTAGAATGCAATGTGAAGAAATACACAGAGCATATCCCTAGAATGCAGTGTGAAGAAACACACAGAGAATATCCCTGGAATGCAATGTGAAGAAATACACAGAGCATATACCTAGAATGCAATGTGAAGAAACACACAGAACATATCCCTAGAATGCAATGTGAAGAAATACACAGAGCATATCCCTAGAATGCAGTGTTAAGAAACACACAGAGCATATCCCTAGAATGCAATGTGAAGAAATACACAGAGCATATCCCTAGAATACAATGTGAAGAAGCACACAGAGTATATACCTTAAGTGCAATGTGAAGAAACACACACAGAGCTTATCCCTCGAATGCAATGTGAAGAAATACACAGAGCATATCCCTAGAATGCAATGTGAAGAAACACACAGAGCATATCCCTAGAATGCAATGTGAAGAAATACACAGAGCATATCCCTAGAATGCAATGTGAAGAAACACAGAGCATATCCCTAGGATGTAATGTGAAGAAACACACAGAGCATATCCCTTGAGTGCAATGTGAAGAAATGCACACAGAGCATATCCCTCGAATGCAATGTGAAGAAACGCACACAGAGCATATCCCTAGAATGCAATGTGAAGAAATACACAGAGCATATCCCTGGAATGCAATGTGAAGAAATACACAGAGCATATCCCTAGAATACAATGTGAAGAAGCACACAGAGTATATCCCTTGAGTGCAATGTGAAGAAACGCACACAAAGCATATCCCTAAAATGCAATGTGAAGAAACACACAGTGCATATCCCTAGAATGCAATGTAAAGTAACGCACACATAGCATATCCCTAGAATGCAATGTGAAGTAACGCACACAGAGCATATCCCTAGAATGCAATGTGAAGAAACACACAGAGAATATCCCTAGAATGCAATGTGAAGAAACACACAGAGCATATCCCTTGAGTGCAATGTGAAGAAACACACACAGAGCATATCCCTCAAATGCAATGTGAAGAAACGCACACAGAACATATCCCTAGAATGCAATGTGAAGAAATGCACACAGAGCATATCCATAGAATGCAATGTAAAGTAATGCACACAGAGCATATCCCTAGGATGCAATGTGAAGTAACGCACACAGAGCATATTCCTTGAATGCAATGTGAAGAAACGCACACAGAGCATATTCCTTGAATGTAATGTGAAGAAACACACAGAGCATATCCCTAGGATGCAATGTGAAGAAACGCACACAGAGCATATCTATAGAATGCAATGTAAAGTAATGCACACAGAGCATATCACTAGGATGCAATGTGAAGTAATGCACACAGAGCATATTCCTTGAATGCAATGTGAAGAAGCACACAGAGCATATCCCTAGGATGCAATGTGAAGAAACGCACACAGAGCATATCCCTAGAATGCAATGTGAAGAAATACACAGAGCTTATCCCTAGAATGCAATGTGAAGAAATGCACACAGAGCATGTTCCTTGAATGCAATGTGAAGAAACAGACAGAGCATATCCCTAGGATGCAGTGTGAAGAAACGCACACAGGGCATATCCCTAGAATGCAATGTGAAGAAATGCACAGAGCATATCCCTCGAATGCAATGTAAAGTAACGCACACAGAGTATATCCCTAGACTGCAATGTGAAGTAACGCACACAGAGCATTCCTTTGAGCACAATGTGAAGAAACGCACACAGAGCATATTCCTCGAATGCATATCCTTATAATGCATCCTGGGATGCAGTGTGAAGTAACTTACTCAGAGCATATCATTCAAATGCAATGGAAAGTAATGTACACAGAGCATATCCCTCGAATGGAATGTGAAAGAAATGCACACACAGCATATTCTAGGATTCATTGTGAAGAAACGGACACAGAGCATATTTCTAGAATTCAATGTGAAGAACTGCACACCAAGCATATCCCTAGGATGCAATGTGAAGAAACGCACACAGAGCATATCCCTCGAATGCAATGTGAATAGAGTCTTAGATATTGTAATTAAATATGGAAGTCTATAATAGTCTTATTTGCTGGTACCAAAATGCAGTAGCTGGCCATCAGTAGGTGTCTTGTGTATGTAACATCCATACTTCTATTTTGGCTACATGCTCAGCCATGGATAAATTGACATTAAGGGCTTGTTGACACGCTGCGTTTTTTGCTGTATTTTTTCCAAGCATTTTTCAAGCATAAAAAAAGCAAAACCAAATAAGTGAGCTGGAGCATAAGTTAGTAAATTGCACTGTGTAAGAGCACATTCACACTTTAGCAATTTCACAGACAAAACCCAAGGGTACTTTGTTAAATTTTGATCAAAAAAAGCGTAAATGCCATATCGCCGCGACAAGGTGCACCCAATCGGGACAGTCCTGGCCTGTATCCTGCTCTGCCCTAATTCACATTGATGTTGGCTGAACAAGGTAAGGTTTTAATACTAAGATATGACCATGCTGATTGGATTCACCTTGTCGTGGGTGGTTTGGACTTCACACTTTTTTGATCAAAATATTGTTAACTAGGTAAACCTGTGTTTTTACATGTACGATACTATTACTTACGATAGGGTATGTGCTCATTTTGTTTTTTTCCCTTGGGTTTTTAAGGGTAAAAAAGCTGCACATTACAGTGCCAGCAAAGTGAATGACATATCTGCAATCTGCTGAACACGCTGCTTACTGTTTATTTTCGGATTTGAACCATCAAAGCGTTTTTTCACATCTGCAGCATGTCAGATTTTTAGCCCTTTTAAAATGTTTTTCAACAATGAATGGGAAAAAAAATACAATTAAAAACTCATGAAAACCACATGTAAAAATGCGTAAAAATTGAACGTATTTTATCCAGCGTTTTGCCAGCCGACACTGGTTTTTGGTGCAGAAAAATCTCATGCAAATAATCAACGTGTGCACATAGCCTAAGGGACCTTATCTAACATGAATAGTTAAAAAGTAGATAGAAGTAATGGACAACACTGCTTCCTTCATGGCATACTATAAAAAGTCAGGTGCCCGCCACATTCTCCTGTGAGGTTGATTCTCTGTGATTGTACATTAACCATTTCATGTCTGAGCAGTATAGAGATCTTACCGGCTGCTTAGTCGTTAACCAAGTTTCCGGAATAACAGTTAAGGTCATAGGAAGGGGAGCTTGCTCCTGACGTTATGTGTACACCGGCTCCCCCCGCCTTCATGTCATATTAGATTTAGCTGCTGAAATATATAAAAGTACCACAGGAGTCTCTGATGTGTTTCTTGCCACGAGCAATCCAGCAGCAAAACTCCCCACATGTGTCAGAGAGGAATCTACTTACTGTATTCGGCTAGTCTTCGGATTATTTGGTCTGTGGCACCCTGCCTCCTCCCGACCAGCTCTTCTTTTTTTTTTCTTACATTTCTGGCTTTTGTTTTTTTTCCACCAGCTTTGCTTCTTGTATTTGCCTTTTCATGCCTACTATCACCCTATCCTTGATTATATGAACCTTTATTTTCTCTTCTAAGCAAAATTAAGAGCTCATTGGAAGTGCCACCAAAAAATAATCCAGCTCTCTTAAACAGGAACTTTCACTGGATTTTTACATTTCAACGGAGTTCCTCCTTCAGTTGCCACTGCTCCACTCATTCTGGAACAACTTTTCTTTTTCTCTGTGCCCCTCAGTTCCAAAGTTATACCCTTGGTAATAATTATGCAAATTTCCCTTCAACCAACTGGGCATATAACACAGAACTACCCTGTGGGTGCTGCCATGTGCAAACACCATTATAGAATTTCTTTGGTATACGCCTATTTGGTTGGAAGGAAAAACTAATATTTTTTGGTTACTGGAGGATATAACTTTGGAACTGAGGGGCACAGAAGAAAAATTGTTCTGAGTTAGTGAGCAGCACCAATTGGAGGAGGAGCTCAGTTGACATTAAAAAAAAAAACTAGTACCGTATATACTCGAATATAAGCCGAGATTTTCAGCCCATTTTTTAGGGCTGAAAGTCCCCCTCTCGGCTTATATACGAGTCATATACCAGGGGGTCGGCGGGGAGGGGCAGCGCAGTGTCCCATATACTTACCCCTCCGCCGGGCGGTTCTGCACCCCTGCTCTTCTCCCACGGTGCCGGCGCCTGTGTTCAGCGGTCAGTGGTACCGCTCATTAAGTCATGAATATGCACATATTCATGACTTTAATGAGCGGAAAAGTGACCGTGAACAAAAGGGACCGGGACCGCGGGGGGGAAGGCGGGGAGAGACCGCCAGCGGAAGGGTAAGTAAGCGATATTTACCGCCCCGTTCGCGGGCCTCGGGGCTCTTGCTGGATTTCAGGCAAAGGGGCGTGACTCATTACTGCGCGCAAAAGCCCCCTCCCGATCATTTATGTGGAGGACACGGAAAAACGCGGCGCCAGCGGTTTTGGGGCGAGTGCAGGGAAATATTCAGGTGGGGGCCCTGAGCGGCGGTGACACCGGACCTGTCCTCCATGTCGCCGGGGTTCCCCCCCTCTCGGACACCGGGGCCCTGGCCCCGCCGAAAGTTGATATGTCTTTTTTTTTTTTCAGTTGCAGCGCAGGGCAGCAATTGAGGCCCCATATATGGAGCAAATCTATGGGGGAAAAAATCTATGGATCATTTGGGGATAATCTATGGGGGGACAATTTTGGAGATCAATGGGGGGCAAAATTTGGGAAATTATGGGGGACAATCTGTGGGCTCTAGGGGGACAATCTGTGGAGCCTTTTTGGGGCACAATCGTGGGGCATCTATGGGGCACAAAATGTGGGCATCTATGGGGGCACAACTGTGGAGCATCTTGGGGGCACAAAACTGTGGGGCCCATGGGGGACTTGTGGGCATCTATGGGGGGCCCAAATTTGGAACATCATGGGGGCACAATTGTGGAAATCTTGGGGGGGGGGGG